>CM060913.1:738775202-739205202 GCA_030737875.1 Allium sativum
TAATAATCTGTCCTCATATACAATATACAGCGGAATAAATATTGATATGTCTGAACTCCTCCAGATTCATGTCTTATGAACTTCATAGTGTCCAATAACCTGAACCTATACAACCCGGGCTAACCCGAGCATTACAAACACTGGGTCAGTCTGGTGAACCAGAGTGCGAACAACACACTAAGTTTAAGGGGATCATCCAACTTGATTTTAAAGTTCACAATCTTTTCGAAAGGAAAGGAAAATTGTAAGACCGAATCCATACATAAACATGGATGGTTTTTACCTTACGATAACCCAAAACTTTATTTGAAATCATATATATCTTCTGATATTATAATAATGTCCAAATACAAATAAATAGAATCTAGCAGAACGCTTGCATCTCACGCTCCACATAAATAGTATACAATCAAAACCGCGGGCTCTTATTGGAGACTGAATTTCTGACTATGACAAGGTATGGAACCACCTGCCGATAGTGTATCTCTAGAGACGAATACACTGGGTTCAACAAGAACGTATTGCAACCCGGCCCACACATGACCAACCACTCATTTCTCTTGAGTGTATCGAATATATTGTCACCTTACGGCTTTTTGTCGCGGTCACCGTAGTTTCCGGGAGATACAGAAATGAAAAGAAGTAACAAATATGATTATTCTCTAGATGGTGACAATACACCCTAATGGGTGCGACCCACATAGCCGTGCTGCCTGCCCGATTTTTGTCATTTCCAGGTTGTGAGGCTTGAGGCTGTAACGTATCTTTTTGAATATCTGGCCTGCCACCTCATTCATACACGTTGTCCTGGGACTGGACAACCGAAGGCACCCTCCTACCGCATCCTTATAGGAATCACCCCAAGGATTAGTAGCGAGTAGTCCTTGCAACCCATGGACTCCGACCACGACAGAATCACAGTTTATCTCTGGGAGCTAACCAGAGATTATAAGCAATACTTCCGCTTTATGAAAATCTGTGGTCTTCAAATGCTCCCTCTCGATCATCGTCTGATTTCTTTCACGATTACGTACTTGTTGGTCGGAATGGTTTTCGACGATCCCTGTCTTTCCGAACCAAGCATCGATAATTGGCCATATTTCATAGTGGATTATTTAACTATCAAATAAACAAACATTCAACCATAAAAATAAAACGAGTTCACTGATTCAGTACTTAGCATCACTTGGCCTTTTTAATTTTCCATTCGTAAATCAAACCCTTAAACTTCCAATATTTGGAACAAAGTCTTTTTCAAAAATACAATTATACTCAAAAATGATCTTATTTAACTTAAAACATTTAAACCTTTATTTTATAATGCTATTCATCGAAATTCTAATCTTTATTTCTCTCGACCACTCTCGTTTCTAAACTAATATCATTCTTGGATAATCATGGAGTCGTTCAAGTTGGGGTATTTTATTTACCTCTCAGACCTTGAATTACAACATTCTTATCTTCAGAATCGATAGAAGTTTATCAACAAAATCTCGTTTCACTCACTACCCCTACATATTCCATTTACTACCTGTTTTCAAAACATGATTTCAATCTCATATTCTATCTTGGAAACTTCTTTTTCATCTTAACACGTTTGCTTAATTTAAGTATTAAGTAAACCACTTTTTAACCTTCTCTATTATTTAACAATCATTTAAACATTATATACATTTTAAATCCCAAGATTTTCCACTTTGATTATTATAACATATATAATTACCAAATATCAACATTTTATAAAATGGTATACTTCACCATTAACTATTGCCATTAATTTAATACTTAATTCCAATTAACTCAGTTGCCATGGTCAGTTCAAACATGGTTAATTCCTTAAATCAATTCCAATTCTTCTTCCCACTTAAACTAATTAAAAATACAATTAATTTAAATAAATCTTATTTACCTTGATTATTATTGAATAAATAATTCATTTCACTATAATCCCCTTTTAATTGTCTACCAATAACCAATTTATTCCAGTTATTACTCGCTAGGTAAATTCCCGCTCGCTTGCTATCAAATTTCATTGACATAAGAATTTACTTCGTAAAACCATTTAATATAATTTATATGCTCAAATAATAAATAATAAATATTCATCTCCTTCTTAAAAATCTTTATTTCAATATAATATGCTTCAAAACTATCCTTAGTCATAAACTAAATTTAATAGTTCATTTATGTTGATTTATCTGATAGTAGATCAATATTTATAAAACGATTTATTTCTAGGCTGTCTGCCATCACTTACCTAACTAATACTGCCCATTGGTTAATAACAAACAAACGCTGAATTTAAATTCAACTATCAATAATTAAATCAATCATTCAATCCAACTGGTTAAACAGTCTGTATAATTGTAACATGAAAATAAACAATAAATTTGAGGAATCCAGTTGGATCCCTCCAACCTATTTTCCCTACACCCAAATACGTTAGCTCAACAAAAAAAAATTAGCATCATAAGTAATATTCAACAGTCGATAATAACGACAATCCAAACGTTTACATTTCAATGTAATACGTTTATTTTTATAAACGTAACCAACGAGTTAAGTTACCTCTTTAGGAAACGATTGTTAAAAATAACGATTGAGTTTAAATTAAGTTAAACAAACGTTTAACTCAATCAGTTTAGTCAATTGTATTCAACAACCATCAAACAACTAACAACCATAGCACACAAATGATTAAACCCAACTTATATAAAATATAAGAAGAGTAAACTGAGTGAGTTGAACTCACCTTAGGTTTTCCATTCGACGTTAAAACGATCATTTTAATTAATTAAACAATTGTTTAATTTAATTAAAATGCTCAGTTGCGCCAGCTCTATCCAAACCAACTTCATTTGTGGTGTTTATCGATACGGACCAACATTACTTGTTTTCATCCCATTTCGACACTGGAAGGCAACGATATAAATTTATACGTTATTCATTTTATAAATAAATATTATTCATAACTTAAAAATATACGATTAACCTAATAATTTGGCACCTTAAACTTAGTTGGGCACGTTCAAAATGAATTAGATGATTTCAATCTTCCTACCTGATAAAATACTTGAACCCATCCTGCTATTGACTTCTTCTATCTGCGCACATATTTGTCCATTCACATATGGACATGTTATATCCTTAATAAGATTTATTAGTTATTAAAATAAACATTTATACAACCTAAAACTAATCACCATTATAAATCTGGATTAGGTAGACAAACATGGTTTAAGGCATGTAAGCCTCCTTTCCCACTGGATGCTAGCTGCTGCTCCATCCCTTAACGTCTCACCTCTTCACTATATATTTTTTCTACTGATTTTATTTTATTTTCCGATAGGTTTAATCCCAAACTACTTCGGCCCGTGTATTTTCTTATACCCATCTTCTCCTTACATTACATAGTCACTCTTCTTTCTTCCATTCGTGAAAACCACTTCTTCATTCGAAAAACAGCTGCTCCTCCATTTTTGTCCTTGTCGATCCTTAATTTCCCCATCATTTCGAATATAATGTCCACGTTCTTCCTCCTCCCTTCCATTTCCATGTTTTCAGCACAACACACAAGCCTTCATTAATCCACTAACTCCTCCACTTTGAAATATACCGGAGCTTCTTCCACCACTTCGTGAATACCGACCCTATCAGCTCCCCTACTACAGAAAACACGTCTCCTGTTCCTCCACGCGAAAACCGTTGTTTCAACTACACTTCTTCTCCACTAATACCTGTTTTCTCCTACTCTATAGTGTTTATCTTCGTTTCTTTTACTGTTGAAGGAAAGTGCCCACTTTCACTCACCTGCAGTTGCGTGCCCACAGTCTTCACGCAACCCAACGTCACGTCCTCAACCCCATGCATGAAACACGCCTTAGTTCTTCCCTATATTAACACAGTGCCCCTTCTCCTCCAACAACTGCACATCCTTCTCAACACCATGCACCCGTATACCGCACCTCTCCACCACGTTCTCCGACCTGGCCTCCGACCACAGCACCACCTACACAGTAAACCGCGACCTGCTACATCACCAGTCCCACTGGATCCCGCCACAGCTGGTACTCCCCTCCACCTACTGTTCTCAAACAAAATGTTTCGTTCAACCCAATATACTGCACCCGACTTTTGGAAATGGGTCCGAACTTTGCATTCGGTTCTTCATTGAAGCTTGCGGTGGTCAGGTAAATAGTGGATATGGTTTCAGTTTTTAGGATACTGGAATGTGGGAACGGACGATTATTTATATACGCAAAATAGAAGAGGATAAGGATGAATTCATTTCCTACGTGCTTAGCTTGGCGTACGTCTGTATAGGAATGCAGTGATTTGGCTTTTCACAGAATGGGATGAAATTGCCATCAGTCCATGTGCGGACGTGTATTGATGGGTTTATACATTTATAATGGGGAAAGATGAGGTTTTACAGAGTCTCCATGTGCCTAGGTGACGTTAGGGTGCAATATAGACAGTGGGGAAAAGCTTGATCTTTCATTTTGTGTTTGAGATCAGAACGTGGGTAGGTTGTAGCTCCACGTGGTCCAGTGGAGAGGGTTCAGGGATTTGCAGTATCAGTTGTACAGGGTGTAGGAGCTGAAGCTTCCATGTGCATTGCAGCGTAGATGGAAAGGATGCTTTCAGTGTATTAAAATATCTCTGTAGGCTTGACTAGAGGAACAAAGCGCAGTGTGTGTTCTTTTCGATTTACAGTAGAAATTTGAGATTTCATGTCAATCTCTTTTCAATGGTAGTAGCTGTTACTACCTACTAGGATACCAAGAGTGTGTAGGGTTGTGGGAAAAGAAATACAGGTAGCAGTGTATAGTAGGATACACATCTGTTTTCTTTGGATTTCTTCCAGATATGGTAAGGATATGAAAATGATATGTGCGAATTGACCTATGATTTTGCTAAGACATAAATGTGATTTTCTTTAGATTTCGCAAGATTTTGCCAGATCTCGAAACAGACAGCTCAGGATTCCTGTTTATAGATTTACTATTGCGAGAATTAAATGGACTTAGACTAGATTTTTAGGGTATCGTGGCATAAAATTCCGTTCATCTATGCGAGACTATGGACAAATATAAAAATACCGTTGTATCGACCAATGCCCCACGATCCCAGGAATATAATAATATCGGTAGATTAACTTATATTGTGAAACCCCAAAATGTTGATATAGGGTGCAAAATACTCCAAATAAAAAGTGACGTATTTTCCAAATTAAAAATTTCAGTAAAATTCTAAAAATTAAATTATAGCTATGTCTCAAAAGAATCTTGTCTAAATTTGAATCCAGTATACAGTTATTTCAGATAAACTGTTATGGTCGATGATCGATTCTATAGCGACTATTTGAAAATTTAAATTGGACATATCTTACAATTTATACGACGAAATCTCGATTTTTCCTTTTCATTAGAAAATTATAATCAATAAGATTATAACGTTTCTTGTTTCATAGAAATACGACTAAGAATGGATTCTGTAAAATCAAATGAATTTCAGAACTCAATATTACGAACTGCCGCGTTGTTTCGAGCTCGTTTATAATTTAAATATAAATTATAAATTATACATTCAAATATCGGTTTAACAAACGAAATAAATATTATAAATCCATTTATAATTCATACTTAATATTTAATATAATAAAATATATTAAATATCTAACCGCTAAAAATACGGGACATTACATTCCTTCCCCCTTAAAAGAATTTCGTCCCCGAAATTACTAAGTGAGAAGGTTGCTTCAATCCTAGTTATTTTCAAAATAATTATTGAAAATTGTTATCATAAATATTCTACGTTTTAAAATTTTCACGAAAAAAATTTCGTCAGCATCTCCGCTGCACGGCTCGATCAAAACAACCACAAATGCACCTCCGGGCCTCATATCAACCGAAAGAAAAACCAAAGCCAAACGGCTACTCAACCTAAAGGTATAAAATCAATTACTAACCAACAATATTAAGGTTTACCTATTTGTCGGGCAACTCTGTCTTCAGTCACAAAACAAAGCACTGATACCTCTTCATCTCCTTCCAATATGTACCCAATCTCTACAACCAATTTACTTTCATAGCCATCTGGTTTCTGCACTTAACCCAATTTCCAAGGCAATAACATATTCACGATTAAGTCATTAAATTTCATATTCGATTCTGTTTAAATTTTTTATATTGGAATTTATCACTTCAGTTTCCAATTCATTCAACTCTGGATCAATTTTTATTCAACCAATTCTTATTATTCAACAAACAATATAAGATCAATGCAACCAAGTTATTCCACATTCAACTTATCCTTAAGTTAAATCCAGATTCATTTAATTCCATATTAAAATTTTCATTCCCAAACTCTATGCGAAATTCACTTCTGGTTATAATAATCCATTCAAACTCACAATCCCAATTGAATTCTATTCAAATCAACAAACCAATAATAGTTTGGTAAACTTATTTCCGCTCTACGAAAATATAGTTTGGGTAAATTATTTCATTTACCCGCTTTACAAAACAATATTGTGTCCATTGTCAAATCAAAATCGAACCGAATAAATGACACAATACAAAACATTTTTATAAAATATACAAATACGCTCTCTTGTATATATATACACTCAACTCAATCTAGGGTACTACTAACCCCATCTCTGTCGAGTTACGCCACAGAGCCAAGGTTATTCCGAAACCATTGCTCTGATACCACTGTAACGACCCCAAACATTTTTGATCCCGAAAATCGACACAAAGACCCCACGTCGAACATTCAATCATCGAAAACGCCGGAACGTTATTAGAAAGAAATTAAAGGGTAGGATAAGAAAGAAAGAAATATTAATATAAAAGAAATAAGAAGAAGAAGCACATCAGAATCAGAGTCTCACATAGCAGCGGATTAAATATAACTTTGAAATAAATCTTTATTGAAATTTTTAAATAATACTTACAATCAGAGTACAACTGTCAAGACAATCTGGACAGTTATAATAATCTGTCCTCATATACAATACACAGCGGAATAAATACTGATATGTCTGAACACCTCCAGATTCATGTCTTCTGAACTTCATAGTGTCCAATAACCTGAACCTATACAACCCGGGCTAACCCGAGCATTACAAACACCGGGTCAGTCTGATGAACCAGAGTGCGAACAACACACTAAGTTTAAGGGGATCATCCAACTTGATTTTAAAGTTCACAATCTTTTCGAAAGGAAAGGAAAATCATAAGACCGAATCCACACATAAACACGGATGGTTTTTACCTTACGATAACCCAAAACTTTATTTGAAATCATATATATCTTCTGATATTATAATAGTGTCTAAATAAAAATAAATAGAATCTAGCAGAACGCTTGCATATCACGCTACACATAAATAGTATACAATCAAAATCACGGGCTCTTATTAGAGATTGGATTTCCGACTATGACAAGGTATGAGACCACCTGCCGATAGTGTATCTCTAGAGACGAATACACTGGTTTCAACAAGAACGCCTTGCAACCCAGCCCACACATGACCGACCACTCATTTCTCTTGAGTGTATCAAATATATTGTCACCTTACGGCTTTTTGTCGCGACCACCGTAGTTTCCGGGAGGTATAGAAATGAAAAGAAGTAACAAATATGATTATTCTCTAGATGGTGACAATACACCCTAATGGGTGCGACCCATATAGCCATGCTGCCTGCCCGATTATTGTCATTTCCCGGTTGTGAGGCTTGAGGCTGTAACGTATCTTTTTGAGTATCTGGCCTGCCACCTCGTTCATACACGTTGTCCTGGGACTGGACAACCGAAGGCACCCTTCTACTGCATCCTTATAGGAATCACCCCAAGGATCAGTAGCGAGTAGTCCTTGCAACCCATAGGCTCCAACCACGGCAGAATCACAGTTTATCTCTGGGAGCTAACCAGAGATTATAAGAAATACTTCCGCTTTATGAAAATCTATGGTCTTCAAATGCTCCCTCTCGATCATCGTCTAATTTCTTTCACGATTACGTACTTGCTGGTCAGAATGGTTTTTGAATGTAGTTCGATTCCGGTCTTTCCGAACCAAGCATCGATAATTGGCCAGATTTGATAGTTGGTTATTTAACTATCAAATAAACAAACATTCAACCATAAAAATAAAACGAGTTCACTGGTTCAATACTTAGCATCACTTGGCCTTTTAATTTTCCATTCGTAAATCAAACCCTTAAACTTCCAATATTTGGAACAAAGTCTTTTTCAAAAAATACAATTATACTCAAAAATGATCTTATTTAACTTAAAACATTTAAACCTTTATTTTATAATGCTATTCATCGAAATTCTAATCTTTATTTCTCTCGACCACTCTCGTTTCTAAACTAATATCATTCTTGGATAATCATGGAGTCGTTCAAGTTGGGGTATTTTATTTACCTCTCAGACCTTGAATAACAACATTCTTATCTTCAGAATCGATAGAAGTTTATCAACAAAATCTCGTTTCACTCATTACCCCCACATATTCCATTCACTACCTGTTTTCAAAACATGATTTCAATCTCATATTCTATCTTGGAAACTTCATTTTCATCTTCACACGTTTGCTTAATTTAAGTATTAAGTAAACCACTTTTTAACCTTCTTTATTATTTAACAATCATTTAAACATTATATACATTTTAAATCCCAAGATTTTCCACTTTGATTATTATGACATATATAATTACCAAATATCAACATTTTATAAAATGGTATACTTCACCATTAACTATTGCCATTAATTTAATACTTAATTCCAGTTAACTCAGTTGCCATGGTCAATTCAAACATGGTTAATTCCTTAAATCAATTCCAATTCTTCTTCCCACTTAAATTAATTAAAAATACAATTAATTTAAATAAATCTTATTTACCTTGATAATTATTGAATAAATAATTCATTTCACTATAATCCCATTTTAATTGTCTACCAATAACCAATTTATTCCAGTTATTACTCGCCAGGTAAATTTCCGCTCGCTTGCTATCAAATTTCATTGACATAAGAATTTACTTTGTAAAACCATTTAATATAATTTATATGCTCAGATAATAAATAATAAATAATAAATATTCATCTCCTTCTTAAAAATCTTTATTTCAATATAATATGTTTCAAAACTGTCCTTAGTCATAAAATAAATTTAATACTTCATTTATGTTGATTTATCTGACAGTAGATCAATATTTATAAAACGATTTATTTCTAGGTCGTCTGCCGTCACTTACCTAACCAATACTGCCCATTGGTTAATAACAAACAAACGCTGAATTTAAATTCAACTATCAATCATTCAATCCAACTGGTTAAACAGTCTGTATAATTGTAACACGAAAATAAACAATAAATTTGAGGAATCCAGTTGGATCCCTCCAACTTGTTTTCCCTGCACCCAAATACGTTAGCTAAAAAAAATAACATCATAAGTAATATTCAACAGTCGATAATAACGACAATCCAAACGTTCACATTTCAATGTCATTATTTTATAAACGTAACCAACGAGGTAAGTTACCTCTTTAGGAAACGATCGTTAAAAATAACGATTGAGTTTAAATTAAGTTAAACAAACGTTTAACTCAATTAGTTCAGTCAATTGTATTCAGCAATCATCAAACAACTAACAACCATAGCACATAAATGATTAAACCCAACTTATATAAAATATAAGAGGGGTAAACTGAGTGAGTTGAACTCACCTTGGGTTTTCCATTCGACGTTAAAACGATCGTTTTAATTAATTAAACAATTGTTTAATTTAATTAAAACGCTCAGTTGCGCCAGCTCTGTCCAAACCAACTTCGTTTGTGGTGTTTATCGATACGGACCAACATTACTTGTTCTCATCCCATTTCGACACTGTAAGGCAACGATATAAATCTATACGTTATTCATTTTATAAATAAATATTATTCATAACTTAAAAATATACGATTAACCTAATAATTTGGCACCTTAAACTAAGTTGGGCGCTTTCAAAATGAATTAGTTGATTTCAATCTTCCCACCTGATAAAATACTTGAACCCATCCTACTATTGACTTCTCCTATCTGCGCACATATTTTTCCATGCACATATGGACATGTTATATCCTTAACAAGATTTATTAGTTATTAAAATAAACATTTATATAACCTAAAACTAATCACCTTTATAAATCTGGATTAGGTAGACAAACATGGTTTAAGGCATGTAAGCCTCCTTTCCCACCGGATGCTAGCTGCTGCTCCATCCCTTAACGTCTCCCCTCTTCACTATATATTTTTTACTGCTGATTTTGTTTTATTTTCCGATGGGTCTACTCCCTAACTACTTCGGCCCGTGTATTTTCTTATACCCATCTTCTCCTTACGTTACACAGTAACTCTTCTTTCTTCCATTCGTGAAAACCACTTCTCCATTCAAAAAACAGCTGCTCCTCCATTTTTGTCCTTGCCGATCCTTAATCTCCCCATCATTTCGAACATAATGTCCATGTTCTTCCTCCTCCCTTCCATTTCAATGTTTTCAGCACAACACACAATCCTTCATTAATCCAATAACTCCTCCACTTTGAAATATACTGGAGCTTCTTCCACCACTTCGTGAATACCGACGTTGTCAGCTCCCCCACTACAGAAAACAAGTCTCCTGTTCCTCCATCACTCGCGAAAATCGCTGTTTCAACTACACTTCTTCTCCACTGATACCTGTTTTCTCCTACTCTATAGTATTTATCTTCGTTTCCTTTACTATTGAAGGAAAGTGCCCACTTTCACTTGCCTGCAGTTGCATGCCCACTGTCTTCACGCAACCCAACGTCACGTCCTCAACCCTATGCATGAAGCACGCCTTACTTCTTCCCCATATTAACACAGCGCCCCTTCTCCTCCAACAAATGCACATCCTTCTCAACACCATGCACCCGTACACCACACCTCTCTACCACGTTCTCCGACCTGGCCTCCGACCAGAGCACCACCTACACAATAAACCGCGACCTGCTACATCACCAGTCCCACTGGATCCCGCCACAACTGGTACTCCCCTCCACCTACTGTTCTCAAACAGAATGTTTCGTTCAACCCAATATACTGCACCCGCCTTTTGGAAATGGGTCTGAACTTTGCATTCGGTTCTTTATTGAAGCTTGCGGTGGTCAGGTAAATGGTGGATATGGTTTCAGTTTTTAGGATACTGGAACATGGGAACGGGCGGCTATTTATATACGCAAAATAGAAGAGGACAAGGATGATTTCATTTCCTACATGCTTAGCTTGGTGTACGTCTATATAGGAATGCAGTGATTTGGCTTTTAACAATATGGGATGAAAATTCCATCAGTCCATGTGCGGACGTGTATTGATGGGTTTGTACATTTATAGTGGGGAAAGATGAGGTTTTACAGAGTCTCCATGTGCCTAGGTGACGTTAGGGTGCAATATAGACAGTGGGGAAAAGCTTGAGCTTTCATTTCGTGTTTGAGATCAGAACGTGGGTAGTTTGTAGCTCCATGTGCTCCAGTGGAGAGGGTTCAGGGATTTGCTGTAACGAATCAGAATTTTCTAAATTTAAATATGAATTTCCATAGCACATTTTGAGATTTTCTGAATACATATTTCTGAAATTAATAGGATTTAATATTTGAAATTCCCTTTTTATTAGTTTAAATAAATAATTTTATTTTGTATAAGACTTATTTTAAAGATTTTGTATAAAAATGATTTTTTTTGTAATTTTACATAATGGTTTTTATATTTATAGATTGTAATATTTTGTATTTATATATATATATATATAAATGTTTTATAATATGAATTTTATAATTAGAAGATTTATTTCAAGGAATATTTAATATATAAAGATTTAAAAAACAATTAGATATGGATTTTATATGGATTTTTATTTTTAATAGTTGTTTGACTTGAAAATAAATTATAATTAAATATCAGTTAAAAATATTCATCCGATTTCTGCACGCGCTGTTTTAAAATAATTTTTAGAATTTTTCTGTAATTTTTATTTTGAAAAATAAGCAGATAATTTTTCAACGTATTTTGGGTATAAATGTGGTCCTTTAGACGCTTTACAGAATTGATCAATCAGACCGGTTTTATTGCTGTTTTCAAATCAGAGCGTGTTGTTGTTTACGACGATGATTTTATTTCAGTGCAACTCGCGGTAAATAACTCTAAAAATCAAAAATTGGAAGTGAACAAAATATATACACTATATGGACATGATGCATGTGATAGTAGGAATGGATATAGGGGCAACGCATGGACTGTTCGCATAGTTTGAAATGGCTTTATATGTAATTTTAACTAATTAAATAAATAATGTATATGTGGCACCTTGCATGAATTAGTGTATGTGCTAAAGACACATAACTTTGTACGTGGAATCCATGAGTGAAATGAGGCATGCGAGAGAACCAAGTGTCCCTTGTTCTAAAGACAAAACTACCCTCACATGCATGTGCAAATGCATACGCACCCTTCTTTTCCCACTCACGCATCATCCTCTTTCTCACCACTCCACACTACAGCCAATGGTCCTCCGCCCTTCCTCCAACTGCCAACACCACCCCACTTCAGTTTATCCGTCCACCTTCCTTTCACTTTCAACTCTCGGCCTTCCTCTTCCCCTTACAATCCGCACCTTAGCAACCTATCACCATCGTCCAAGTATCCAGCTCCTTAGTCCTCTTTAGCACAGTACGCTGCTCCCTCCTCAAGCCAAGAACAGCCGCACCTTTCTCCATTTCCACTGTTTCTCCCTTTCTCTCCTTAGAAACTGACGTCCTCACTCCTCTCCTTAAAGAACCGCATGCATGCAAACCCAACCCAGTCCATCCCTCCTCATTTCAATCGGTTTTCCATTTAAAAAAAAAAAAAGAAAGAAATAAAGAAAGAAAGAAAAGAGAGAGAAGTGGAGAATGCGCCTGAAGCATGTTGCATGCGCAAGCATGCATGGTGGCAACTATTTTGGTCCTCCAAAGCACATCCGTGCTTTTCTCAAAAAAATAATAATAATAATAATAATAACAATATATTTATGTGAATATAAATTTGCAAAGCGTAGCGTCCATGGAGAAGCAAGAGCGTGTGTAGAGCGGTGTACGGTGCATGCATGTTATTGCAAAGAACGGTGCGCGCTTGTCAATTATAATGTTCGTGAACCGATATGCAGTTGATACCGGGTTCGTCAGTGAAACCAGAGCGCAGCGCAGGTGAGAACTCCACTTTAATTATTTCATTTTGGGTAGAAATAATTTGTTATAATTTATTTATGATTATAATAATTGATGGAAAATCAGTGGTTGTGGATGCTTGAAATGTTATGATTGTTTGTCGCTGATTGTCCGATGGATGTATATGCTGTAGTAACACCGTAAAACACTGAGCGCTACTGATAATAACGCTCCGTACACACTTGATTTATTTCATGGGTGTGATGAATGGATGGTGCATGTTTGTTTAGTTAAGATATTGCAGTTGTTCTGTTTGAGTGAAGTCGCATGCACCATAGTTACAGATCTTACGGGTGACCGATTTTAATACTCCTTTTAGTTAAATAAATATTTTTGTTTTAATAATGATTTGAAAATTTGTTGAAATCGTTTGAAATCAAAATTTAAGATGAATAAATTTTGGAAAAATTTCCAATGAATTATTAAGCTTTGTTTTGCCTTTAAAATGATCTGAGATTTAGCGTCGATTTTATCGATAATACTAAGAATGATTGTTTAAGTAAAAGAAAAGAGATTTAACGAATTATTTTATCGATATCGGGCGTATAAATATGTTTTAAATATTTGAATTATTTAGATTTAGAATAAATTGGTATTTTAAATTTATCGCATCAAGTAATATATATTCTTGAATATCAATTGTTAATCTTCAAGTAAAGTGTTTTGAAAATAATCTTCAATTCTCATATATTATTAAAAAATTTAAATTTCGAAATTTGGAAATGATTCAAATACGGGTTTAATATGGATTTTGGATGCGAACAAATTTAACGATTATTTGAAATGAAACAAGTTTTGAAAAGCATGAGAATCCATATTTCATTTGAAATGAAGATTTGGGCAATATGAAGTGATTTCGGTCAAACTTGATTTTTGAGAAAAATAAATTTGGTTTTAAACTAAAGTTATGAAATAAATTTGTTTTGGAAATGGATTGAACAAATCATATAAAACATTTTATAGCGGAATCGAATTCGTTGTTAAGAGACAGTTCAACGATATCGGTTTCGAATTTCAAATAGTTATAACTTGAGCATATGAAATCGAATTGACGTGAAACAGAAAACAACGGATTTATAATAATAATGGGTTTCGTATAAAAGAGGAATTTTCAAATTCCATCGTATGATTTCTAGTTAGGTTTAAATTTAAATCTGAAAAGGTCGCCGTACATGTCGTTCGCCGACCGCAATGAAAATCGAATAGAATGAATTTATATTATATTATTTAAAGGTGATTTATGGTTTAAATTTGAATTTAGAATGATTTGGATTTATTTGACTTAATAACCTTTTCCCAACGCTTTCAGTAACGCTTTAACGTTATTTGAAATCATTTGAATTTGAGGACTTCAAACATGAATTATTAGGGAAAGGATTTGATTTTTCCATATGATATGGAATTGAGATGAGTTTTTAATAAAATTGGTCGCCTGATATTCGATATGGATTTATAGGAACAGACAAATATGATCAGAAATACTAACATATTCATATCCTGATTCTGATCGTGTTGCCTGAGTTTGTGAATCAATATCGAGTATAAGTCGGTTGATTCTATATGAACTGATATGTGAAACATAGGTATTTAAATGGAAATCTAAAATCCAAATAAAGATTTGGTTATTCAAATGTCGACGAATTAATTAAGTTGTTTGAAAATGAAGTTTGGAAACAAAAGTTGAATTTGAAAGGGGTTAAGGATAATGGGTTTCCGGGGAATTTAATCCAACATTTAATTCAAAGTAAATTTGAAATGTTTGGAAAGGAGATTTGAATTGGGAAACCCGTGTGATTTGTAACTATTGTTTAAGATACGTTGTTACTTGGAAAGTACGGGATCGGATATAGGTCCGAAAACCATTCCAAGTAATATTACGACGTTATGATGAAATTCAAGATTTGGAATCGATAAATGAAGACCGGAAATATCCAGATTATTTAGATCGATTGCTGACATCTCGGATCGGGCCGTACACCCGATACGAGGGTGGCAGGAGATCTGAGTATATTTGGAGATTTTCGGATTGTGTTTCGTTCAGACCCAGAACGGACTTGTATGGATGGTGTGTCTGACATTTGTAATTGACCACGTAGCACTGATTCGTGTGAATATATATATCAGATTTGTGGCAATTGAATATCTCTGTCTCTAAGTTACGTTCTTAGAGAATATGTATTAATTCGAATCAGTGATATGTGGAGATATTGACGATGTGGCATACCCAAGTATGATATGAGCTAATGATGATCAAAGCATGGCTTATCGAAGCGGAGCTTTGTGTATGACGTGACATCGACAAACCTCACACACCGGATGATGAGAAACTGGCGGTTTGGTCTGTATATATATATGATTTGATGATGAGTGCTGCAGCAGTGGGAAACCATTTGTGAACTGGGGATGGGGTATGTTCGGGGGGCCGCGTCTGGTCGAAAACCGTAGATACTGCCCTGGCGATTTGTTGCGTTACACTTCGCTCAAGTCCCTGATTGATCTTTCGTGCCAGGAATCATCAAGTTGGAAATCCAAATCTCCAATACAAGCCAGACGATTTTTATTGTATATATATATATATGGCGACATATATTATGGGGTATCATGCCGTCTAGGATTAATACATTTAATTGCGAATTTGTTTTCCACACTATATGATAATATTAAAGAGGATTTTCACGTATGAAATCATGTTTGGTTATCATAAGACAAAACTCGCCCATCTGGTGTGCGCTTGCATTGTGTGATATGGGACGAGCTTATGATAGCTTCATCTTTCGAAAGTCATTGCGTATTTCTATGCACGGGAATTCATATGGAGTAAAACCCGTTCCGCATTAGCGGCGTGGTCCGTTGAATTACCCAACTTTAAAATGAAACCTAAATGATAACTGTTTTTGAGTTCTCACACCAGTCCCACGACTGACCTGGAGTTTATTGTTCCTTCCTAAACTCTGGGTGCCCACTAATTTCCACACGGGCAGCTAGTGTTTAGTTTTGCAGTTATGGATCGTTGGAGAAGATTCAGAACGCTTCCGGAGTTAGAGTTCACGCTAGAGTTGGAGCTTCCGCTGTATCAGATAATGTTCTTCCGCTGAGAGTTTTATTTCTTCCGCTGTGCATATTTATGTGTAACTCTGATATTCATGTAACTCTGATGTAATATTGAATTATTCAACGAAAAGTTCTGTTGTTTTGTTCAATGTATGTAAGTACCCATAACAATTCGTCTTTATGAACGATTTGAGTCGGTTTAATTACCGGCGAGAGTCGGGCAAAAAGGCGGGTCGTTACATTTGCAGTCTTAGCTGTACAGGGTGTAGGAGCTGAAGCTTCCATGTGCATTGCAGCGTAGATGGAAAGGGTGCTTTCAGCGTATAAAAATATCTCTGTAGGCTTGACTAGAGGAACAAAGCGCAGTGTGTGTTCTTTTCGATTTACAGTAGGAATTTGCGATTTCATGTCAATCTCTTTGCAGTGGTAGTAGCTGTTACTACCTACTAGGATACCAAGAGTGTGTAGGGTTGTGGGAAAAGAAATATAGGTAGCAGTGTACAGTAGGATACACATGTGTTTTCTTTGGATTTCTTCCAGATGTGGTAAGGATATGAAAATGATATGTGCGAATTGACCTATGATTTTGCTAAGACATAAATGTGATTTTCTTTAGATTTCGCAAGATTTTGCCAGATCTCGAAACAGACAGCTCAGGATTCCTGTTTATAGATTTACTATTGCGAGAATTAAATGGACTTAGACTAGATTTTTAGGGTATCGTAGCATAAAATTCCGTTCATCTATGCGAGACTATGGACAAATATAAAAATACCGTTGTATCGACCAATGCCCCACGATCCCAAAAATATAATAATATCGGTAGATTAACTTATATTGTGAAACCCCAAAATGCTGATATAGGGTGCAAAATACTCCAAATAAAAAGTGACGTATTTTCCAAATTAAAAATTTCAGTAAAATTCTAAAAATTAAATTATAGCTATGTCTCAAAAGAATCTTGTCTAAATTTGAATCCAGTATACAGTTATTTCAGATAAACTGTTATGGTCGATGATCGATTCTATAACGACTATTTGAAAATTTAAATTGGACATATCTTACAATTTATACGACGAAATCTCGATTTTTCTTTTTCATTAGAAAATTATAATCAATAAGATTCTAACGTTTCTTGTTTCATAGAAATCCGACTTAGAATGAATTCTGTAAAATCAAATGAAGTTCAAAACTCAATATTACGAACTGCCGCGTCGTTTCGAGCTCGTTTATAATTTAAATATAAATTATACGTTCAAATATCGGTTTAACAAACGAAATAAATATTATAAATCCATTTATAATTCATACTTAATATTTAATATAATAAAATATATTAAATCTCTAACCGCTAAAAATACAGGACATTACAAGAGATGTCTTCAGACTATGCAGATGGAGCAGCTAATCAGAAGTTTGCGAAGTATGTGCACAATCATGATTGTTTTCCTTCATCGTCTGGTGGTTCCCGAGGCGATGCTTGAGGAATGTGTTTTCTATGACTTGAGGATGGTTACATTTTGTTTGAATGTTGTATATATTGGCACAGAGTGGGTGAGGATGATACTTTTGATGGTTTGTGGACATGTAACTTTGATTACTTGGTTTATAAACATGTATGTGTTGGTTTCTGGATGTTGGGATGGTTTGTTTTTGTATATATTGATGTTTCTTTGATTTATTTTGGTTGTTTATATTGTTATTGGTATATATGTGTTGCAAATATGTTTGAATTGTTTTGTATATATTGATGTTTCTTTGATTCAGACTCGGTTTCGTGTTCTGTCGTTTTGCTCTACACTCTCAAATGCATCGGCTAGTACATTTGTATCATCATTTAAAGGTCCAAAATAAATTTGATCGTCTGCAATTGTTACTTCAACATTTTCATTTAGATCTACTTAATAGGATTGTTCATCAGGAATATTCTGTCCATCGAACGTAAATCTTGCCTTGGTTTTAAAAATCGTAGACCAATCTTCTTATCCTATTTTAGAGACGGATAAGGGGCATAATAAACTTGTAGGGCTTGTTTGGCTAGTACAAAAGGGTCGTACTTTTGATAACATGAGTTATGTTTAATTTTACAAGATTATACTTTGTATGCACGTTAATACCAGAACTTGGAACATTGTTGAACCAGTTACATCTAAACAAATAAACATCCTCTACGGGCCTTGTAAAATATGTCAATTGCAAAATCTGAGTTTACTTGCCATATGAATAATTTATATGATTATTAGGGTCTTCACTGCCTTTAACAAACACACTAGTACCGTTTGTTAATTTTTCGGCATCGTATTCTTTGGTGTTGAATTTATACCCATTAACCAAAAATATTGGATACATTTTAACTTTTATTTTTGGTCCAAAGGTCAAATGTTTCAGTCCTTCGTCAAGAACATGATTTGTGGGATCATAAATGTAGTTCCTAAACCAACTACTGAAATCTTTGCTTAAATCGTTGCTTGGATTTTGTGATTCATAAATACTACAAACACGAACTTGATATGTTACATTATTATTAACATGTGTAACTTAAATTTAACAAAGCTTGAAAAAAAAAATGATTACCTGACAAATGGTGCAACTTCATGACAATTAAGAAGAATATATGTGTGTGCTACATGGTAATCTTTATCATGTAGCAATATTTCCACACATTTTCCAGCATATCAGCCACATTGTTTAAAAATTGATAATGTTGCTTCAGAAGAAGAGTCTTGTTCAACCCTCTCATCATTACGCGGAACGCTTCCAAATGATAAGTTCACATGATCATTAAAATAACGAGAGAAAAAAAGAAGCTTCTTCTTCGATATACGATTTGCAAATAGAACCTTCAACTCGAGCTTTTTGTCTCACTTTTTCCTTTAAATGATTTAAGTACATAATAAAAATAGTTCGGTTCAATATTAAGTTCTATTTATAATTAAGTTGACATTTGAATACTTAGTACAATAACATACCTTTCGAATGGATACATCCATCCATATTGCATAGGACCTCGAAAACGTGCTTCCTTTGGAAGATGAATAGGTAAATGCTTCAATACAATAAAGAAACCCGGAGGAAGTATTTTCTCTAGTTTATAGAGCAGTACAGGGATTTTTTCTTTAAGTTTAAGTAGACGGTCAACTTTTAACGTAGTTGAACAAAGCTCCTTCATTACATTCCAAACTAAGTTCTGTTATTACATTCCAAACTTTTTGAGGTAACAATTATTTGAATGCGATGGGTGACAAATTTTCCATCATTACATGGCAATCATGGCTTTTTATTCCACTCAGCCTTCCGTTTTTATAGTCAACACATCTACGAAGATTAGAGGAAATTCCATCAGGAAAACATAATTTTTCCATCCATTTTAACAGTACTTTAACTTGGTCGTTTTCTAGTTCATAGCATGCTTTGGGTTTTTTACTGTCATTGGGACTCATATGAAGCTCAGGACGATTGCGTATTTCCTCTATATCACGTCTAGATTTCAGATCATCCTTTGTCTTGCCATTCACATTTAGAACTATATTAAAGACATCATAAAATACGCTTTTCTCGTTATGCATCATGTCAATGTTATGACGGATTAAGAAATATTTCAAATAAGGTAATTCCCAGATTTTACTCTGTTTGCACCAATTATGAATCGTCAATTTATCTTGAATTTCAGTTTGTTTTCCAGTTTCATGTATCTTTGTATAATCTTTTACAAGTTTATATATTTCCTTGCTTGACCAAACCATTGGGGGTCGTAGAGCCTCATGTCTATTAGACGTGAAGTTTTTTTGTCTCTTCTAAAAGGATGATTTATATGAAGAAAACATCGATGACAATCAACTATGAAATTTTCTTTCCATAAGGTAACCAAAATGCCTGTGTTTCTTCCATACAATAAGGACAAGCAAAATGACCGACCGTACTCCAACCCGAAAGCATTGCATATGCAGGAAAATTAAAAATGGTCCATAACAATGAAGCGAACATTTTTTTTTTTGGATACGCCATATGTTTCAACTCCTTCATACCATAATTTTTTCAATTCTTCGATTAACGGTTGTAAGTAAACATCAATGCCCTTTGTTGCACCATTAGAGCCAGGGACGACAACTGTGAGAAACGTGTATGGAGTTTTCATACACATCCACAGGGGTAGATTGTAAGGTGTGATTATTATAGGCCAAGATGAATATTTAGAACCAAACTGAGAAAACAGTGCGAAGCTATCTGTACATAAACCTAGTCCAATGATGCTGCTCTCCGTTGAGAAATTGACATATTTCTTGTCAAAATGTTTCCATGCTTCTCCATTCAATGGGCGTGTCAACTTGCCTTCTTGAGGTGTTCTCACACTGTGCCATCTCATATGTTGCGCTGTAACAGATGATGCATACAATCGTTGAAGTCTAGGGGAGATGGGTAAAGAATGCATACGTTTGTACGAAACTTCTTTTCCCTTCATTTTCCTTAGTTTGTATCATTTTTGATTACATATTTTACATTTTCTAAGATTGATGTCTTCTTTCCAATACAATATGCAACCCTTTAAACATGTATATATTTTTTGATATGGCAAACCGAAAGATGACATAAGTTTTTTCACATCATGATTATTTTTGCACATTAAGTTATTGGATGACATATGGCGTTTAACCGCTTGAACAACAGCCCGTAAATCCAGCTTCCTTAAGGTTATATTTTGATTTCATTGCATTGTATTCTGCAGTTACCGATAATTTAGTGCCTCTTTCACATCCATTCCAAAGGTTTTTTTAGCATTATTCAATAAATCATATATTTTTTTAGCTTCAACATTTGGTTCCTCTTTGATGTTAACATTGTCGTTACCAATTTGAACGGTAGGGAACATTGATCGTACAACATCTTCGACCATATTTTCTATGAGATTCATGCTAACTTCAACATTATTGACCTCCATCGACTGTTCTTGGGTATTACAGACAACAATTTCTCCATGACGATCCCATAACAAATAATTGGGTAGGAAACCTTATTGGCGCGAATGAATCTTAATCATATTCATTATTAAATAGTTCAATAATTTGCACCTACTACATGAACAACGAAATTCTGTACTATTTCCTAACTTATTGCAAATTCAATGAACACTTTTACCCCATTTTCAAAATGTTCACTTATTGCACCACTAATTTCCCTTTTTTGATACATCCAACTCCAATCAATAAAGCAATTGACCATTTTTTTAAGCTATAATGAAGTAAAAAAATAATAATAATCATTAATTTTATATGTTGTTTAAATTTTATTTACTGATTTAGTAAACATATACTAGTTAATTATATATATTTTTTACAAACTTTATTTTAAATAAACAACTATTGGTTCATTGACGCTTACGTGTCTTCTTTGATGGTCGATCATCCTAATCACAATAGTAATTATATTTTTTAAATCATATCATTTTAAATGATTTCACAAAATTTCGGCAGTCTTTCCCCCGTGTTCCTTGTATCATACACACATGCGTGTACACAAGGAACATAAAGGAAATACCATCGAAATTTTGTGAACCATTTCAGGTGATATGATTTATGAAATATAATTACTTTATTGTTTGTAACTTGTCCAATATAGGGAAATCCAACAAATGATGTATCAGATGAATAGAGATGTCTATTTTGTAGAGAAAACGAATATCTATATAATGATCATATACAATACTTGTCAGACGGGGTCAAATAATAACTAAGGGTTTAAGTATTTGTCTATATTAAAATTAAATTTACAATTTGTTTATATTATACCGTTTTATTACATGTGTACTAAATTACATATTTTTGCAATTTACTAAATTCTGACTACGACGATTAAAATTAAAATCATTTATACATCAAATCATTTCGCATAAGAACAAAACTCAAGTTAGCACAAATTATCCAAAACTACAATCACTGAACATAATATATATTTTGTATTTGCATACATTATACTATTTGCAAACTCTATCACACACGTACTTTCAATAATAACCAAAACCACATAAACAAACGCAATATACTAAATTAGAAAATTTGGAAATTGCTAATAATTCCATCATTAAAGTGATACTAATAGCAATTAGGGAATAACATGATATAATATACATACACTAACAAGTAGGGATCAATCATAGTTTAAATTAATCCCTAAATGAAAAACCTAAATTTTAAGTTTAAACAAATTACTAAATTTGGAGAGGTAGGAGGGTGGAGACGGGCTGGAGATGCTCCTAGATGGCTCGGAGGTAGTCGGCGGCCGTTCCGGGTGGTGGCAGCGGAGTTGGAGGTTGGGAAATGGTGGATTGGGGAGAAAAAAAACGTTTTGGGGAAGAGACAATGAAAGCAAGTCATGGGTTCTGGATATATGCAGGAAATTTTCCAATGGCTACCATCGGCCGCCAACGGCTTTAACTCCATCGATTTCCAACGGCTTCCATTGGCTCATTTATAGCCGTTGGCGGTAGTTGGAAATCGGGCGTTGGAATAGCAGCCTTTTCTAGCAGTGAGCCAAACTAATGACATCTTAACTCAACTTCAACTTGTTCTTCTCTCCCTAATTTATTATGAAAAAAGAAGAAGATATTATCTTAGAAAAATATAAAGTAAAATTGGAAAATTATTGACAATGATGCAACATCACTTAATTATTGTTTTTATTGTATTTCACATCATGTTAAGTTTTGTAAGTTGAAATCACAGGCTACCAATTGTTAATCACTGCCTAAGCATGTAAATCACATTCTTAAATATGTTGTTATTGCTACAAGAAATTAGGAAGTGCTTCAAGGAAAATCATAAAAAATAAAAGTAGTAAGACTAAATTGGTGTGGATTTAGACCTAATACTAAATGTTATTACATGTTCAATAATTAGCGAATTTGGTTGTAAAAGAAGTAATAGATAAAAATTTCATAAATTACACCTTATTCTTATGTTCTCCATTTGGGGAAAAATCTATTAAACAATAGTTAAGCAGAAGACATTTAATCTCTCTCCTTGATTTTAGGAGTTGTCTCCATTCTCCTTAATTCTCTCCAATTCCAGATACTTTATTTTTAAAGTTCTAACATCTATCATTTTACAACTATTTACTAATCTCTTGCATGATTTTACGTTCAAATATATACTTTTATAAATTTCTACAATTATTTACGAATATTTGACGATTTTCTTCCAACATTTTACATAGAGATTCACTTATTTAAATTAATTAATTGGCCCAAACTTTAAACTAATTAATAAAATTAGTCAACTTATGTTCCGAAATTTCAATACGCATAGTACAGACATGTCAACAGATTGGAAAAAAACCCATTAAGATATAAAAATATATAAATCCCATATCTCAAGTTATATACATTGACGATAATAACAATTTTATTTTATAATAATTCATTCACAAATTTATCATATATTAAATTTCAGAATTTCATTAGCTTCAACAACTATTTTTTTTACAATTACATAGACTCTTAATATTTTACACTCAAATTAATCGTGCAAATCTTAAATTTAAATATTTGATTAACTATCATTCATTAATCTATCTAGTAAATCTTAAAAATACGATAATATAAATATATGCAATTTCCTATACAATTAATAATAATAATAATAATAATAATAAATAATTTTTTAGTCAAATAAAGTGACATAAATGTATACTTAAATAAATATAATATCGCTTTTAATTTCCAATTTACTTGTCCAGAAAAAAGTTGTTCTTCGTTGCATAACGTAATTTTATTATTAACAACTTTTAAAAAACAAATTTATACTTTACAACAGTAAGATATAAATGCCTTAAATAACTGATAAAATATAAATAAACACTATATCTTTCAATAAGGTATAAACCATACCCAAGTCATAACCCATCTTGATGCTATATAACATTATTTTGCAATTATCACAATTGTATGTATGACTATTCCAATAACATGAAATATATGGTTGACTACAAAGATAAAATTATTTAAAAACTAAAACCAAGTAATAAATGAAAGCTCTTCTCAATTACAAATACATGCAAAGCTTTTACCAGTTTTTTTTTACTTTCTCACATTTAACTTTTTAATTGAATTAGTTGTGTTCATTATAAAACATTTAAATAACTTAAGTTATATAATAACCATTCCTTCATTTATATATCTTCACAAAAATGAGAGTTGAATGGAATGCAAAGATTATACAACACGAATGATAAAGTTGTTTATTCACTCATATAAATAATAAACATATCTCGCATCTCACATAACATAAATTATTTACATCTGTATTATTAAGAAATTTACTTTATTTTTTTCTTAGTTTTAGACATTAATAGCTAGAGATATATGTAGTTAACAATAATTGAATATTCTTATAGTTTGTAATTGATAGTAACAATAAAATTTTCAAAAATTGTATATAGCACATATATACTATTTTTTGACAATAACTAAAATAAAATTATTATTGTTGACAACATTATCATGTGCAACACACAGGTTACACACTAGTATATATGAAAACTAACATCAGCAAATACAGAAACTGTTCAGTACACAACCAATAAAGCACACTATGCGAATGTTTTTTTATATACAAAAGTAAGATTACTGTGACGATCCCAAAACCCCGTTACACGGTGTTAAGGATAATCATTGGAATATAACACATTAATCAACATAAGCAGATCACAGATAATAACATAAACAGAAAATAGAATAATTTACACACATATGACAGCGGAATTATATAGATATCATCACATCAGAGAGCATAGTGCAGGATACAACTTAGTGCATAATGATACATAATCAGTCTACATCGCCAATGGCGGAATCATAATATAGATACAATAATGGTGGAGAAAATCCAAGTCAGCACGGTGTAGTCAAGCCTCGCCATGAGCCAAAAGTGCGTCAGAAACCTGTAACTAGGCTGCCCGTGAGAAAATGAGGGCACCCGAGTTTGCAGGGTGAAACAAACTACGAGTCAGTCATGGGACTGGTATGAGAAATCTACTTCACTTATTAACAACAATAATAAGGCAAATCAAAGGACCACGCCACTTTCGCGGAACGGGTTTACTCCAATGAGTGCTAGTGCATGAAATAAAGTAAATGATTAAATCATCGCAATGCTTTTTATAAAATGAAGCCATTATAAGACTCAGGTCCCATCACACAATGCAACGCAAGCCGGAGGATAGAGTTTTTACCTTATAATGGCCAAAAATGCTTCATACGAATTAAACGAAAGTGTTTGATATTATTACTAGTGCATATATGTTTCAAAAGCGATTTCAATCATAAATATCAATCATAGGCGGCATAAATGACCCATACCACTATGTTGCCGTACTAGTAATACAATCACGTTCGCATATTTCGTATTGGAAATTGGGTTCCTTCATGAGTCGAGGCAAGGGGCAAGCTCCTCTCCGATTCGAGACACTCTAGCAAATGTCCCAGGACCCCACTATGATCCTTGGATCTTCAGGGTCATTCCTCCCTTACTTTTGAGGATTAATTATTCCTGAACACACGTTTCCCGGTCCTTACAGACCTATATCGAGGCGCCTCGCATTCCAACAACCACACAGGTGAAAAGTATATATAATGTCAGGGTTGGTAGGTCACTGACACCACCTTAGCTAGAAAGAAACGTCGTGCTCTCCCTGCAGTCACTCTCCCGATTTTGACTCATACCAAGGTATGAGGCTCGCGAATTCACGTTATACACAAAGCTACGTCACACAGACCATGCTTTGATCATCAACCACAAGACTTTGCTTTGCAACAGAAGCCTTGATCATATGCCACTTAGGCGTGCCACACAGGCAATCCACTCCATGCGACTGATTTCTATCAATACATAACCTCTGAGCTCGTACGTCTCAGAGAAGGGCGTTAAGCAAGAGGATAAATTCTCCGCCGCCAAACAGATATATATTTAACAGAGATCAATCAACACAGAACAAAATCTGTAACAACCCGTATTTTCAATAACCTGTAATAACATAAATCGAGGCAGAATTTAATTCTAAAATGGGAATCAAGGGAAACGGGCTATGCCATTGCGTTCGTCTCGGAAAAATACGCGAAATAGAGTCCGAGTTGTCGAAAATCGGAGTCCGTATGACCAAGATATGGCCTCGCGAAGTTTCACGAAAATTCCCAAATTAAAGTATACTTAATTAAGTGAAATGGGTTGTGTAGATATATATATATATATATATTGATATATATATATATATATATATATAATTGAAAATTTAATAAATAAATATGCAAAAATGCTCAAAACAGCGAATTGGGAGAGGGGAATAACCGAACCGGCCGATTTTTGAAGTCGACCCGAGCCCGCTGGGTCGACTAGGGGTTAATCCAGGGTGTTTGGCTGTCAACCCGTGGGCCGATTCGCTCAAGTGCAGATTTTGCATTTGAATGGTTCTCATGGTCCATCTTTAATCTAAAGGCCCTAGATGGTTCCTACACTTGACTTCTTCCCCAAGACATGCTTTGATGGCTTGGATTGAATCTAGGGTTAATCCTATGGCCTAAAACACTTGCCTAATCTATAAATAAGACCCTAACCTACCCTAATTCATTCATAATTAAACCTAGTGACTAAACTATGGCAAAATGCTAGCTCTCATGGCCTCCACTAATTTTATGAAGAGGGTTGCATACTAATCACTCTCTAATCAACTTCTAATCCCTTCTTAGCATCTTAATCTTCTTCATTTGGTGTTCAAAGTTGCTAGTTGTGAGTTTCTATCACTTTGATGATCTTTTGGTAAACTAATTAGATGAGATGTGATGAGATTTATGGTTTTGTATGTGGGTTAATGAGCTTTGAATCATATGATATGATGTTAGCATTAATCTTATGTTTATGCATGTTGAGTATGTAAGCTTATGCAAGTTTAATATGATGTATGTTATGTTTGCATGATGCTAAATATGCAAGTTGTGGGCTATGTAATCATATGCATGTTATGCAAGTTCATGGTAATATGCTATGCAAGTTACATGTATGTAAATATGCAAGTTACATGTTTGTTAATATGCAAGTTACATGTATGTAAATATGCAAGTTACATGTTTGTTAATATGCAAGTTACATGTTTGTTAATATGCAAGTTACATGTATGTAAATATGCAAGTTACATGTTTCTTTATATGCAAGTTACATGTTTGTTAATATGCGAGTTACATGTATGTAAATATGCAAGTTACATGTTTATTAATATGCAAGTTCATGATGACACATTATGCAAGTCTATAAGCTAATATGCAAGTTTGTTATGCAAAATGAATATGTAAGTTATGTGACATATTATATGCAAGTTATGTGACATGTTATGCAAGTTCATATGCAAGTTATGTGTTTGTTAATATGCAAGATGGCACCTTTGAAACACGTTCATTCATATGCAAGTTGACACCTTTTATATGTGTTATATCATGAACGAAATTACGTGGGAACGATGGGGTAATTAAATGCATAAGTTAATAAGATTGTGTGAAATTAATATAATTATGCATAACACAAAATAAATAAACATAGTATGGGAATTTGCCTATTTGGTTAGGTGTACCCATACTATGTGTTGGGAATTTACCTATTGAGTTAGGTCTACCCCATGGGAATTTACCTATTAAGTTAGGTCTACCCATGTTAAGAAAACTTGATTAATTAGGGATAATTAATATAAAATTTTGAGGGTGATTAATTAGGTGTAATTAATTGACTAAGACACGAGGTTGGACTCAGTTGTAGCGTAAAACTGCCCGGACCCAACCGGCTTAACCAGTTGCTACAAATGTTAGCCCAATGTGGGAGGTCTTAGGCACAAACTAAATACGTAATTAATGTAAAGACACGAGGTTAGACTCTGTTATGACATAAGGCTGCCCGGACCCAACCGGCTTAACCAGCGGTCATAAAAGACAGTCTAATGTGAGAGGTCTTTACAAAGGTTACGTTCTTAATTAATTAATTAAGAAACACTTAACCACATTAGCATGTAGAGGGACATGAGGGGTTAAGTGGGTGCCTCGGGTGGCATGAGAAAATCTAGTGGTTGCCTTGGGTGGCAATAGAAAATACGATTAGAATACTTAACCAAAATGGAACATGTAATTAAAACATGATTAAAGGGTTAAGTGGGATATACTAGAAAAAGGGACAAGCTTAGGTGGGTAGCTTGTGGAGGCCCATTTCAACCAGTAACCCATACGTATCTTTGTGGGCTCGACCCATGTCGAGGACGGGACACGCATACTGGGCTTGACTGTAAGAGGCAAACGGGTTAGCGGTGGCAACGCAAGTCCAACGGGCTTCATATGCGTGAGTGGGCCCGGGCTGGTAGGTAAGCCGTTGTTGCATCGAGTAGATATAAGCCGTGCACCTTTAGTTTCATCAGGTTGCCACATTGGGGAATGATACATCCCACGGTGGGGCCAGCACGGGTATCTACGTTAGGGAGCCGATCGAATGGGAAGTAGTGTGTACACCTAGTGGATTGTAGGGCCCCGTGGCGCCTACTTGGTCACCTAGGGGTACGCAGGTACTAATTAGTAAATTTTATAAGTCCTTGGGTGGGATCAACCTTTAAGTTAGGAACGACTGGTGTGGTGCAGTTTAGTAATTTACCTTAGGGAGGGTAGATGCGTCTTTATCCTTTATCTTCGTTTAGTTGACTGCTTAGGGTAGCCATTCATCCCTATATGTTACCGTATATCAGTTTATGTCTTCTCTGGTTACTTTAATGATTGTATTGTTAAAGTTATAGGACTCGCTCAGACTTATGTCTGACCCCGTTGTTTTTATCTTTTTCCCAACCCTCAGGTCCTACGGTGGATCCTAGCAGTAGTGGAGCTTGATCGGATTGCTGTTCCAGTCTTTAGGAGCTTGGATAGATGTAAAGCTCCAGTTATCCAGTTATCTTTTCTTTTGTTTGGCTATTGTATGAGAGTGGGATTATGTACTTCTTTATTTTGATGGATATTGTACTTGACCTTTATTGTGGTTTTATGATGTAACCAGACATGTTTTACTTCCGCTGTTATGAGATGATGTTTTAAAATTTCAAGTACTATTTATATCTGTCTTGTTGTAATTTTTCTGTTCTATATTCACTAAAATACTCCACCGATGCTATGGCATTCCCTTAGTGAGTGATCATAGCGGGAGTGGGGTGTTACACGTGGTATCAGAGCTTAAGGTTACCAGAACAGATAAAATTTTTGAGAAAAACTATTTTCTAAGAGTATTTTCGAAGAAAGTATTTTTAAAAAGCATGTCTTCTAAGAGAAAAAGTTTTTGAAAAAGAAAAGCATAATCCCCAATAGCCATATCTTTATCTTTCGGAATCTCCTTTTTGAATCTTTCCTCTTTCGTTTCAGCATGGCTGAAGATCTTAACATCCCGGAGGGTTTAGTTATACCACTATGGTATAGGAGGTTGCAAGAGGCTAGGGCCGCGGCTGCGGGTCCGGCCAATGCTACTACACCAGAGACAACCGCTCCTCCTCCTCAGCCTAGAGTGGATAATTTTGCTAAGGTTTGCAAGGAGTTCAAGGCTATAGGAGGAAAACCTTTTCTTGGTTCAGAGACTTTCGTAGAGGCTAGAGATTGGCTTAAGGAAGTGGAAGAGTTGCTAGATATCTTTGAAGTGGAAGAGGGAAAGAAAGTCAAGTTGGCGGCTTGGTTAATGAAGGGAGAGGCCTCATTCTGGTGGGAGGTCACTAATGGAGAACGCCCTGTTGACTCTTGGGCAGATTTTAAGCAAAGGTTTGGGGCTAAGTTTCTCTCAAGGGCGGAAGAGAATCTGTTTATGGAGAAGTTCTTGAATTTGAAGCAAGGGAATCTCACGGTGAAAGAATATGTCAACAAATTCAATCAATTAGCAAGGTTTGGCATAGAGTTGGTGAATACACCGGAGAAGAAGGCTTTGAGGTTCGTTAGAGGCTTGAACGAACCATTGCAAGGAATAGCTATGACTCACATTCCTATGGGGGCCACTTTTGAGAAGCTTGTCTACATGGCACTTATGCATGAGGATGATAAGAATTCTAAGGCACCAGAGAAAAAGGGGGATCAGAAGAAACCGCAACAGCAACAACAAGGCAAGGGCGGAAAAGGCAATGGTGACAAAAAGAAGACGAAGAAGAAGTGCTTCAATTGTGGAACACCAGGACACCTTAGTAAGGATTGTCGCAAAAAGAAGAAGACCGGTTGCTTTCATTGTGGTGAAGCAGGGCATCTTGTGAAAAACTGCCCAAAGAAGGGGCAGAAGACGGGGTCTACCTCAGGAGGCCAGGTGCAAGCTCTTATAGCACCACCTCAGTCAGGGGGGCAAGTTCAGGTTCTCTCAGTTCCACCGATTCAGCAGAGAGGTAGAACTATTTCCGTTGAAAGTCTGGTTTTTCTGTTTGATCATCCAGTTCGTACTTTGTTTGACTCTGGCGCATCGCATTCTTTTATCTCATCATCGTTAGTTGAGTCACTGCACTTAGACACCAGTCTAGTTGATGATCCCTTGGTTGTCTCAAACCCAATTGGGGGCTCCATATATCTGTCTATGATATGTTTGGGTTTGAAGATTTCTATACTTAGCGTTGAGTTTAGATGTGATGCTTTTGTATTGGGCTTCACGGGCTATGGGTTGATCTTGGGCATGGACTGGTTATCCAGTAATGGTGCCGTTCTTGATTGCGAAAGGAGAGTTGTCAGGCTCATGACCCGCTTGGGTAACACTCTCGAGATCTCTTGCAATCCCATGGAATTTGTTTTGCTAAGTTATCTTGAATCGCTCGATGCTTCGGTCGAGAGTTTGTGTTCTGTCAGAGTAGTCCGGGAATATCCGGATGTGTTTGAAGAAGTAAAGGGTTTGCCTCCGAAGCGGGAGATAGATTTCCGAATTTATTTGGTGGATAATGCCAAACCAGTATCTTTGCCAGTACGCCACATGGCTCCTCGTGAGAGAAGAGAACTTCATAAGCAAGTAGGGGAGTTGCTTGAGAAGGGGTTCATAAGGCGAAGTATATCGGAGTGGGGAGCTCCAGTAGTGTTTGCCACGAAGGCGGATGGGTCCCTCAGACTTTGTGTGGATTATAGAGAACTTAATAAGCTCACGAAGAAGAATAGACACCCATTACCGAGGATAGATGATCTCTTTGATCAGTTGGTTGGCGCGTCAGTATTTTCGCAGATGGACTTAGCTACAGGGTTTCATCAGTTAAGAGTGGCGGAGGACAGTATAGAGAAGACTGCTTTCCGGACTCCGGATGGTTTTTATGAGTGGCTAGTGATGCCATTTGGGTTGACAAACGCCCCCGCATACTTTGTTGATCTCATGAGTAGAGTGTTCAGAGAGTATCTGAATAAGTTTGTAGTAGTTTTTGTGGATGACATCTTGGTCTTTTCCAAGAATGAAGAAGAGCATGCCTTACATCTCAAGGAAGTGTTGGAGACTCTTCGAGCGCATAGTCTTAAAGCTAAATTCTCTAAATGCCATTTTTGGAGAAGAGAAGTGCGATTCTTAGGGCATGTGGTCTCTAAGGAAGGGATAGCTGTGGATCCCGCAAAGATAGTATCTATCCAGGATTGGAAAGTTCCTAGAAATGCTACCGAGGTAAGAAGTTTCTTGGGGTTGGCAGGATATTATAGGAAGTTCATCAAAGACTTCGCGAAGATATCAGCCCCATTAACCCGCTTGACGAAAAAGAATCTGGTTTTCTCGTGGGATGTAGATTGTGATGATGCTTTCCGACGGTTAAAGAGAGCTTTGACCACCGCTCCAGTTTTAGTGCTCCCGGATGGGAGTAAGCCGTTTGTTGTTTATACCGATGCTTGTGGAACAGGATTAGGCGCAGTCTTGATGCAGGAGGGAAGGGTAATAGCCTATGGAGGGAGACAATTGAGAGTGCATGAGAAGAATTACCCTACCCATGATCTAGAGTTGGCCGCGATTGTTTTCGCACTTAAGTCTTGGCGCCATTATCTTCTTGGTGAGAGATTCGAGTTGTTCACCGACCATAAATCATTGAAGTACTTATTCTCTCAGAAGGATTTAAACTTAAGACAGCAAAGGTGGATGGAGTTCTTAGCATCCTATGATTTCGAGATAGCGTATACCCCTGGTAAGGGTAACGTGGTGGCAGACGCCTTAAGTAGAAAAAGGCTATCTTTGAGTCCATTGTTCGTGGAACGACGAAGCTTGGAGTTTCTTTCTTTGTTTGACTTCAGACCTTCTGTTGATTTTGTACCTGGTTTGTTGGCATCCTTGGAGGTTAGACCTACTCTTTTGAGACGGATTGGCGAGGCTCAGCGAGACGACCCACAGTTGGTTGTGTTGGTAGAGAAGCTTATAAGAGGGGAGTCGTCCAGCCATTTGGGTAGATACACCATAGATGATAAGGGATGGTTGCATAGAGACGGTAGACTTTGTGTACCGCAAGATGAGGGTTTGAAGAAGGCTATTTTGGATGATGCACATCGTTCAAGAATGACTATTCATCCCGGTGGAGACAAAATGTACCAAGACATGAAGAGAGTTTTCTTCTGGGCCGGTATGAAGAAAGATGTGGCCGAGTATGTGGCTAGATGCTTAGTGTGCCAACAAGTTAAAGTGGAGCAAAGGAAACCCGGTGGGTTGCTACACCCATTGGAAGTTCCACAGTGGAAGTGGGATAGTGTCTCGATGGATTTCATCGACGGGTTACCGAGATCGAGGAAGGGCAATACGGGAATTTGGGTTGTGGTAGACAGACTTACCAAGAGTGCCCATTTTATACCCGTAAAGAGTAAGAGGACCGCTCCATGGCTTGCTTCAGTCTATGTTAGATAGATTGTTAGATTGCATGGCGTACCATCCAGCATTGTGAGTGATCGAGATCCTATTTTCGCTAGTGAGTTTTGGAGAAGTTTGCAAGAGGCGGTAGGGACTCAGTTGTGTTTGAGCACCGCATATCATCCTCAGACGGACGGTCAGACTGAGAGGGTGAACCGTATCTTAGAAGATCTTTTGAGGCTTTGTATCTTGGATTTTGGAGGTACATGGGAAGAACATCTTCCTTTGGTGGAGTTCGCATATAATAACAGCTTTCAGTCCAGTATTGGTATGGCTCCTTTCGAAGCTCTTTATGGAAGGCCTTGTCGATCTCCTACATGTTGGTGGGAATCTACGGATAAGATCTTGCTTGGGCCGGATATGGTTAGAGAGACTTCAGAGAAGATTGATTTAATTCGAAAAAGGATGAAAGCAGCGCAAGATAGACAGAAATCTTATGCGGATCGGAGAAGGACGGATCTTGAGTTTGAGGTTGGGGACATGGTTTTTGTCAAAGTATCTCCATTGAGAAATGTTGTTCGCTTTGGGTCCGTAGGGAAGTTAGCACCGAGATTTGTTGGGCCATTTCCTATTAAGGAAAGGATTGGACGGATGGCATATAGGGTGGAGTTGCCCGACAGACTTAGTGGTGTTCATGATGTATTCCATGTATCACATTTGAGGAAGTGCTTACATGAGACCGCGGAGGTGGTAGAGCCGAGCTTGCTTAGAGATGTAGAGGTAGAGCGTGATGCGACGATTCGACGAGCTCCTACTCGCATCCTTGGGTCAGAAACTAGGAAGTTGAGGAACAGAGAAGTTCAGCTAGTTAAAGTGCAATGGGGAGATGACGAAAGCAATGCTACTTGGGAGACGGAAGCAAAGATGCGTTCTTTGTATCCATTTCTTTTTGAGAGTATGTCTTTTAACTTCTCCTTTATTGCTTGTCTAGTACTTATCTTATCTTTAGTATATCCTCTCGCTAATACCTATGACCTTTAGATAGGGTAAAACCTATGGTTGAAACATGTGTTTGAAACATGTTATGGTTGATGGATGCATATGGATGCAATTGTTTGCTAGTGGTTGCTCGTGGATGCATATACACACACATTAGGCACTAGATCGGCTCAGTCACTTCATGTTGCATATTGCATAAATGGATGTGGTAGTTAGATTGATGGATGTATCATGGCTGTGTTATCATATGGATGATGCATTTTTGTGTATGGTTGTGCACGCATGTAGAAATTTGTATGTGTCAATAGGGTTTCGCATACATATTGGATGCATGGCACTATCATGGTTTGCATTAAGGAGGTTTACTGTATCAGTAACCGCCTGATTTTTGCATTAGGTAAGTACATATACACACACTTTTGCATATATCCATCCAGCATTTAGAATCTTGTAAGGACAATGATTGCTCGTGGATGATGCTTTGAGTAGATGGATGATTGGATGGTAGGATACGTTCTTCCTAACTTGAAGATTTCGGGGACGAAATCCTTTAAGGAGGGGAGAATGTAACAACCCGTATTTTCAATAACCTGTAATAACATAAATCGAGGCAGAATTTAATTCTAAAATGGGAATCAAGGGAAACGGGCTATGCCATTGCGTTCGTCTCGGAAAAATACGCGAAATAGAGTCCGAGTTGTCGAAAATCGGAGTCCGTATGACCAAGATATGGCCTCGCGAAGTTTCACGAAAATTCCCAAATTAAAGTATACTTAATTAAGTGAAATGGGTTGTGTAGATATATATATATATATATATATTGATATATATATATATATATATAATTGAAAATTTAATAAATAAATATGCAAAAATGCTCAAAACAGCGAATTGGGAGAGGGGAATAACCGAACCGGCCGATTTTTGAAGTCGACCCGAGCCCGCTGGGTCGACTAGGGGTTAATCCAGGGTGTTTGGCTGTCAACCCGTGGGCCGATTCGCTCAAGTGCAGATTTTGCATTTGAATGGTTCTCATGGTCCATCTTTAATCTAAAGGCCCTAGATGGTTCCTACACTTGACTTCTTCCCCAAGACATGCTTTGATGGCTTGGATTGAATCTAGGGTTAATCCTATGGCCTAAAACACTTGCCTAATCTATAAATAAGACCCTAACCTACCCTAATTCATTCATAATTAAACCTAGTGACTAAACTATGGCAAAATGCTAGCTCTCATGGCCTCCACTAATTTTATGAAGAGGGTTGCATACTAATCACTCTCTAATCAACTTCTAATCCCTTCTTAGCATCTTAATCTTCTTCATTTGGTGTTCAAAGTTGCTAGTTGTGAGTTTCTATCACTTTGATGATCTTTTGGTAAACTAATTAGATGAGATGTGATGAGATTTATGGTTTTGTATGTGGGTTAATGAGCTTTGAATCATATGATATGATGTTAGCATTAATCTTATGTTTATGCATGTTGAGTATGTAAGCTTATGCAAGTTTAATATGATGTATGTTATGTTTGCATGATGCTAAATATGCAAGTTGTGGGCTATGTAATCATATGCATGTTATGCAAGTTCATGGTAATATGCTATGCAAGTTACATGTATGTAAATATGCAAGTTACATGTTTGTTAATATGCAAGTTACATGTATGTAAATATGCAAGTTACATGTTTGTTAATATGCAAGTTACATGTTTGTTAATATGCAAGTTACATGTATGTAAATATGCAAGTTACATGTTTCTTTATATGCAAGTTACATGTTTGTTAATATGCGAGTTACATGTATGTAAATATGCAAGTTACATGTTTATTAATATGCAAGTTCATGATGACACATTATGCAAGTCTATAAGCTAATATGCAAGTTTGTTATGCAAAATGAATATGTAAGTTATGTGACATATTATATGCAAGTTATGTGACATGTTATGCAAGTTCATATGCAAGTTATGTGTTTGTTAATATGCAAGATGGCACCTTTGAAACACGTTCATTCATATGCAAGTTGACACCTTTTATATGTGTTATATCATGAACGAAATTACGTGGGAACGATGGGGTAATTAAATGCATAAGTTAATAAGATTGTGTGAAATTAATATAATTATGCATAACACAAAATAAATAAACATAGTATGGGAATTTGCCTATTTGGTTAGGTGTACCCATACTATGTGTTGGGAATTTACCTATTGAGTTAGGTCTACCCCATGGGAATTTACCTATTAAGTTAGGTCTACCCATGTTAAGAAAACTTGATTAATTAGGGATAATTAATATAAAATTTTGAGGGTGATTAATTAGGTGTAATTAATTGACTAAGACACGAGGTTGGACTCAGTTGTAGCGTAAAACTGCCCGGACCCAACCGGCTTAACCAGTTGCTACAAATGTTAGCCCAATGTGGGAGGTCTTAGGCACAAACTAAATACGTAATTAATGTAAAGACACGAGGTTAGACTCTGTTATGACATAAGGCTGCCCGGACCCAACCGGCTTAACCAGCGGTCATAAAAGACAGTCTAATGTGAGAGGTCTTTACAAAGGTTACGTTCTTAATTAATTAATTAAGAAACACTTAACCACATTAGCATGTAGAGGGACATGAGGGGTTAAGTGGGTGCCTCGGGTGGCATGAGAAAATCTAGTGGTTGCCTTAGGTGGCAATAGAAAATACGATTAGAATACTTAACCAAAATGGAACATGTAATTAAAACATGATTAAAGGGTTAAGTGGGATATACTAGAAAAAGGGACAAGCTTAGGTGGGTAGCTTGTGGAGGCCCATTTCAACCAGTAACCCATACGTATCTTTGTGGGCTCGACCCATGTCGAGGACGGGACACGCATACTGGGCTTGACTGTAAGAGGCAAACGGGTTAGCGGTGGCAACGCAAGTCCAACGGGCTTCATATGCGTGAGTGGGCCCGGGCTGGTAGGTAAGCCGTTGTTGCATCGAGTAGATATAAGCCGTGCACCTTTAGTTTCATCAGGTTGCCACATTGGGGAATGATACATCCCACGGTGGGGCCAGCACGGGTATCTACGTTAGGGAGCCGATCGAATGGGAAGTAGTGTGTACACCTAGTGGATTGTAGGGCCCCGTGGCGCCTACTTGGTCACCTAGGGGTACGCAGGTACTAATTAGTAAATTTTATAAGTCCTTGGGTGGGATCAACCTTTAAGTTAGGAACGACTGGTGTGGTGCAGTTTAGTAATTTACCTTAGGGAGGGTAGATGCGTCTTTATCCTTTATCTTCGTTTAGTTGACTGCTTAGGGTAGCCATTCATCCCTATATGTTACCGTATATCAGTTTATGTCTTCTCTGGTTACTTTAATGATTGTATTGTTAAAGTTATAGGACTCGCTCAGACTTATGTCTGACCCCGTTGTTTTTATCTTTTTCCCAACCCTCAGGTCCTACGGTGGATCCTAGCAGTAGTGGAGCTTGATCGGATTGCTGTTCCAGTCTTTAGGAGCTTGGATAGATGTAAAGCTCCAGTTATCCAGTTATCTTTTCTTTTGTTTGGCTATTGTATGAGAGTGGGATTATGTACTTCTTTATTTTGATGGATATTGTACTTGACCTTTATTGTGGTTTTATGATGTAACCAGACATGTTTTACTTCCGCTGTTATGAGATGATGTTTTAAAATTTCAAGTACTATTTATATCTGTCTTGTTGTAATTTTTCTGTTCTATATTCACTAAAATACTCCACCGATGCTATGGCATTCCCTTAGTGAGTGATCATAGCGGGAGTGGGGTGTTACAAAATCCAATGTCAGACACACAGTCCATTTATAAGTCCGTTCTGGGTCTGAACGAAACCAGAGGCACCAATTCCTCGCATATCCGTACAATCAACAGTATGTTTGGACGGCTACTACTTCAGCTCCTTCATGGTAGCTACTCCAATCATGAGTATCAGTAGCGCCCATCCATCCAATGTGAAGATCGTCGGTCTTCAACCGTCTTCGACTCTTCGACTTCTCAACGTCGATCGATTATTTGAAATGAGATGAACTCGGCCTTTTCAAATAATCCACGTATACTTAGGTTTTCAAATCAATTTATCACATGGTTGGACTATTCAACATTCACATTTCATTTCTTTAGTTATAATTCTCATGTTAAATACATTCAACCATCACATTTCAAGCAAACACAACGAAATTGGTTTATTTCCACTCTATACCGTCTATAGTATTTTATAACGATATATCGCCATTTTTATTTAATTTAAAACGGCCATATTTAATTAAACGACGTTTCAGGTCGGGTCGAAGCACTGGCGCTGTTTTTCACTAATTTTGTTTTACACATATATGAAAATCTAACCGTTGGATCTTCACAAATTTGGTATCATTAGGAAGGTCATTTCAAAATGAATCCAACGGTTTCAGTTTTGGGTAAATCCGACGGTCGGATTTTCCACACTAGTCATTTGAAGTTACGATTTCAGTTTACGAACTGCAGCGTCGTTATTCGATTTTATTTAATTATATTTTTATATATATATATAAATATAATCATTTCTAGCGCTGTTTTTCTTCAGATTTGAATTAAACATTTCAGACAATCCAACCGTCGGATCTTCACAAAGTTGGTGCCGTTGGAAAGATATTTCCAAGGCGAACCCAAAGGTTGCGGTTTCGGGAAAATCCAATGGTCGGATTTCCCGCACTAGTCGTTTGAAATCACGGTTTCAAAACACGAACGGCACGGCCACGTTTCGTTTTAATTTTATTTATGTTTATATATTTATATAAATATAGTTCATTCAAAAATTCCTATATCGTTTTCACTTCAATTATTTCACTAATGCCTTTAAATTTTGGAAAATTTCGCCATAACCTCCTTTGTACGGGAGGGGCTGGGAAAATTCCCAAATAGCCACATGGGCGTCTCATGTCAAAAAGAAAAAGAAAAAGCCAAGCGGCTAGCCAACAGGCTCATAAAATCATCACCCAAACAAAACTGTGAATGTGTACCTATTTGTCGGGCACAAAATTTTATTCCTCTTCTCTAGCCCCTTTGCTATAACCTGTTCAATAAATATGCATGTACATATATATAATTTTTATCACTTATCATTTTCCATTCAACTTCATATTTGATTTACTTTGGTTTAAAAACACCATTCATTCTAATGTTGCATGCATAGGCTAAAATCATATCATTAGCTAATTAATGTATATTTCAACTCATGCATGTTTATTTGAACAAGCGGCTATTTTTAACATTTCACATTTCAAAGATGATAATTTTGGCGAACTAAAATATATTTCAACACATGACTATTTTATTTAGTTCCTATGCATGTTAAAAATAATATTTCATTCACAAATATTTATTTCAACGTCCGCATATCTTTAGCATATCACATATATGATAAAAATAATATTTTTATCATTTAAAATATTTATTCGACAATTGGATGTTTTCAACACTTCATAGTTTCAATAAAAAGGTAATTTTTATTGTTCGATCTTTTTATTCAACACATGAACTTTTCCACTACACACACTTCTCAACACATGAGCATTTCCACAAATGGATATTTTATTTATGTTGTTCATATAAGAAAGATGGAATTTTCTATTGTTGAAACTATTTATATATAAGGCGAATATTTTACATACTTCATATATATTATAAAAATGTGATTTTTATTATTTAAACACTTCATTCATTCACAAATGAATTTAGTTTTCACACATCACTTTTCAACACATGAACATTTCCACACATGGATATAGTTTCCACACATGACTTTAATTTCAACGCATGAAGATAATTTCAACATATGAAAATAATTCTAACACATGAATATTATTCAAAATTTCGGCAGCATAACGGCAGGGTAGTTAAAACCGGCACCGTCCCTAGTACGGCTCCTCGCTCTACCTTAAAACCTCGCGGTTTTTGACAATAGGGATTCATGCATCTAGTTCGCACGCAGGCGGCATGTTTTATTTTTATTTCCACAAATATTTCCAATTCATTTCAATCACCAATGGGTATTTTTCAACCACAACCAAACAATATCAACCACAAACAATTATTCAACCATTCGTATTTTTCATCCAATATTTCACACCAATTCACAACAATAAATATCGTCCATGGTTTGTGGACGAGGGGAGTATATATATATATATATATATTGCTATATTTCACTTGCATTTCAACACATATATCAATTATTCTATGCATGTATAATTCATACTTCGCTTATATAGCTTACACCACGCATGTACATGAGGTATACAACACGTATGTAATTTATATTTCGCTTATATAATTTATACACGAAATTTTCCATTCAAATTCATTTAATTTAGATTTCTCACATTGGTTTGCGGAGTGCTAAAAATCGTAGATGACTCAGAAAAATCCGCGGCTTCTTCTATGTGGTAAAGAGCTTCCTTGCGGTCCCGATGTTTCCTGTTTCATCGAATTTCGTCAACACACCAAAAAGATATGATTTTTCAAAGTGCAGACATCAAAAAGGACTCACCTTTCTAAGTGGTTCGAAACTAGGGTTGAGGTTTTCGCGAAATCCGTGGCACGTGGGGACGATCGGAGGTGCTGACGTGGAAGAGGGAGGAGAGGCGGTCTTCTCGGTGGTGGTTTGGGGTGGCTCGGTGGCTCCTATGGCGATCGGCGGCACTGGGAAGTGGGCGACTTCCTGGGCCCGATTCAGGCGGAGGCGGCGACGAGGGATGGAGGGAGTTGGTCGGATTTGAAGAGGAGGAGGAGGCGGTTCGATTCTGGGTGGTGGCGGCGGCGATGGGAGGCTGTGGTGGCGGCGATTGGTCAGTGAAGTCTCGAATGGGTTTCGCCGTTCGTTTCAGAGGAGCGGGTTTTTTTTTATTTATGAAAGAAAAATTCTGATTGGCCGATATATATATTATTCAGAAAATTAGGGTTTTCCCATACGAACTCCTTTTCAAGTCCAACGACTATCGTCCCTAGCTAAATACCCCCATCCCGGACACAATGGGGTATGTTTCGTTGGCCAATTCGACTGTTATAGTCAGTTATTTTTCAAATTAGAGTATAAAACATTTAATTTTTAACTTTGAACGTGCATTTCAATTTGCCAGGGCCACAAACAGATTCGAAAAATTCCAGAAAAATAAATCTAGCTATGTTTTGATGCTACGGTCCCAACAAAACTAGTTTCGTCGGATTCTGAGATCGTTTGAAAAATGGCCATTTTCTGGTCGATCCAATTTAACAGAAATTGACCAAACACATTTTCTTTTGCCACGCTCACATACTAGCTTCAAAAATTATTAAATTTGAAACCTAGTAATAATTTGACATCCCGGACCCAACAAAAGTGGTTTCGTCGAATTCCGAGGTCGTTTGCAAAATATCAATTTTCCAGGGCTATATATTCTATATAGCGACCTTTTTGAAAATTCAATCAGCCATAACTTTTGATTCCCGTTATGAAATTTCAAATTTTCAGATTCCTTAGAAAGGTATTGATAAACAGATTTAAATATTTTTGGTTTCACTAAAATCCGTTATATTTTCCACCCTGCACAGTCAGTCAAAGTTTGAATTCAAATTTTCAAACTGACTTACTATTTCTAATTCACTATTTTATTGAAATATTCTATTTCAATTGTTCAAATTCCTCCCACTTAAAACTTTTCGTCCTCGAAAAGGAAACAACATTAAAGTAGGAAACAAAATGTAAATGCAAAGTATTGTAAAGGTACCTTGCACCGGAGTTAGTCAGAGATGTCCACTCTGCATTTGGGGTAAGCTTGCTTAATGCTTTCCTCAGTCTCCCAAGTACAGTCTCTAAGATCACTGCTCCACTGCACTTTAACTAAATGAACCTTTTTGCTTCTTAGTTCTCTAGTTTCTTTGCCAACAATCTTTAATGGCTCTCTTCTGAGTGCTAATTCTGGAGTTATGTCTATATCCTGTTGCGCTGCTTCTTCTACAATAAGATTCAGATCATGCACATGTCTTCTAAGTTGAGATACGTGGAACACATCGTGCACTCCAGGCAACCAATCTGGTAATTGAACCCTATAAGCAAGAGTTCCAATTCGTTCGAGTATAGGAAAGGGACCAATAAATCTCGGTGCCAACTTCCCAGTTTTGCCAAATCTGATTACTTCTCTCATCGGAGAAACTTTCAAATAAACATGGTCACCAACAGCAAATGTCAAATCTCTTCTTCTAGAATCTGCATAACTTTTCTGTCGGCTTTGGGCGGTTCTCAAACGCTTTTTGATGAAGTCGACTTTATCAGATGCTTCTCTAATCATATCGGGTCCTAACACAAGTCTATTGCCAGGTTCTACCCAACATGCTGGAGATCTGCACGGTCTGCCATATAATGCTTCAAATGGCGACATCCTCAAACTTGCTTGATAGCTATTGTTATATGAGAATTCTGCCAAATGCAAGTGATCTTCCCATGACCCACCAAAATCAATTATACAAGCCCGCAATAAATCTTCTAGAATTCTATTCACCCGCTTAGTCTGGCCATCTGTTTGAGGGTGATAAGCGGTGCTCATATTCAGTTTCGTTCCCAATTCTGTCTGGAAAGCCTCCCAGAATTTGCTAGCAAATATTGGGTCTCTATCACAGACTATGCTGATGGGAATTCCATGCAGCTTAACGATTTCTTTGAAATATATCTGTGCTAGACTTTGAGCGGTTCTATTGGATATGATAGGTATGAAATGGGCAGTCTTCGTGAAGCGATCTACGATTACCCAAATGCTATCATTACCTTTCCTGGTTCGCGGCAAGCCATCTATGAAATCCATGGAAATCTGTTCCCATTTCCAACCTGGGACTTCCAACGGTTGCAACAATCCAGCTAGCTTTTGTTGGTCGCTCTTGACCAATTGACAAGTAGGGCATCTGCTAACATACAAAGAAATATCCCTTTTCATTGCCTTCCACCAGAAAGTGCGTTTGATATCGTTGTACATTTTACTCACCCCAGGATGAATGCAAAATTTGGATTTATGGCATTCATCTAGCACCTCTCTTTTGAGCTCAGGAATGTCGGGAACACATATTCTTCTATTCAATCTCAGAACTCCCTCACTATCCACCTGGAAACTGGAGCCTTCGCCCCTTTGAATCCTTCTTATCATCTCTTTCACAAAATTATCACTTTTCTAAAGAACAGATATTTTATCAATCAATCCTGGCGTAATTATAAGATTGGCAACGATTGCGGTTTTCCTACTAAGCGCATCCGCTACTACGTTAGCCTTCCCCGGCGTATACAGGATATCAAGATCATACGCTGCAAGAAATTCTAGCCAACGCTGCTATCTCAAATTCAGATCTTTCTGGGTGTATAAATACTTCAACGATTGATGATCTGTATACAGTACAAATTTCTCGCCCAATAAATAATGCCTCCAGATTTTCAAGGCAAAAACGATAGCTAGCAACTCAAGATCATGAGTCACATAATTCTTCTCATGCGGTTTCAGTTGGCGGCTTGCATAAGCAACTACTTGGCCTCTTTGCATTAACACTGAACCAAGACCTCTAATAGAAGCATCTGTCCAAACCGTTAAATCCTGATTGCCATCAATAATGGTTAACACTGGAGCAGTTGTCAGTTTCGATTTCAATTCCTGGAAAGCTTCTTCACAGTCGGAAGTGCACTTGAATTTCTCATGCTTCTTCGTGAGCTTCGTTAACGGACCGGATATCTTCGAAAAATCCTTAACGAACTTTCGATAATAACTAGCCAACCCCATAAAACTTCTAACCTCTGTGGGAGTAGTGGGTAGTTTCCAGTCTTGAATCGCTGTTATTTTGCTTGGGTCAACAGAAATCCCTTTCTCTAACACGACATGGCCAAGAAATTTCACTTCTTCTTGCCAGAAGACACATTTAGAGAATTTGGCTTTGAAGACCTTCTTTCTTAGAATCTCCAATACTTGTTCTAAGTGTTTTTCATGCTCGGGTTTTGATTTGGAGTAGATTAAAATATCATGGATGAATACGAGGACAAATTTATTCAGAACTCCCCTGAACACTCTATTCATTAGATCGACAAAGTATGCTGGAGCGTTGCACAGGCCGAACGGCATTACTAACCATTCATAAAATATGTCTGGACATCTGAAAGCTGTCAAAGGAACACAATCCTCTTCTATTCTCAACTGATGAAAACCTATAGCTAGGTCCATTCGGGAAAATACTTTTGCCCCATTCAATTGGTCTAGCAAATCATCGATGCGGGGTAATGGATACTTGTTTTTGAGCGTCTGTTTGTTGAGGTCTCGGTAATCAACGCATAATCGAACAGTACCATCTAACTTTGGGACAAACACAACAGCTGCACCCCAATTAGAAAAACTAGGTCTGATTAGACCCTTCCACAACAGTTGACGAGTTTGATCGCCTAATTCTTCTTTTTTCCTTCGGAGTCATTCTGCGAATTGGATGTACCACTGGTCTGGCATTGGGAATTAGATCGATTCGGAATTCTATTTCTCGTTGCGGAGGTAAGTTTTCAACTTCTTCAAACACATCCGCATAGTTTCTAACAATCAGAATCTTTTCGAAGGAAGTGAGGATAAGTTCTAATGCCAACCAAAATTCTTCTCTATTTGGATTCAAACCATGATAGGGTACCGTAATATATCCAAGCTTCGTTCGAATTTTAACGATTCTTTCTGCACAACTCACTTCGGCTTCATATTTCGTTAACCATTCTAACCCAAGGATAACGTCGAATTTGGGAAAATCCATAACGATCAAATTAATGGGAAATTTGTAGGAAGAATAAGAGATTGACACTCTACAACATGAACTGAGAATAATAGAACCACCTATCAGATTATGTACTTCAACCGATTCTTTGAGCTTTCTCTATTTTAACTTTAATTTGTGCATTGTGTTACTAGCAATAAAACTACGTGATGCACCTGTGTCAAACAATACAGAAACAGGAATATTTTTAATTGTAAGGGTACCTCCCAACACATCGGGTTTACCTGCTCCATCGGAAGCAGCTGGCGGGCTCGACCCGTCATACACGTGAGCTACTGTGGCCTTCTTCAGCAAAGGACAGTCTTTGACTAGATGATCTATCTTGCTGCAATTAAAGCAGGAGCGAGGGTTCTGAGAACCTTGACTTGAACCTTGTGAATTTGTCTTCTGCCTCTTTGGGGCTGTGCACACATTAGAGAAGTGCCCCATTTTGCCACAGTTATAGCAGCTTCCTCTTGGCGGCTTGCCAGTCTGAGGTTTCGAGGATGCTGCTTGGCTTGACTCAGCTTGATTCACGGCAGGCTTGCGTTTGTTCCCGGCTTGGCTTCTAGCGCGATCCTGCTCCAGATGCCTTTGGTCAAGGTCTTCGTAGTTGCATGTCATTTCCACCAGTTCGTTAAATTCCAGCTTGACATGGGCCATGGCTCTATCATGATACTGTCGCTTTAGCCCAAGGATAAACCTCTTATTTTTGGACTTTGCAGTGGCGACGAGCTCCGGAGCATAGGGCGACAACAGTGTAAATTTATTCAGATAATCCTGCACTGAAAGATCCCCCTGCTGGAGGTTGGCGAAGTCATCGTGCATTCATTCCAGTGCTTGTTCTGGGACATATTTCTCCTTGAAGAGTTCTTTGAATCCATCCCATGTTCTTCCAGCTTCTCTATTCTCGGCGGTGAGAGATTCCCACCATAGTTCAGCTTGTTCTTGCATAAGCCAGGCGCCCATAATAGCTTGGTCTTGGTCTCCAAGCCTTAGGCCTTCTAGAATTTTCTCGCATGTTTTGAGCCATGCAAGGGTCTCTATTACTGTGCCAGTTCCCGAGAAGGTCTTGCCTCCTAAGTTTTTGTATCTCTTAGCTACACGGTCTAGCTCGAAGTATTGAGCAGCCGGAGGTTGTATCAAAGGTCCTTCTTCAACTGGGGCTTCTCCCCGTCCTCTGCCACGGCCGGCACGGCCTCCTCCAGCGGCGGCTGCTCTGGTAGCCATTTTTCAAATTCTGTATAAGCAAGAAAAGAGTCAGCTTACAGAAATGATAGTTTATTGCATGATTAAGCAGAAAATTTACGGAAAGATAACGATGGACTGATCAAATAGTTTTTGCTATTCTGCTCGGCTCATTCTAGGACTTTAAGCGACTCGCCTTAGAATACTACTGATTCTATTTCGACGAAGTGTTTAATGTGTTAGACTCCAGAACTAAGGTTAACCAAAGCTCTGATACCAGCTGTGACGATCCCAAAACCCCGTTACACGGTGTTAAGGATAATCATTGAAATATAGAACATTAATCAACATAAGCAGATCACAGATAATAGCATAAATAGAAAATAGAATAATTTACACACATATGACAGTGGAATCATATAGATATCATCACATCAGAGAGCACAGTGCAGGATACAACTTAGTGCATAATGATACATAATCAGTCACCATCGCCAGAGGCGGAATCATACATAAAGAGTACACAAAATAAATATCAGTCTACATCGCCAATGGCGGAATCATAATATAGATACAATAATGGGGGAGAAAATCCAAGTCAGCACGGTGTAGTCAAGCCTAGCCATAAGCCAAAAGTGCGTCAGAAACCTGTAACTAGGCTGCCCGTGAGAAAATGAGGGCACCCGAGTTTGCAAGGTGAAACAAACTACGAGTCAGTCATGGGACTGGTATGAGAAATCTACTTCACTTATTAACAACAATAATAAGGCAAACCAAAGGACCACGCCACTTTCGCGGAACGGGTTTACTCCAATGAGTGCTAGTGCATGAAATAAAGTAAATGATTAAATCATCGCAATGCTTTTTATAAAATGAAGCCATTATAAGACTCAGGTCCCATCACACAATGCAACGCAAGCCGGAGGATAGAGTTTTTACCTTATAATGGCCAAAAATGCTTCATACGAATTAAACAAAAGTGTTTGATATTATTACTAGTGCATATATGTTTCAAAAGTGATTTCAATCATAAATATCAATCATAGGCGGCATAAATGACCCATACCACTATGTCGCCGTACTAGTAATACAATCACGTCCGCATATTTCGTATTGGAAATTGGGTTCCTTCATGAGTCGAGGCAAGGGGCAAGCTCCTCTCCGATTCGAGACACTCTAGCAAATGTCCCAGGACCCCACTATGATCCTTGGATCTTCAGGGCCGGTCCTCCCTTACTTTTGAGGATTAATTATTCCTAAACACACGTTTCCCGGTCCTTACAGACCTATATCGAGGCGCCTCGCATTCCAACAACCACACAGGTGAAAAGTATATATAATGTCAGGGCTGGTAGGTCACTGACACCACCTTAGCTAGAAAGAAACGTCGTGCTCTCCCTGCAGTCACTCTCCCGTTTTTGACTCATACCGAGGTGTGATGCTCGTGAATTCACGTTATACACAAAGCTACGTCACACAGACCATGCTTTGATCATCAACCACAAGACTTTGCTTTGCAACAGAAGCCTTGATCATATGCCACTTAGGCGTGCCACACAGGCAATCCACTACATGCGACTGATTTCTATCAATACATAACCTCTGAGCTCGTACATCTCAAAGAAGGGCGTTAAGCAAGAGAATAAATTCTCCGCCACCAAACAGATATATATTTAACAGAGATCAATCAACACAGAACAAAATCCAATGTCAGACACACAGTCCATTTACAAGTCCGTTCTGGGTCTGAACGAAACCGGAGGCACCAATTCCTCGCATATCCGTACAATCAACAGTATGTCTGGACGGCTACTACTTCAGCTCCTTCATGGTAGCTACTCCAATCACGAGTATCAGTAGCGCCCATCCATCCAATGTGAAGATCGTCGGTCTTCAACCATCTTCGACTCTTCGACTTCTCAACGTCGATCGATTATTTGAAATGAGATGAGCTCGGCCTTTTCAAATAATCCACGTATATTTAGATTTTCAAATCAATTTATCACATGGTTGGACTATTCAACATTCACATTTCAGTTCTTTAGTTATAATTCTCATGTTAAATACATTCAACCATCACATATCAAGCAAACACAACGAAATTGGTTTATTTCCACTCTATATCGTCTATAGTATTTTACAACGATATATCGCCATTTTATTTAATTTAAAATGGCCATATTTAATTAAACGACGTTTCAGGTCGGGTCGATGCACTGGCGCTGTTTTTCACTAATTTTGTTTTACACATATCTGGAAATCTAACCGTTGGATCTTCACAAATTTGGTGTCATTAGGAAGGTCATTTCAAAACGAATCCAACGGTTTCAGTTTTGGGTAAATCCGACGGTCGGATTTTCCACACTAGTCATTTGAAGTTACGATTTCAGTTTACAAACTGCAGCGTCGTTATTCGATTTTATTTAATTATATTTATATATATATAAATATAATCGTTTCTGGCGCTGTTTTTCTTCAGATTTGAATTAAACATTCCAGACAATCGAACAGTCGGATCTTCACAAAGTTGGTACCATTGGAAAGATATTTCCAAGGCGAACCCAACGGTTGCGGTTTCGGGAAAATCCAATGGTCGGATTTCCCGCACTAATCGTTTGAAATCACGGTTTCAAAACACGAACTGCACGACCATGTTTCGTTTTAATTTTATTTATATTTATGTATTTATATAAATATAGTTCATTCAAAAATTCCTATATCATTTTCACTTCAATTATTTCACTAACGCCTTTAAATTTTGGAAAATTTCACCATAACCTCCTTTGTACGGGAGGGGTTGGGAAAATTCCCAAATAGCCACACAGGCGTCTCATGTCAAAAAGAAAAAGAAAAAGCCAAGCGGCTAGCCAACAGGCTCATAAAATCATCACCCAAACAAAACAGTGAATGTGTACCTATTTGTCGGGCACAAAATTTTATTCCTCTTCTCTAGCCCCTTTGCTATAACCTGTTCAATAAATATGCATGTACATATATACAATTTTTATCACTTATCATTTTCCATTCAACTTCATATTGATTTACTTTGGTTTAAAAACACCATTCATTCTAATGTTGCATGCATAGGCTAAAATCATATCATTAGCTAATTAATGTATATTTCAACTCATGCATGTTTATTTGAACAAGTGGCTATTTTTAACATTTCACATTTCACATTTCAAAGATGATAATTTTGGCGAACTAAAATATATTTCAACACATGACTATTTTATTTAGTTCCTATGCATGTTAAAAATAATATTTCATTCACAAATATTTATTTCAACGTCCGCATATCTTTAGCATATCACATATATGATAAAAATGATATTTTTATCATTTAAAATATTTATTCGACAATTGGATGTTTTCAACACTTCATAGTTTCAATAAAAATGTAATTTTTATTGTTCGATCTTTTTATTCAACACATGAACTTTTCCACTACACACACTTCTCAACACATGAGCATTTCCACACATGGATATTTTATTTATGTTGTTCATATAAGAAAGATGGAATTTTCTATTGTTGAAACTATTTATATATAAGGCGAATATTTTACATACTTCATATATATTATAAAAATGTGACTTTTATTGTTTAAACACTTCATTCATTCAGAAATGAATTTAATTTTCACACATCACTTTTCAACACATGAACATTTCCACACATGGATATAGTTTCAACACATGACTTTAATTTCAACGCATGAAGATAATTTCAACATATGAAAATAATTCTAACACATGAATATTATTCAAAATTTCGGCAGCATAACGGCAGGATAGTTAAAACCGGCACCGTCCCTAGTACGGCTCCTCGCTCTACCTTAAAACCTCGCGGTTTTTGACAATAGGGATTCATGCATCTAGTTCGCACGCAGGCGGCATGTTTTATTTTTATTTCCACAAATATTTCCAATTCATTTCAATCACCAATGGGTATTTTTCAACCACAACCAAACAATATCAACCACAAACAATTATTCAACCATTCGTATTTTTCATCCAATATTTCACACCAATTCACAACAATAAATATCGTCCATGGTTTGTGGACGAGGGGAGTGTATATATATATATATATATATATATATATATATATTGCTATATTTCACTTGCATTTCAACACATATATCAATTATTCTATGCATGTATAATTCATACTTCGCTTATATAGCTTACACCACGCATGTACATGAGGAATACAACACGTATGTAATTTATATTTCGCTTATATAATTTATACACGACATTTTCCATTCAAATTCATTTAATTTATATTTCTCACATTGGTTTGCGGAGTGCTAAAAATCGTAGATGACTCAGAAAAATCCGCGGCTTCTTCTATGTGGTAGAGAGCTTCCTTGCGGTCCCGATGTTTCCTGTTTCATCGAATTTCGTCAACACACCAAAAAGATATGATTTTTCAAAGTGCAAACATAAAAAAGGACTCACCTTTCTAAGTGGTTCGAAACTAGGGTTGAGGTTTTCGCGAAATCTGTGGCACGTGGGGACGATCGGAGGTGCTGACGTGGAAGAGGGAGGAGAGGCGGTCCTGTCGGTGGTGGTTTGGGGGTGGCTCCTATGGCGATCGGCGGCACTGGGAAGTGGGCGACTTCCTGGGCCCGATTCAGGTAGAGGCGGCGACGAGGGGTGGAGGGAGTTGGTCGGATTTGAAGAGGAGGAGGAGGCGGTTCGATTCTGGGTGGTGGCGGCGACGATGGGAGGCTGAGGCGGCGGCGATCGGTTGGAGAAGTCTCGAATGGGTTTCGCCGTTCGTTTCAGAGGAGCGGTTTTTTTTTTAATTTATGGAAGAAAAATTCTGAATTGGCCGATATATATATTATTCAGAAAATTAGGGTTTTCCCATACGAATTCCTTTTCAAGTCCAACGACTGTCGTCCCTAGCTAAATACCCCCATCCCGGACACAATGGGATATGTTTCGTTGGCCAATTCGACTGTTACAGTCAGTTATTTTTCAAATTAAAGTATAAAACATTTAATTTTTAACTTTGAACGTGCATTTCAATTTGCCAGGGCCACAAACTGATTCGAAAAATTCCAGAAAAATAAATCTAGCTATGTTTTGATGCTACGGTCCCAACAAAAGTAGTTTCGTCAGATTCTGAGATCGTTTGAAAAATGTTTCTGGTCGATCCAATTTAACATAAATTGACCAAACACATTTTCTTTTGCCACGCTCACATACTAGCTTCAAAATTATGAAATTTGAAACCTAGCAATAATTTGACATCCCGGACCCAACAAAAGTGGTTTCGTCTAATTCCGAGGTCGTTTGCAAAATATCAATTTTCCAGGGCTATATATTCTATATAGCGACCTTTCTGAAAATTCAATCGGCCATAACTTTTGATTCCCGTTATGAAATTTCGATTTTTCAGATTCCTTAGAAAGGTATTGATAAACATATTTAAATATTTTTGGTTTCACTAAAATCCGTTATATTTTCCACCCTGCAAAGTAAGTCAAAGTTTGAATTCAAATTTTCAAACTAACTCACTATTTCTAATTCACTATTTTATTGAAATATTCTATTTCAATTATTCAAATTCCTTTGAAATGTCCAATTTAAAAATTTTAAATTGGCCCGTATTTTCCGGGTTATTACAATTACAGACCAGCAAGTGACAAAATGAAAATAGTTTATTCTACATCAAACAAACTTATCACATTACACACTAGGAGGAGAGTAGATGTGGTGAAGACGGTGATTTAACTGAAAGGAGATTATGGGAGGATGAGGTGAGAAGTTGGTTTCTTTACGGGAAAGTGCATTTACATAGTTTGATATTAATTTTCAAGTGAAACAACGAAAACATAGGATTTTGAAATTAAAGCCCCTGAGATGTCTACATCAGCAAGGAAGTTCCTACTTTAATGTTTAAGTAATCTGAAATGCTTTATTACCTGAAAAAGATTTTGTCATTTCCTGCGGCAGTAGCTTTTTTCCATTGGACCCACTGGCATAATTACATTTTTTCCATCCTGAATTGCGCGAATTGTACTGATTCGTAGTTTTGACAAAATTTTGTTTGGGCATACTAGCACAACTCTTAGTAATAGATAGTAATGTAATTTTTTGTTGAAAATGTAACATAAATTGGGACTTTATATTAATGGGCACTACCCTTTGTCCATTGTCATTCCTATTACAAGTACATTCCTTTACAGTTGGTTCTTGTTTCTAAGTAATTAACAGTCCTTATAGTACATAACCAAACTATTGCAATAGTGGTCCTTGCGTAATTTTATCTAAAACCTGTTTAAGATTAAAGAATCATCTTATTTTTAATTGTTGGAAGTTATTGAAATAATTAAACCATTATCTTTGGGTAAACAGAAAACTACATTTACCATGAAGCATGATTTTATATAAGATTATTATTTGAGAAATTTATTTAGGAGATAATGACGAATCATTAACTTGGGCAAACTTTGGCTTGTTATTTAATCTTTTCATATAAATCATCATATAAGGCTCTTATTTTGAAAGTTAAATAAAAATGAAGATCATATCAAAAACAATTAAGATGGTCATTATTGCTATCGGTGGTGGTCTACCCATCAACTTTAAAAAACCTAAGGAACAATATAAAAAAAATCTCATTTTGGAAGATGTAAAATTGGGATAAAAAAACTTGAGGCTTGAAGTAAAAAAAATCTCACTAAAGTTACTTTAATCAACTAACTTTGTTACGTAAGTCAATAGACGTTTATGTGTGCATTATAAAGACAGTCACGATTCGGGTGACAGCATTTCTTGATGGATTATGTTTTAATGGGAGAGATGTTGATTCTTTAATTTGAATTTTATGTTTTCAATTCCTTGACGTAGAACTTACATTTACAGTTTTTTGTTTGAATTTGGTTTAACAGTACATAAGTACATATATGTATATGTATATACACACACAAACACACACACACACACAAATATATATATATATATATAAAGTAACGTAATAGTAAGATGTATATGTCTTAAAACACATACACACACATATACACCATATATATAAATATATATAATATTATCAATTTAGATTTGTAGATCTTTGGTATACACGAAATAACGTAAAGAGAAATAATTAGTTTCTTTTCTAGGATTCGACGTGGCAATTAGCAACATGATATTCTTTTCTATGTTTTAGCCATGTACGCGTTTGTAACGAGAAGTTACGTAATCCAAATTGTGCTTTCATATCATATACAATAATAATAATAATAAAATAAGATTTTTTTTTGGTTCGGGCCAGTTTTGCAAACTTATAGACCACTTTCAAAACTAATTAAAAAAGTAGACAACTTTTGTTTAAACTAGCATTATCTCAGATAGTACAAGTTAAATTTGCTTTTTATTAAAGGCATTATCTGAAATAACTTGGCTATATGTAACAAGAGCATTATCTCGGATAACGCTTGTTCGCGTTATCTAGGGTATTGCTATGAAAATTACCCACTGCCTCCAAAGAAGCAGTGAGCATTTTGTTTAGCATTATCTCGGATAACGCTAACACGCGTTATCTCGGATAACGCTATGAAAATTACCCACTTCCTCCAAAGTGACAGTAAGCATTTTATTTAGCGTTATCTCGAATAATGCTAACAAGTGTTATTCGAGATAAAGCTCTGTTTGTTTGCTCACTGCCTCATTTGTACGCAGTGGGCAATTTTCATAGCGTTATCCTAGATAATGATAGTAATCAACATATACTATTTGACCAACATGACAACTACATACTCACCTATAGAACATTATCGTATTCGAATTACATAACGAAAATAACAACATTATCATATCTGAATTATATAACAACATTTCCGAATGACATAATGAACATAACAACATTATCATATTTGAATTACATACCAAACATAACAACAACATATCCGATTGACATGACGAACATAACAACATCATATCTGAATTACATAACAACATATGTGAATTACATAACGAACATAACAACAACACATCTTTTTACATATCCAATTTACATAATGAACATATCTGATTTACTTGACGAACATAACAACAACATATCTGGATTACATAACGACCTGAATGTTTTATCTTACTTTCTAGTTAAAAATTTACTAGGTGACCCATCAGGTAGCTGCATTGTAGCTCATGCACCTGGTTCAGGTCTTCATGCTTATTAGATTTATTCAAGCATCAAATGTTGCTTCACTTAACCTCAGGTAAAAGCTGCTTTCACTTGCAACTGCTAACAGTTGTGAAATGTATTTTGAAGCAACTTTTACTTTCTTTGAAGCAGACTGTGTAGTGTAAGTAATATAAATTCGTGATGTTGTACATGAGAAGTGTTTTCATGAGGTTATCTATTTTTCTTTTGCTACAAGAGAAAAACAGATAACCACATGAAATCACTTTCCTACAGCATCACAAATTTATGTTACTTACACTACACAGATCTACTTCAAAGAAAGTAAAAGTTGCTTCAAAATACATTGCTCAACTGCTAGCAGTTGTAAGTGAAATCAGCATTTACCTAAGGTTAAGTGAAGCATCATTTGATGCTTGAATAAATCTAATAAGCATGAAGACCTGAACCAATGCATGAGCTACAATGCAACCACTTGGTGGGCCACCCACTAATTCTTAACCAGAAACTAGGTTAAAATCTTTGGCTTCGTGATGCTTCATATACATTGGATCAACCAGGCAGGGTTTGATCTACCATACAGGTTCCATCTCTTCGTAATCTATAAATCATTAAGAAGCATGCATTAGTTTTAACGACCCAGTTTTTGGACTAATTTTATCATCTCTAATGTATAGATTATACTGATAATTTAATTAAATTAAATAAACTGAGATTTATATATCTGGTAAAAATCAGGGAAATTCCAATTTTTATTTAAGTGTCGATGGTTTAAAATTTCAGTAATCAATGTGTATATTCATTAATGCAAGGTTTGTAGCATTTATTTATGCGATCAAATTCATTTAAATTAGAAATTGTGTCTGTGTGTATATATATAACTTGTTTCATATATATATAGAGAGAGTCTGATGTCTTAGCATAATTATTTACATTTAAATTTGCTTTTAAATCATAAATATAGTATTAGTTCAAAATAACTAATGAGATGTACGTAAGAAAAATATTAACTAACTTCACATGTAAGTACAGGGGAAAATATAGACAAATTCAAGAGGATATACAAGTATGTGATTTAAAAGAACCGATTTGCCTTGAATTCTTGAGTTTGATTTTTAATAACAATCAGTACACATTTGTACAAGCTAGATCATGGACAAGAATAGGTTGTTTGCTTGGGGACTAAGGATATAGGACAATACACATATCCATGATGTTGCAGCAAGTTTGCACAGTTATATGTGCCAATATATATGGTGTTGTTAATTCACATCAGCACATATATGAAGCACATATCCATTTTCCAGAAGGAACATGGCCTTGATGTACTACTTAAAGACTAGACTTGAAATTATTTAAAGAGAATTTAACATCACAACATCACTTCACATATGCTGTAGCATATATATGTAGAATACGACGCACCACAGGCTCATTTGCTTAGTATCAAAGTAGTGGGCATTTAAAAGAGATTACACATCACTTTAATAGCTGCAACATCTACACCCATCCCATCTACCTTAAATCAGCCTAGTTTCCAGACACTCAGCACATGCCGTTACACCCATTTGTTTACTATAAAGATGTAATGTCCCGTATTTTTGGTAATCGAATATTTAATTTAATTTATTATTTTAAATATTATATTTGGAATATTAATGGTTTTTAATATTCAATTTGTTATTAAAACGAAGTCTGAACATTATAATTTATATATAAATATAAAACGAGCTCGTATGGCGTGGCAGTTCGTAATATTGAATTTTGAACTTCAGTTGAACATACAGGCTCCGATATAAGTCAGATTTCCGTGAAACAAGAAAAGCTGGAATCTTGTTGATTATAATTTTCATATAGAAGAGAAAATTTCAGATTTCGTGTTATAGAATGTTAGTTATGTCCAAATCAAATTTTAAAATAGTCACTATGGAAATCGTTATCAAATTATAGGCCTTTAAAATAGAGATTATTGCAAACGGTCTCCGTTTTCGATGAAATTAGTTTCATTGAAATCATATCATTAAATTATTATACGGCATTAAATTTCGTGGCAAATCGATGTCGTATGTGCAATGGTAGCCATAAACGCCCAGCCATTTTCTATAGCGCATAATTAAATTTATCTAATTTAATAAAGGGGTATTTGTATATAAGTTGAGCAGATCATCGAATAAACCTACGAAACCAGTTCCGTTGAGTTCGTATCGACGTTTAGAGCAAGAATTGGTACATGGTTTGTTATTTTTGGAGACCAGGTAATTTGGTGTCCAAAATAACATTATGGTGCGTATAAAAATAGCGCACCGGGAAACAGTCCCGGAATGCGATGAAATGTGTGCCATTGGAATCGTATTAGTTAATTATTATAAGATTTCAATATTCGTGTCAATCGAACTTATCATTTGATCGTGGCAACGATATACGCCTTTATTTTTATTTAACCGGGTATATTATTTGATAGGGGTAACTTTAAACGAATAAATGACGAGCCAAACAAACTCCAAATTTAACGAAACAAGTTTCATTGGATCCGTTAAGAAGAGATATAGTAAAATGTCAAGGTCTCATATTTTTTGGAATTTTTTGTAATTATAGGAATATTTAACTCTTGATTTTTCATCGATATTTATAAAGGGCTTTTCACAAACGACCTCGGAATTCAACGAAACCTGTCCCATTGGGTTCGGAATATTTTTTTATGCTAGGATTAGCTTATTTTCTAAAAAACGGAGGTCGTATAAGATGATTTTTCCACGAAAAGCTCACAACATAAATTAGTACAATACTATAATATATAATTTCATCCAACCTCTCTATAAAAGGAATGACATGACCTAATTCTTACGGTCAAACTAACTTCCGTGGTCAACACCACTTACGGCCGCCACCTACCAATTAACGGCTGAAAAGCCATGATATTTCTTCCAAAAATTTTCACAATCCGTTCATCATTACCCAAAATCTCTAACTAATAAAATGTTCATCTCAGTAACCTCTTGGATATGTGCGGTAGTGATCGTATATTACGATCTAGGCTGACTAGAATTTAACCATGTATGACTGACGTTTAAAGTCAGTTATTGGGCAAACGACGAACTCAAACGATGAGCTACTTCAAGCACTGTCAGACGCAACCGCCGGTCATCTTAAATCGATCTCAAACAGTGGGAGTTGGGCGCATTTTTTGGTGGAGTATAGGGTGAGAACGAAAAAACGGGAAGATGCGTTCAAGATTGGGGATGAGTGGATGCACAATTTAAGGTAAATACAGGCAACGAGTGGTAAGGAATTAAAGGGAGCGGTTGTAACAAGTATTTGGCTTCCGCCCTTCTAACTTAAAAAAAATGGAAAGGTGGAAACGTAAGTAGTGGGGAAGAAGTAAGGGATGCGAGTGCCTGTAGTATAGCAGGTATAGTTGTGGTAGAAGAAAACATGCAGGGCATGGGCTTTGTTTCCAATTCTAGGCTTCGGAGTTTTGGACCTTTCCAATAAAATAAAATAAATAAATAAAAGGAAGAAGAAACAATAGCTAAGAAGCAAACAAAGTTTGGGGACCGTATGCTGTAAATCCAATGCAGAGAACGTGGAATTTGATTTGAAGGCAGAACGAAAAAATACGAAACAAAAAGGGATAAAGTTTTCTGGATGGAAGGAGCTAAGCTGTGGATTTCATTTCGAAAAAAGCAGCCTGGTATAACGTGAATACATAATTAAGGAATTTTATGTATTAGTTAGGAAATAAAGTAATTGTTTAAAATCAAACGTTAAGTAAAACATGGATTCTTTTGTGACAGCGTTCATTTGCGGGAGGACAACGGAAGCAGGGTATACGAAGAAAGGAAGTAGGATCGGGTTTAACTAATGTAATTATTAACTTAGTGAACACGTAATTAATTATTAATTTAAGGTGATTAAGGATTATTATATTTAATAAAATATTTATAACTTATCCATATCTTACTAGAATTTGACAAATAAGGTGTCGTTGGAACCGCAGTGACGAGCACTGCATTATGGAATAGAAGCAGACGCAATTGGAATCAACCGATATTTTTAATTAAATTAAACGACCGTTTAATTTAATTAAAACAAGTTGTTGACAATGTAATCAAAATCAAGGTGAGTTAAACTCACTCAGTTCTCCCCACTTATATTTTATATAAGTTGGGTTTTATTTGTTTGTGTGTTATGGATGATTTTTAATGAATGGTTATTGAATTATATACTCATATATTGACTGAACAGTAAAGTTAAACATTTGTTTAACTTAATTAAAATTAAATCGTTATTTCTAACGATTGAATCCAATTGAGGTAACCCACCTCAGTGGTTATGTTTATAATAATATAAACGTTATAAATAAATAATTGGATGCTTGAATTGCTGCTATTTGCTGATTATTGACTGCTACTATCCATTATTGACTGTTATTATTAAACAGTTTATTTCATCTGTTTAGATGGAAAATGATTATTAATTAGCCATATTGAACTACATGATTCAAATACAGATAACCCATTGTTTTGCAGGAAATAAGAGGTCCCTGATATTGATAATGTTTATCAATATGATTTTTTTTTTATTTAGATGTGAAATGGTTTAGTATTTTAAGGGTTTGGTACTATAGTAGACATTTGCCTCTTTAGTACTATCAAATAAAGAAAAGATTTTTGAAATTGATATCAAATCAATTTTGAATGATTTCGAAGATTTAAATCCACTTATATATGAACTAGAAATATGCTTTGATTGTAAAAATAAATATCAAAGTTAAATTTTCTGGTTTTGTGATTATTTAAATTATAATTAATAAAGATATAAGATATTATTAAATGAATAGTTAAACGATATAAATTTATCGTATTTGTTGTTAAATTGTGTAAATGGTATGTAACGGCCTTAACGGTCTTAAACGAAGTTTAAATTTGATTTCGAAACATTGAAGTGGAATAACTGAATCATGTATTTACGAGAATATTAAAGAGATTGAGAAGTGATATTTTTGTAATAAATGATCGTTTTAAACAAGCATTGTTTTGAAATATACGAAATGCGATTGAATAACATTTCGTGAATAAGGTTAACGAATCAAGATTTTCCAAGTATAGTATAAGTGGATATACGTATATAAGTTGAATTTATACGTGAAAGAGTGATTAAATAAATTCCAAGTGTAACGGAAAGGATAAGTATAAATTGAGAAGTTAGGGAATGAGCGGAAATGGCTAAGATAAGTTTTATTCCAAGGTTCGGAATGTTGTATTCCGAAGATCGGAATGTTTACTGAGTTGATATATTTATTCCGAAGTTCGGAATGATATTCCGAAGTTCGGAACATAAATCGAAGGTGAAAGCCGAGAAATGAAATCAAATTATAAGTAGTTGTTAATGAATTGCAAATGGAATTTATAAATGAAGTTTAAGTTTTGGAAAAGTGAATTTGTAACATTTGTTACAAATAGTAAATTAAACTATTTAGCTAATAAACTAAAGGTCTTTATAAAGGATCGTTATACGATTTTTACACAACAAATAAATTGTTTGTAATGAATTGAAAAGGGTTTGATAAATGTAAGTGAAAGGATTGGAAATATAATCTGTAACATTTGATATAGAAGTTAAGTTAAATTATTTTGATTAATAAAATACAAGTTCTGTAAAAGATAACATATTAAGATTTGAAAAGATTTCCATATAACATTTTGAAGATATTTATATAAGATTTGTAAAGAATGTTTATATACGATTTTAAATCAATAAATAATGATTATTGCGAATGTTGGTAAAATATATTTATAAGGAGATATTGAAGGGATTTATAAAGGATTCGAATTATAATTGAACCGTGACTCGTGTAATATAGTATAAAGGATTTTTGAAGTATTAAATAGAGTTATAAATAAGAGTTTACTAAATAAATTAAGTAAACATGTTTGAGATTTTAAATAGAGTTTTTAAAAGGAAAAGGATGTGTTAATAAACTTATATCTATTTTGAAGATATGAATGTTGTTGGTCAAGGTCTGAGACGTAAATAAAATACCCCAACTTGAGCGACTTCATGATTATCCAAGGATGGTATTAGTTTATGAACGAGAGGAGCGTGAATAACTTTATAAACTATATTAAAAAGTTTATAAATCGAATGAATGGTTTTAAGAATATTCTTATCGATAATAAGAAGAAAAGGCTATATTCCAAATATTGGAAGGTATTAAGAATTTAATTAACAAACGGTTAATTAAAGAGGCTAAATGATGCAGGGTACTGAATCAGTGAATTCATTTTTACTTTATGATTGAATGGTTGTTATTTAATTTATTTGATAGTTAAATAACCGACTATCAAATTTGGCCTATATGCTTGTTGGTACGGAAAGACCGGGATCGAATTTATATTCGAAAACTATTCCATCCAACAAATACGTGAAGATATCAGAAGATAATCGAGATGGAGTATTGAAGACCATAGGTCTGCATAAACGGAAGAGCTACTAATAATCTTTGGTTTAGCGGCCAGAGATAAACTGTGGTTCTGTCATGGTTGAAATCTACGGATTGCAAGGACTACTCGCTACTGATCTATAAGGTGATACCTAGGATACGGTAGGAGTGTGCCTTCGTTTCATCCTGTTCTTGGATGACTAGTATGGACGAATGTCTGACAGAGTATTTCCAACGGGTCATGTAACGACCCGCATTCTACGCATCGAAGGATCGTAGAATATTTCTTTCTTTCACATGTGAAGTCATATGGTCATGTAACTTTGGGAGACGACTATTGGGGTCATTTCCCATGTTCATGATTTTTCCGATTTTTAAATGACCGTTTTGCCCCTAGCTGATCTTGTTTTGGCCACAACTTTTGATTGGAATTTGACCTCAAACCACTTCCATTAGATTCGGATAATGGTTTACCTTTTCGTAGATTGGTCACATTAGCCAAACGGACTAACCGTTTGGGAGATATGGCTGAAGCAAGTTTCAGATGGTGAAAAATAGCTTAGTTGGGCTTAACTGAGTGATTAACAGCTAGGCCCAAAGGGGAATTTCGGGATTGAGAGTATAAGTGGGCTGCTAGGGTTTAGAAAATGAATTTTACTTCATTTTCCAACCGCATAAGATATTCCTCTCAACCTAGCAATGGCCTCCACTTGCTAAAACACCCCAAATCACCTCTTAATCGCTAATTAAGCCAAATCTACATCAAATCAGAACTGCTGTATAGCCTTGGGAACAATGCCAAACAGAGAATCATTTCAGATTTAATATTATTATTGTGGCTAAGGTGAGTGATTTGCATAGCTCCTCACTAATTATGGTTAATTAAGGGTAATTAGTGTTAATTAGCGAATTTATACATGTTAAAAATCTGGAAAAATATTGAAAAATTTCAAACTATTGCTTTAGGCCCCTATTAGAAAGTTTGGTTTATTTGGTTAAGTTTTACTAATACTATCATTAGTTTTGTTTAAACATGCATAAGGGAAAATATGGGATTTTGGCTATGTTTGATCCATTTTAACCAATTAAATCATTGTTTTTGGTGTTTGTGGTTGATTATACATGTTGCTATGACTGTATGGTATGCTTTGTGATTGATTAGAATAGTTAGAGTGGTCGAAAACGCCGTCGAGTGGCGTATAAACAGTCGCTGGAAGTTGCAGGAAAAGTGCAGGAAATTTCCCGAACTGGATCGGATCAGATGGGAGCAAGGACCGACCCGAGGTGCAACTCCCGAACCGAACCGTGCCTCCAAGCCGATCTTCCAGATGACCTCCGACTCGAACCACTTCTTCGTCTCTGACCCGACCCGGAGTAGATAGGAAGACTCGAGCTGCTTGCACTATGAACGGAGACCACGATCCGATGGGAGGACCAAGACCGATCCGAACCGCCACGAGATGAAGGCCACGGACCGAACCGAAGAGCTTGGACTTGAGGCATGGATCACGAATCGAACTGGGAGTACAATCTGAAGCGAAGAATAAGGGGAAGCCGAACCGATCCGGGGAGGAAGAGACCAAAAACCCGAGATGCAAAGGTAGTCCAAGTAGGAAGTTTGTACTCAGGATCCAGTTGGGAACCAATGAGTTAACTTCATGATTAGGCTTTCCTGCGGGACGTATGCAAAGGGGTTGTCGATGTCTATGACTTTGGATCACTATGTGTAGGGGGTACGTGAACGGATTCAGAACCACAGTGATCTAGGTACGACTAATGGGCTATAGACCAATGAAGCGGGGTCATTTGTAAAGACTTAGTCATGACTTCGTGGGGTAAGCTTGGTGGTAGCAGTAGTTGTGCAAGTCGAACTCCGTCACTACTTCGATTGGTCTAGTGGTTGAGAGTGGTGGACATCGTATTCTTTACGCACTGAGTAAGAGACGTGAGGATGGTTGCCATGCTTGATTTGCTTTCCATCACTATGACATGCACACCCCCACCCCCGTATTCTTTACACCACACGTTAGTGGCACCTTAGAGTATTGTACAGTATGTAGTGCTAACTCTTTGGTTGCAGGTCCAGGTTCGGGTATGGTTTAGTATACCTGTTATTGTTTTGTTTTGCTGCTTATCGCTCATACCAGACTTTTGTCTGACCCAGAGTTTTATGTCTCTTCTTATTACTCTGGGTGCTCTCAAGAGCAGACTGGAGACAGGTTAGCTGGTGAAGCATAAGTAGCTATACCGGAGACGAGCAGAAGGCTTCCACGTATGATATATATAGATATTCTCCCTGTGTCGCTGCTGGTCACTACTTTGGGCATTAGTAGTGTACCTTTCCTTCCTTTTGCTTTAGAGACAGTTTAACAGTTGTAATAATGATGATGTGGAACATAAGTTGTATTTGGATTTTGCGCTGCTATGATGTTTAGTTTCAGCTTATGCACTGTCTCACCTGTTTTATGTCAAGTATGTTATTATTATATTTTATTCCTTGCGCTGTGAGACATTCTATTGGTTCTTTGTTAGTTCACCAGTAAGTCCTTTCTTTTCCCTTTCTATGGCGACCGTCCCATGCCGGTTGGACATCGGTACAGTGCATTTTCATGGGAAATGTCAGCGTGTGCGGGCGGGCCGTCACACTTGGTATCAGAGCACTAAGTTGCGTAGTTAACCTAGGGAAAGACACCAGGGAGAGCACGTATTTGTGATTATTTTGGTTTTCAAAAGCTATATATATATATATACTATTAGTATATCTAAGGATGAAGTCGCATTGCACCGGCACCACTATGGAGATGGTTAATCATTTTCTCTTTACAGATTGAACGATGAGCCGATACGCAAGGGGTGCCAGTAGAGGAGCCAATAATGGGAATGCTGCTGATATGAGGACGATGTTTACTGACCGCATGAGGGAGATACTTAGAGATGTTCAGAGGGCAGCTCCTAATGCTGTTAATGGTGGTGGTCCAGCGGTGCAGGCGCCTAGGGACGATTTTGCCAAGCTGAACAAGGATTATACTAGTCTTGGTGGGAAGCCATTCCATGGAACGAAGTCGGATACGGATGTTCAGGATTGGTTGGATAGCTGCGAGCGTATGTTCTAAGACTTGAGTATCGAGGATGCGATAAAGAGAAGGTTAGCATCCCATCAGCTGCAAGGACGGGCAATGAATTGGTGGAATGCTATAAAGGCAGCTACTCCTGAAGATCAGATTACTTAGGATCAGTTTAATGTTCGCTTTAGCGATAAGTTCATTCCAGCTGCTCAGAAGTCAGTGCTGTTTAGGAAATTCTTGGAACTCAAGCAGAATGGCAGAGCTGTCTCGGAGTATATTGCCGAATTCGACACTTTGTCGAAATATGGGTTATCCCTAATAGATACTGCCGAGAAGAGGAATGAGAAGTTCATAACTGGCCTGGATGGATACTTGGGGGAAAGGCTTATTAACCACATCGATGAGACGTTTGAATCGATTGTAGGGAAAGCTTTAAGATCGGAAAGTCTTTACCCTAAGTCGAAGACTGAGGTCGCATCTGCAGAGGAGCCAAAACCGCAAGCAAGATGTGGAGGCAAGAGTGGTTCTCAGAATAAGAGGAAGCAAAACCAGAATAAGGATGGCCAGAAGAAGAAGAAATATGTTGAGTGCTTTAGCTGTGGAAAGAAGGGCCACTATTCTAGTAATTGTCGAGCAAAGCTAGTAGACAAGAAGTGCTTCAACTATGGCCAAGTGGGACATCACAAGGACAAGTGTCCGCAACCCCCTAAAGAAAAGCAGATGGTGAAAGTATATGCCCTTAATGTTGTTCCTTCTTCGTCGAATGCCCCAACTGCGGCGGAGAAGGGAAAGAATGTCATCATTCAAGGTATGCTTTCTGTTTATGATGTTTCTGTTAGAGTTTTGTTTGATACCGGAGCTTCCAGTTCCTTCATATATAGTGACCTGGTAGATAAGTTGGGATTGGAACCCGAGATCGTAAATAGACCTTTAGTAGTGACGAACCCGATTGGTGGTTCGACTAGCCTTAGCATGATTTGTCGTAATGTGGTCTTATCGAGTCATGGATGCATGTTTGTTTGTGATTGCTTTGTTTTGGGCTTTACTGGGTTTGGCATTAATTTGGGAGTCGATTGGCTCCAAAGATACGGGGTGGTAGTAGACTGTGAGGGCTTTTTGGTGACAGTTAGAGCGAATGATGGGCGGAGGGTAGTGTTCGGTGGTCTACCTAATGATGGGGTAATGGCTAGTTTTCTAAATTCCCTCGACATCCCGCATAGTGAGTTGTCAGATGTGCCCGTGGTTGGCTAGTATCTGGACGTCTTCGAGGAAGTGACCGGGCTTCCACCACATCGAGAGATTGAGTTTTGTATTGATTTAGTGAAAGATGCCAGACCTATAGTGATGCCACTTCGTCGTATGGAACCAAGGGAACAGCGAGAGCTCGGGGTGCAAGTAAGCGATATTTTGAAGAAGGGATTTATCAGAAGAAGTGTTTCTGAGTGGGGAGCACCAGTTGTGTTTGCTACTAAGGCAGATGGTTCCCTTTGATTGTGTGTGGACTACCGCAAGCTGAATAAGGTGACGAGGAAGAATAAGTATCCTCTACCGCGGATAGATGATTTGTTTGATCAGTTGAGTGGCGCGAGAGTGTTCTCTTAGTTGGATCTCGCGACAGATTTTCATCAGCTTAGAGTGGAAGCTCGGAGTATAGCTAAAACGGCATTTCGGACGCCGTCTGGATTTTATGAGTGGTTGGTCATGCCATTTGGGTTGACCAAAACGCCAGCATATTTTGTGGATCTTATGAATAGTGTATTCAGAGATCAGTTGAATAAGTTTGTTCTTGTGTTCGTGGACAATATACTTGTTTATTCGAGGACAGAGGAAGAACACAAGGAACATTTGAGGATAGTGATGGAGGTGTTGAGAAAACACCAGTTGAAAGCAAAGTTTTCTAAGTGTCACTTCTGGAGGAGGGAAGTGAGATTCTTGGGCCATGTTGTTTCAGAAAATGGTATCGCTGCGGATCCTGCGAAGGTGGCTACGGTGCAAGATTGGTCTACGCCCAAGAATGCAACAGACGTAAGAAGTTTCTTGGGATTAGCTGGATATTATCGCAGGTTTATCCAAGACTTCTCCAAGATAGCAGCACCGTTGACTCAGTTGACCAAGAAGAATCAAGCCTTCGTCTAGGACGAAAAGTGCGAGAATGCATTCAAAAGTCTAAAGGACAAGTTTACATGTGCACCAGTGTTAGTCATTCTTAAGGGGAATGAAGAGATGACGGTATACACGGATGCATGTGGTACCAGACTAGGTGTTGTATTGATGCAAGGAGGTAGGGTTGTAGCTTATGCAAGTCAACAACTGAAACCGCATGAGAAAAGTTATCCTACCCATGATTTGGAATTGGCAGCGATCGTGTTCGCATTGAAGATGTGGAGACATTATCTCCTGGGAGAAAGATTCGAGTTGTTTACCGATCATAAATCATTAAAGTATCTCTTCTCTCAGAAGGATCTAAATCTCTGACAGCAAATATGGTTAGAATTCTTAGCTTCCTATGATTTCGACATCGTATATACACCAGGAAAGGGCAATGCGGTGGCTGATGCATTGAGTAGAAGACATGCCAGTTTAGGGGCTATGTTTCTAGAATAGAAGCAACTGGAGTACATCGCGGGGTGTGATTTCAGACCAAAGTGCAAATTGGATCCAGAAATGTTAGCAAGTTTGATGATCAGACCACTTTGATTGAGCGGATTGGTTCCAGTCAGAAGGACGATCCTAAACTACTGGAAATCATCTCAATGTTAGAGATGGGAATCGACGAAGAGATGAGCAAGTATGGGCTTGATCGAGATGGATGGCTTAGAAAGAATGGATGACTAGTTGTACCCAATGTCAATGGATTGAGAGATGAAGTGCTTAGAAAATGTCATCACTTAAAACTAACTATACATCCCGGTGGTAACAAGATGTACCGAGACATGAAGCAGACCTACTACTGGAAAGGGATGAAAAGAGACGTTGGGAAGTTTATATCCAAATGCATGAATTGTCAGCTAGTTAAAGCTGAGCAAAAGAAGCCTAGTGGTTTGTTGCAACCATTTAGAGATTCCAGAATGGAAACGGGAACAAGTCTCAATGGATTTCATTGATGGGTTACCAAGGACTAGATCGGGTCATGATAGCATTTGGGTGATTGTGGACCGATTGACTAAGAGTGCAAGGTTTATATCCATCAAGTCAAACAGGACGGCAGCTAAGTTAACTGAACTATATGTAAAGTGGGTAGTGAGATTTCATGGAATACCCAAAGGCATTGTGAGTGACCGAGATCCGTTGTTCACTAATGGATTTTGGAAGAGCTTACAAGAGGCGTTAGGATCATAATTACGTCTCAGTACCGCGTATCATTCTCAAACCGACGGACAGACAGAGAGGGTGAATCAAGTATTAGAGGATCTCTTGAGAGCTTGCATATTAGATTTTGGTGGATCATGGGATGACCATTTGCATCTAATATAGTTTGCATTTAGTAATAGTTATCAATCCAGTATTGGTATGGATCCATTTGAAGTTTGTACGGAAGACCGTGCAACTCACCATCAAGTTGGTTAGAAACTGGTGAGAAATTTGTGCTTGGACCAGATGTGATAAGAGAAACTTCAGCTAAGATTAAGGTTGTCCAATAGCGAATGAAGGCTGCCCAAGATAGGTAGAAAAGTTATGCTGATAAGAGGAGAAGAGAAATAAAGTTCTGCATTAGCGACTTGGTGTTTGTAAAGATTTTTCCATTGAAAAGCGTGATATGATTTGGCAGGAGAGGCAAGTTAGCACCAAGATTTGTCGGTCCATTCCCAATTCTTGAGAAAATTGTGAATTTGGCATATAAAGTTGAATTACCAGAGAAGATGGCAGGAGTTCACAATGTATTTCATGTTTCCCAGTTAAGGAAGTTCGTACACGACCCGGATTTGACTATTTCACCTGATCAGTTGGATGATATCGAAGTTGAACCCAAGGCGGTTGGGAACCGCAAGCCTATGCGTATTGTTGGGAACGATACGAAGCAACTTTGAAGGAAAGCGGTGAATCTAAGTTCAATGGGGCGAGAATGAGAATGACTGTACTTGGGAGACAGAGGAGAGCATTAGGAAGACGTATCCAGAACTCTTCGCCTGGTAAGATTTCAGTTTCGATTTAGCCTTTCCGCATGCTAGGATAGGCTTATTTTGTTTGCTTTGCATGTTTGATTGTTGTATGTGGTTGGTAATCATGCGGGATCCTTTGTATGTTTTGGGTTAGGGAATTTCGAGGACGAAATTTCTTAAGGGGGGGGGGAGAGTGTAACGACCCGCATTCTATGCATCGAAGGATCGTAGAATATTTATTTCTTTCACATGCGAAGTCGTACGGTCATGTAACTTTGGGAGACGACTATTGGGGTCATTTCCTATGTTCATGATTTTTGTTGATTTTTAAATAACCATTTTGCCCCTAGCTGATCTTGTTTCTGCCATAACTTCTGATTGAAAATGAGTTTTGACCTGAAACCACTACCATTAGATCCGGATGATGGTTTACCTTTCTGTAGAGTGGTCACATTAGCCAAACGGACTCACCGTTTGGGAGATATGGCTAAAACAAGTTTCAGATGGTGAAAAACAGCTTAATTAGGCTTAACCGGGTGATGAACAGCTAGGTCCAAAGGGGAATTTCGTGATTAAGAGTATAAGAGGGCTGCTAGGGTTTAGAAAACGAATTTTACTTCATTTTCCAGCTACCTAAGATATTCCTCTCAACCTAGCAATAGCCTCCACTTGCTAAAACACCCCAAATCACCTCCTAATCGCTAATTAAGCTAAATCTACATCAAATCAAAGAGGATTAGCACAAAAATCGAGGCAGAACTGCTGCATAGCCTTGGGAACAGCGCCAAACAGAGAATCATTTCAGATTTAATATTTTTATTGTGGCTAAGGTGAGTGATTTGCATAGTTCCTCACTAATTATGGTTAATTAAGGGTAATTAGTGTTAATTAGTGAATTTATACATGTTAAAAATCTGGAAAAACATTGATAAATTTCGAAATATTGTTTTAGGCCCCTGTTAGAAAGTTTGGTTAATTTGGTTAAGTTTTACTAATCCTATCATTAGTTTTGTTTAAACATGCATAAGGGAAAATATGAGATTTTGGCTATTTTGATCCATTTTAACCTATTAAATCATTGTTTTTGGTGTTTGTGGTTGATTATACATGTTGCTATGACTGTATGGTATGCTTTGTGGTTGATTAAAATAGTTAGAGTGGTCGAAAACGCCGTCGAGTGGCGTATAAATAGTTGCTGGAAGTTGCAGGAAATGTGCAGGAAAATACCCGAACCGGATCAGATCCGATGGGAGCAAGGACCGACCCGAGGTGCAACTCCCGAACCGAACCGTGCCTCCGACCTGATCCGCCAGAAGACCTCCGACCCGAACCACTTATGCGTCTCCGACCTGACCCGGAGTAGAGAGGAAGACTCGAGCTGCTTGCACCACGAACGGAGACCACGATCCGATGGGAGGACCAAGACCGATCCGAATCGCCACGAGATTAAGGCCACGGACCGAACCGAAGAGCTTGGACTTGAGGCATGGATCACGAATCGAATTGGGAGTACAATCTGAAGCGAAGAATAAGGGGAAGCCAAACCGATCCGGGGAGGAAGAGACCAAAAACTCGAGATGCAACGGTAGTCCAAGTAGGAAGTTTGTACTCAGGATCCAGTTGGGAACCAACGAGTTAACTTCATGATTGGGCTTTGCTATGGGACGTGTGCAAAGGGGTTGTCGATTTCTATGACTCTAGATCACTATGTGTAGGGGGTACGTGAACGGATTCAGGACCACAGTGATCTAGGTACGACTAATGGGCTATATACCAATGAAGCGGGGTCATTTGTAAAGACTTAGTCATGACTCCATGGGGTAAGCTTGGTGGTAGCTGTAGTTGTACAAGTCGAACTCCGTCACTACTTCGCTGGGTCTAGTGGTTGAGAGTGGTGGACATCGTATGCTTTACGCACTGAGTAAGAGATGTGAGGACGGTTGCCATGCTTGATTTGCTTGCCATCACTATGACATGCTGTAACAACCCGTATTTTGGTTACGTGTTATAACCATAAATCTAGGCAGAATTAAATTTTAAAATAAGAACCAAGGGAAACGTGTTGCGCCATTGCGTTCGTCTCGGAATTCAGCATGAAATCGAGTCCGAGTTTTCGAAAATCGGAGTCCGTATGACCAAGTTATGGCTCCCCAAAGTTTCAGAAATTTTCAGAGTTCAAAACAGTTCGAATTCGAGTTCAAATTCGAATTTCAAAACCCAGACAGACTGGGCGGGAAATTTCCCGCCCAGCACCCCAGGTCGACTGGGGAGTCGACTGGGCAGTCGACACCCCCAGGACCAGGTCGACTGCGCAGTCGACTTGGGTGTCGACCTGGTCCCCGAACCTGGTTTGGGCCTGGTTGCTTCTGCTTGACCCTGTTGGCTTGTTTGAGGGACTATGACGATTTTTGGCAGTTCAGATCGATTCTAAGGTTTATCCTATGGCCTAAACTAGTTGTTGCAACTATAAAAACACCCTAAGACCTAGGCTAATCCACAACAAATCTTTCTAACACCATTATGCTGCTAAGTCTCCTCTTGAACCATGGCCGCCGCCTCCAACTTGAAGCTTAGACATTCAAACTAGATCCAAATCGAAGGCCAATGTTTCTACAACAATTCAAAGGAATAGATCAACATCTCAACAACGATCCTACGACAATTTCTGTTCTTAGTTCTCAAAAACCACGATCTGTAAGCCCCAGTTACTCTTAGATCTAAACTCTAAACTTAATATGGACATGTGTAAATTGAAGTTGAACATAAACATGATAACTACTTGAGACCTACTCTTGTATATCTTTGATCTATGACTATTCCTTCTTGATCTATTATTTTAGATCTACTCTTGTTCACCCTAGATCTATTCACCTTGAACCTAGTACCGTTCATATTGAACCTTGATTTGTGGAATACTGATAAGAACTTGATTTAGGGGCATGTTCATGTCATAACCTAAACCCTATCATTATTTTAACATGCCTGTGATGTTGTGATGTTGAAACTATTGCTAGTCACAAGTTTAGGATTATCATCTTATGTCATTTATTGCTATGTTTATCACCCTATTTCATATGCCAGTGATGTTATGATCATATCTCAAGTTACACCATGCTTGCCTTGAAATCACCTTTGCCACTTTATACCCATCCTTGTTATGTTATTCCCTAGTTACATCTATTGCCTTGATTCGAATTCACGGGCGTTGGGGATGCGATTTGGGTAGTTTAGGAAAACCTGAATTTAGTATGAACTTGAAAACATGAATATCGTTATAACTTGAACTTGGATAGGAACATGAACTTGACATGAAATTATACTTGAAAATATGAATTTGGGACATGACACTTAGATAACTTGAACGTGGCCAACTCGAGGTTGGGTTGAGTTTGCAGTATAAATCTGCCCGGAACCGCCCGACGAATCCAGTAACTGCAAACAATAGGACCCAATGTGAGTAGTTGGTCATATCGCACTCGAAACCCGAGGTTAGACTAGGTTATGGTGTAAAACTGCCCGGACCCGCCCGACACATTCAGTAACCATAACCAAGTCTAATGTGAGAGGTTAGGGGTGCATTAAGTAAATTAATGCCACTGGATAGGGTTAAGTCATGGACCACTTGAATATACTTAACCAATTTGACACGTTGATTTGATAGGGTTATGTCATGAACCGCTTGAACACACTTAACCAACCTGACACATGATTCATAGGACTAAGTCTTGAACTAGAACGACACACTTAGTCAATTTGACATGACACGTAGATGGAGTTAAGTCTCGATTTTAAATGACAACTTAACCTGCTAAACGAAACCCTAGTTACGCGGTCCTTTTCAGCAGTAACCCACTAGATGTATCACAGTATCCTAGGACTAGGCAGGGTGGGGCACGATTGCTGGGCTGATTGTAAGCGACCAGAACGACGGCTGAGTTGGTGCGCCATTGTAGGTTCAGGCGGACTAGGGTCGTGCACTTAGTCCGGAGTTGAAAAAGCAGGCATTGGGCATCAGTAGGATTATCTGTGCATTCTTGATTCGTGTCGGTGGTTGGCACCCTAGGGCTTGATACACCCTATGGTGGACCTAACACAGGTGACTACATTCGTGATAGGGCCGTATGACACAAACACACGACGAGCTAGAATTGTAGGGATCCGATCGATTAGATCATACCGTTGGACCCCGAATTGGGTCACTTAACGATATTGGGCCAAGGGATTATTTCTTGATTTGTAGTTGACACGGGATTTGTATACCAGTATAGTTGGTATAACGAACCTTGAATGCGCAATGTTAGACTTGAGTTATCTTGTTAGCTGAGTTATCATGTCAGACTTATCATCATTCCTATGTTTAATTCCAGTTTATTCATGTTTTGTTAGCTTTACTAGTTTCTATGCTGATAGTCACTAGGGCTTACCAGTCTTTTTGACTGACCCGTTTTCTTTCGCCTCTTTGTCTTTCGTTCCCCCCCCCCAGTTTCTCAGGGAGGAAACTCTAGCTCTTAGCTTGGACTTTGCTTGCTTTCTGACAGCTCATGTACGGTTTGGTCTTGAGCTATGCTATGGCTGCACTCATGCACTTTTTGGGGAATAATATTTTACTTTTGTTGTTTTAAGTACTTTGCTTCTTTAGAACTTGATGTAATGAAATAATGACTTGGCATTTTGATGTAAGAGGTTTTGACTCTATTTTTCAGTAATGAGATTTGGTTTTAAAGTTTATATCCGCTGCTTTATATACTCTATTTTATCTATGTTCTGTCTTGTGTTATCTCTGTGCCTGTTTACTAGATAATACCCCCTCCAAAACTAGGGCATTCCCTTTGTGAGTGACCCTAGCGGAGGTGGGGTGTTACATTTGGTATTAGAGCAGAAGGTTACCAGACTGGGAAAATGTTTTAAAAACCTTCTGAAACTATTTTCAAAACCGTTTATAAAGAAGTATTTTTCAAGAAAAGTTTTATTTTTAAGAAAAGACTATTCCCCAAAAGCCATTAGCACTTTCCTTTGTTTCCTCGTTTGAATCTTTTTCCTTTTCGCTTTTCAGCATGTCTGATCTTAACCTTCCTGAGGGAGTACCCATACCCGGCTGGTTCCGAAGATACTTGGAAGCTAGGGCCAACGGCGCGGGCCCGGCAGATATCCCTCCTCCTCCCCCCGTGGCCACGGTTCCTCCTCCTCCTCCTCCGGGTACTGCCTTCGCCAAAATATGCAAGGACTTTATAGGAATGGGCGGCAAGAACTTCGTTGGAACTGAAACCTTCGTTAAGGCACGAAACTGGCTAAAAGAGACTAAAGACTTGTTTGTTATTTTCGATATGGAGGATTATAGGAAAGTTCAGTTGGCAGCATGGTTGTTGAAAGAGGAAGCCGCATTTTGGTGGGAAGTCACCAACGCCACCAGGCCAATTGAGACTTGGGCAGACTTTAGAGAGAGGTTTGGGGTTAAGTTTTTATCATCCGCAGAAGCGAGTCTTCAGATGGAGAGGTTCCTGGCACTCAAGCAAGGGGACATGTTAGTTAGGGAATACGTGAACAAGTTTAATCAGCTTGCTCGGTTTGGTTTAGACTTAGTCAACATGGCTGAGAAGAAGGCTCTACGCTTTGCTCGAGGATTGAGCGAGCCACTCCACACTATGGCCATGACTCATGTACCCATGGGGGCGACCTTTGAAAGCTTGGTGAATATGGCCCTACTTCATGAAGAAGACGAGAATGGCAAGAAGAAGTTCAAGGCGAATGAGTCTCAAGACAAGAAGGTAGACTCCGAGAAAGGAGGAAAGAACAGAAACAACAAGAATGACAAGTCACGTGAGAAAAGAAAATGCAACTTCTATGGTATTGACGGGCATATAGTCCAGGACTGTAGGAAGAAGAAGATGAAGATAAGAGCATGTTTTCAATGCGGTGAAACTGGACACATCAGCAAGAACTGCCCTAAGAAGCAAGGGCAAGCCCCGCAAGAAGGACCTTCTAGGGGTACATCTTTAACTTCTTTTCCCTAGATACTCTGTTTTATCTTGTATATCCTTTCGATCCTGTCTTAAGAACCTTAGGTAGAATCCTATGAATGTAAACATGTATTTGAAACATGTTATGCTTGATGTTTGCGAATGGTTGCAAGTGGTTGCAAGTGATTGCTCGTGGTTGCATAACACACATTAGGCACTAGATCGGCTCAGACACATTTTCATATTGCATATGCATGAGTGTTTATACTTATTTATGGATGAAATTGAATGTGTTATCATATGAATGTTGCATATGGATGAATGTTTGTGCACACATATAGTGCATACGTGACTAGGATTATTTGCATACATGTTGGATTCATGACACTAAACATATTTTGCATTAGAAAGATCAATCAGGCCTGATCATTTGCATTAGATAAGGAACATATACACACACTTTCTGCATATGTTCATACAGCATTAGAAATCTCTTAAGGGCAATGTTTGCTTGTGGATGATGTTTTGAGTAGATGGATGATGGATGGTAGGATACGTACTTCCTAACTAAGAGATTTCGGGGACGAAATCCTTTAAGGAGGGGAGAATGTAACAACCCGTATTTTGATAACGTGTTATAACCATAAATCTAGGAAGAATTAAATTATAAAATAAGAACCAAGGGAAACAGGTTGCGCCATTGCGTTCGTCTCGGAATTCTGCATGAAATCGAGTCCGAGTTTTCGAAAATCGGAGTCCGTATGACCAAGTTATGGCTCCCCAAAGTTTCAGAAATTTTCAGAGTTCAAAACAGCTCGAATTCGAGTTCAAATTCGAATTTCAAAACCCAGACAGACTGGGCGGGAAATTTCCCGCCCAGCACCCTAGGTCGACTGGGGAGTCGACTGGATAGTCGACACCCCCAGGACCAGGTCGACTGCGCAGTCGACTTGGGTGTCGACCTGGTCCCCGAACCTGGTTTGGGCCTGGTTGCTCCTGCTTGACCCTGTTGGCTTGTTTGAGGGCCTGTGACGATTTTTGGCGGTTCAGATCGATTCTAGGGTTTATCCTATGGCCTAAACTAGTTGTTGCAACTATAAAAACACCCTAAGACCTAGGCTAATCCACAACAAATCTTTCTAACACCGTTATGCTGCTAAGTCTCCTCTTGAACCATGGCCGCCGCCTCCAACTTGAAGCTTAAACATTCAAACTAGATCCAAATCGAAGGCCAACTTTTCTACAACAATTCAAGGGAATAGATCAACATCTCAATAACGATCCTACGACAATTTCTGTTCTTAGTTCTCAAAAACCACGATCTGTAAGCCCCAGTTACTCTTAGATCTAAACTCTAAACTTAATATGGATATGTGTAAATTGAAGTTGAACATAAACATGATAACTACTTGAGACCTACTCTTGTATATCTTTGATATATGACTATTCCTTTTTGATCTATTATTTTAGATCTACTCTTGTTCACCCTAGATCTATTCACCTTGAACCTAGTACCGTTCATATTGAACCTTGATTTGTGGAATACTGATAAGAACTTGATTTAGGGGCCTGTTCATGTCATAACCTAAACCCTATCATTATTTTAACATGCCTGTGATGTTGTGATATTAAAACTATTGCTAGTCACAAGTTTAGGATTATCATGTTATATCATTTATTGCTATGTTTATCACCCTATTTCATATGCCAGTGATGTTATGATCATATCTCAAGTTACACCATGCTTGCCTTGAAATCACCTTTGCCACTTTATACCCATCCTTGTTATGTTATTCCCTAGTTACATCTATTGCCTTGATTCGAATTCACGAGCGTTGGGGATGCGATTTGGGTAGTTTACGAAAACCTGAATTTAGTATGAACTTGAAAACATGAATATTGTTATAACTTGAGCTTGGATAGGAACATGAACTTGACATGAAATTATACTTGAAAATATGAATTTGGGACATGACACTTAGATAACTTGAACGTGGCCAACTCGAGGTTGGGTTGAGTTTGCAGTATAAATCTTCCCGGAACCACCCGGCAAATCCAGTAACTGCAAACAATAGGACCCAATGTGAGTAGTTGGTCATATCGCACTCGAAACCCGAGGTTAGACTAGGTTATGGTGTAAAACTGCCCGGACCCGCCCGGCACATCCAGTAACCATAACCAAGTCTAATGTGAGAGGTTAGGGGTGCATTAAGTAAATTAATGCCACTGGATAGGGTTAAGTCATGGACCACTTGAATATACTTAACCAATTTGACACGTTGATTTGATAGGGTTAAATCATGAACCGCTTGAACACACTTAACCAACCTGACACATGATTCGTAGGACTAAGTCTTGAACTAGAACGACACACTTAGTCAATTTGACATGACACGTAGATGGGGTTAAGTCTCGATTTTAAATGACAACTTAACCTGCTGAACGAAACCCTAGTTACGCGGTCCTTTTCAGCAGTAACCCACCAGATGTATCACGGTACCCTAGGACTAGTCAGGGTGGGGCACGATTGCTGGGGTGATTGTAAGCGACCAGAACGACGGCTGAGTTGGTGCGCCATTGTAGGTTCAGGCGGACTAGGGTCGTGCACTTAGTCCGGAGTTGAAAAAGCAGGCATTGGGCATCAGTAGGATTATCTGTGCATTCTTGATTCGTGTCGGTGGTTGGCGCCCTAGGGCTTTATACACCCTATGGTGGACCTAGCATAGGTAACTACATTCGTGATAGGGCCGTATGACACAGACACACGACGAGCTAGACTTGTAGGTAGCCGATCGATTAGATCATACCGTTGGACCCCGAATTGGGTCACTTCACGATATTGGGCCAAGGGTTTATTTCTTGATTTATAGTTGACATGGGATTAGTATACCAGTATAGTTGGTATGGCGAACCTTGAATACGCAATGTTAGACTTGAGTTATCTTGTTAGCTGAGTTATCATGTCAGACTTATCATCATTCCTATGTTTAATTCCAGTTTATTCATGTCTTGTTAACTTTACTAGTTTCTATGCTGATAGTCACTAGGGCTTACCAGTCTTTTTGACTGACCCGTTTTCTTTTGCCTCTTCGTCTTTCGTTCCCCCCCAGGTTCTCAGGGAGGAAACTCTAGCTCTTAGCTTGGACTTTGCTTGCTTTCTGACAGCTCATGTACGGTTTGGTCTTGAGCTATGCTATGGCTACACTCATGCACTTTTTGGGGAATAATATTTTACTTATGTTGTTTTAAGTACTTTTCTTCTTTAGAACTTGATGTAATGAAATAATGACTTGGCATTTTGATGTAAGAGGTTTTGACTCTATTTTTCAGTAATGAGATTTGGTTTTAAAGTTTATATCCGCTGCTTTATATACTCTATTTTATCTATGTTCTGTCTTGTGTTATCTCTGTGCCTGTTTACTAGATAATACCCCTCCAAAACTAGGGCATTCCCTTTGTGAGTGACCCTAGCGGAGGTGGGGTGTTACACATGCACACCCCCACCCCCGTATTCTTTACACCACATGCTAGTGGCACCTTAGAGTATTATACAGTATGTAGTGCTAACTCTTTGGTTGCAGGTCCAGGTTCAGGTATGGTATAATATACCTGTTATTGTTCTATTTTGCTGCTTATCGCTCATACCAGATTTTTGTCTGACCCAGAGTTTTATGTCTCTTCTTATTACTCTGGGTGCTCTCACGAGCAGACTAGAGACAGGTTAGCTGGTGAAGCACGAGTAGCTATACCAGAGACGAGAAGGAGGCTTCCACGTATGATATATATATATATATATATATTCTCCCTGTGTCTCTCCTGGTTACTACTTTGGGCATTAGTATTGTACCTTTCCTTTCTTTTTCTTTAGATACAGTTTTAAAGTTGTAATAACGATGATGTGGAACATAAGCTGTATTTGGATTTTCCGCTGCTATGATGTTTAGTTTCAGCTTATGCACTGTCTCACCTGTTTTATGTCAAGTATGTTATTATTATATTTTATTCCTTGCGCTGTGAGACATTCTACAGGTTCTTTGTTAGTTCACCAGTAAGTCCTTTTCTTTTCCCTTTCTTTGGCGACCGTCCCATGCCGGTTGGACATCGGCATAACGCATTTTCATGGGAAATGTCGGCGGGTGCGGGCGGGCCGTCACAGGTCACGTACATTGATTTCTTCAGACGTGTCATAGTTGGTTAGCTCCTAACTAGGGTATTTTTGTGGACATCAATTAGTGATATCTAGTGGACCTGATGATGTGGCATTCAAAGTGAATGGTGGCCAAATGTTCTAAAAATAATAATAAAGGTAAATGAATAAATAAATAATTTATGACCTCAAGCCTCATCAACCGGGAATTGCATAAAATCGGGTAGATCGCATGGCTATGTGGGTCGCACCCAACAAAAGGTTATATCATTACCTAATCTGGTGAAATCAAATGCCTTCGGTTGTCCCTTTTTATTTATGTATGTATGCTATCGGTTCGCTTGGCTGGCCCCCAATCGTGGTAATGATATATTTGGTACTCTCAAAATATAGTGAGGGGCCGGTCATGTTTAGCCTGGGTTGCAAGATGTTCTTGTTGAACCCCAATGTATTCATCTCCAGAGGTACATTGTCGGAGAGGTGGTCCCATACCTTGTCAGGAAATCCATTCTCCAATAAGAGCCCGTAGTTTTGATTGTATACTATACATGTGGAGCATGAGACGCAAGTGTTCAGCTAGACTGATATTATTTGTATTAGACACTATCATAATATCAGAATAATATTGTTTTCAAAAATGTTTTGGGTTATCATAAGGTAAAAATCATCCGTATTTATGTGTGGATTTGGTCTTACGATTATCCTTTTCTTTCGAAAAGATTTTGACGTTAAAATCAAGTTGTGTGTTGCCTTTAAACTTAGTGTGTTTTTCTCACTCTAGTTCACCAGATTGACCCGGTGTTTGTAATGCTCGGGTTAGACCGGGTTATACAAGTTCATGTTATTGGGTACTATGAAGATACGAACTGGAAGAGTTCTAACGTATGATATTATATATTCCTCTGTGTGATTGTATATAAGAACAGATTATTATAAATGTCCAGATGTGTGATGTACTCTGATGATTGTAAGTATATTTTCAAGCTTTCAATAAAGATATATTTCTATATTATATTTTGTTCTGCTACGATGTGAGACTTTGTGTTATGTTAGTTCTTCTTCTTCTTCTATTCTAATATTTATTCCTTTCTTATCTCACCCTCTAATTTCTTTCTATTAACGATCCAGTGTTTTCGGTGCTTGAATAGTCGATAAGGTATTTGGTGTCGATTTTCGGGATTGAAAATACCTGGGCCGTTACAGTGGTATCAAAGTGATTGGTTTAGTAATAACCTTGGCTCTATGGTGTAACTCGATATAGATTGGGTTAGTAATACCTTAAATCGATTTGAGTGTATATATATGAGAGCGTATTTGTAAATTTTATATGCATGTGTTTTATATTGTGTTGTTTGATCGGTTCAAGAGTTGAAAAGCGTTGAACTGGCAATGGGTACAATATTGTTTTGTAAAGAGGGTAAATGAAATAATTTTACCCAAATTATATTTTGTATAGAAAAGAAATAATGTTATTAACCTATTTATTGGTATGTTTGATTAATTTGAATGGAATTCAAATTAGATTAAAATTTTTAATTGGAACTTAACCTGGTTAAGTGAAATTATACATTGGAATTAAACTAATATAGATTTGGAATTTGAAAATTTAATGGAGCGTAATTAAATAGAAATCAATCTGATATTATCGATTGACAATTAAATATGTTAACCCAAAAGAAAATATTAAATTGGATGTAAAATTCAATTGATTGGATTAAGTTGGCTGTGCACTGATTGTTGATTGATTGTTTGATAAGTTGGAGATAATTCATCAACGATTTTAAATGGAGTTGAATAAAATAAATTCAAGTGTAATAAACTGGAATGAAACCGCATATGAATTAAAACTGAATGTGTTAACCCTGTATTTGCATATGAAGGATGCTATAAGGTTGATTTGGAAAATTGGTTTAGTCAGAATGTGGACTAAGGAAGTATTATTGGAATTTCACATATATGTTACTCATATGTTAAACCGAGTTAAGTACAGTTGCTAGACAGCTAGAGGATCGATTTTGGTTGAACAAATTACATTTAAGTTGAGTAGCATACTCAATAGCGCTCGTAAAAAGGTACGCCTACGCGAAAATATAAAATTTTGGGTTTTGATTTTTGTTTTCCGATCGTATGGGTCGATGTATATATATTATTTTTTCCAGCGATATGGCAGATGTCACTCCGTACAGGGGAGACTCTGCCGAATTTTCCGGGAATTTAAAGTGTTAGATTTTTTTTTGATATTTTCGAAAATTTTATTTTACTATAATGAAATGGTTTTCGATTAAATATAAATTAGATTTTTAATGATAATGGGTTTGTAACGTTTTTCTTAGCTTAGTAATTTCGGGGACGAAATTCTTTTAAAGGGGAAGATTGTAATGTCCCATGTTTTTGGTAATCGAATATTTAATTTAATTTATTATTTTAAATCATTTGGAATATTAATGGTTTTTAATATTGAATTTGTTATTAAAACAAAGTTTGAACATTATAATTTATATATAAATATAAAACGAGCTCGTAATGGCGTGGCAGTTCGTAATATTGAATTTCGAAGTTCAGTTGAACATACAGGCTCCGATATAAGTCGGATTTCTGTGAAACAAGAAACGCTGCAGTCTTGTTGATTATAATTTTCATATGAAAGAGAAAATTCCAGATTTCGTGTTATAGAATGTTAGTTATGTCCAAATCAAATTTTAAAATAGTCGCTATGGAAATCGTTATTAAATTATAGGCCTTTAAAATAGCGATTTTTGCAAACGGTCTCCGTTTTCGATGAAATTAGTTTCATTGGAACTGTATCAATAAATTATTATATGGCATTAAATTTCATGGCAAACCGATGTCATATGTGACAATGGTAGCCATAAATGCCCAGTCATTTTCTATAGCGCGTAATTAAATTTATTTTATTTAATAAATGGGTATTTGTGTATAAGTTGAGCAGACGATCGAATTAAGCCACGAAACCAGTATCGTTGAGTTCGTATCGACGTTTAGAGCTAGAATAGGTATATAGTTTGTTATTTTTGGAGACCGGGTAATTTGGAGTCCAAAATAACATTATGGTGCATATAAAAATAGTGTACTGGGAAACAATCTCGGAATGCGAAGAAATGTGTGCCATTGGAATCGTATCAGTTAATTATTATAAGATTTCAATATTCGTGTCAATCAGATTTACCGTTTGACCATGACAACGATAAACGCCTCTGTTTTTATTTAACCGGGTATATTATTTGACATAGGTAACTTAAATGAATAAACGACTAGCCAAACAAACTCCAAATTTAACGAAACTAGTTTCATTGGATCCTTTAGGAAGAGATCTAGTAAAATATCAAGGTCTCATATTTTTTGGATTTTTTTTGTAATTATAGGAATTTTTAACGCTTGATTTTTCATCAATATTTATAAAGGGCTTTTCACAAACGATCTCGGAATTCGACGAAACCTGTCCCGTGGGGTCCAAAATATTTTTTTATGCTAGGATTAACTTATTTTGTTAAAAACGGAGGTCGTATAAGATGATTTTTTACATGAAAAGCTCACGACATAAGTTAGTATAATATAATAATATATAATTTCATCAAACCTCTCTATAAAAGGAATGGCGTGACCTAAATTCTTGCGGTCAAACTAACTTTCGTGGTCAACACCAATTATGGCCGCCACCTACCAGCTAATGGCTGAAAAGCCATGATATTTCTTCCACAAATTTTCACAATCCGTTCATCATTACCCAAAATCTCCAACTAATAAAATGTTCATCTCAGTAACCTCTTGGATATGTGCAGTAATGATCGTATATTACGATCTAGGCCGACCAGAATTTGACAATTTATGGATGACGTTTAAAGTCAGTTACTAGGCGGACGACGTACTCAAACAGCAAACTACTTCCGGCGTTGGTCAAGCACTATCAGGCGCAACCGCCGTTCATCTCAGATCGGTGTCAGACAGTGGGAGTTGTGCGCAATTTTTGGTGGAGTATCGGGTGCGAACGAAAAAAAGGGAGATGCGTTCAAGATTGGGGATGAGAGGATGCACAATTTTTGGTTGATACAGGCAACGAGTGGTAAGGAATTGAAGGGAGCAGTTGTAACAAGTATTTGGGCTTCCGCCCTTCTAACTTAAAAAAAAAGAATTTGGAAAGGTGGAAACGTAAGTAGTGGGGAAGAAGTAAGGGATGCAAGTGCCTGTAGTATAGCAGGTATAGTTGCGGTAGAAGAAAACATGCAGGGCGCGGGCTTTGTTTCCAATTCTGGGCTTCAGGGTTTTGGGCCTTTCCAATAAAATAAAATAAAAAATATAAAAAAGGAAGAAAGAACAATGGCTAAGAAGTAAACAAAGTATGGGGACCGTATGTTGTAAATCCATTGCAGAGAACGTGGAATTTGATTTGAGGGTAGAACGAAAAGAATACGAAACAAAAAGGGACAAAGTTTTCTGGATGGAAGGGCTCAGCTGTGGATTTCGTTTTGAACAAAGCGGCCTGGTATAACGTGATTATATAATTAAGGAATTTTAAGTACTAATTAGGAAATAAAGCAATTGTTTAAAATCAAACGTTAAGTAAAACATGGATTCTTTTGTGGCAGTGTTCATTTGCGGGAGGACAACGGAAGCAGGGGATACGAAGAAAGGAAGTAGGATCGGGTGTTAACTAATGTAATTATTAACCTAGTGAACTCGTAATTAATTATTAATTTAAGGTGATTAAGGATTATTATATTTAATAAAATATTTATAACTTATCCATATCTTACTAGAATTTGACAAATAATGTGTCGTTGGAACCGCAGTGACTAGCACTGCATTATGGAACAGATGCAGACGCAATTGGAATCAACCAACATTTTTAATTAAATTAAACGACCGTTTAATTTAATTAAAACAAGTTGTTGATAATGGAATCAGAATCAAGGTGAGTTAAACTCACTGAGTTCTCCCCACTTATATTTTATATAAGTCGGGTTTTATTTGTTTGTGTGTTATGGATGATTTTTATTGGATGATTATTGAATTATATACTTATATATTGACTAAACAGTAAAGTTAAACGTTTGTTTAACATAATTAAAATTAAATCGTTATTTCTAACGATTGAATCTAATTGAGGTAACTCACCTCAGTGGTTACGTTTATAATAATATAAATGTTATAAATAAATAATTGGATGCTTGAATTGCTGTTATTTACTGATTATTGACTGTTACTGTCCATTATTGACTGTAATTATTAAACAGTTTATTTCATCTATTTAGATGGAAAATGATTATTAATTAGCCATATTGAACTGCATGATTCAAATACAGATAACCCATTGTTTTGCAGGAAATAAAAGGTCCCTGATATTGATAACGTTTATCAATATGATTTGTTGTGATTATTTAGATGTGAAATGGTTTAATATTTTACGGGTTTGGTACTATAGTATACATTTGGCTCTTTAGTACCGTCAAATAAAGAAAAGATTTTTGAAATTGATATCAAATCAATTTTTAACGATTTCGAAGATTTAAATATACTTGTATATGAATTCGAAATATGGTTTGATTGTAAAAATAAATATCAAAGTTAAATTTTATGGTTTTATGATGATTTAAATTATAATTAATACAGATGTAAGTTATTATTAAATGAATAGTTAAACGATACAAATTTATCGTATTTGTTGTTTAAATTTGTAAATGGTATGTAAAGGCCTTAACGGTCGTAAAGGAAGTTCAAATTTGATTTCAAAACATTGAAATGGAATAATTGAATCGTGTATTTACGAGAATATAAAAGAGATTGAGAAGTGATATTTTTGTAATAAATGATCGTTCTAAACAAGCGTTGTTTTGAAATATACGAAATGCGGTTGAATAACATTTCGTGAATGAGGTTAACGAATCAAGATTTTCCAAATATAGTATAAGTGGATATACGTATATAAGTTGAATTTATACGTGAAAGAGCGATAAAATAAATTCCAAGTGTAACGGAAAGGAAAAGTATAAATTGAGAAGTTGGGGAATGATGGGAAATGGCTAAGATAAGTTTTATTCCAAGGGTCGGAATGTCGTATTTCGAAGATCGGAATGTCTACTAAGTTGATATATTTATTTTGAAGTTCGGAATGATATTCCGAAGTTCAGAATGTAAATCGAAGGTGAGAGACGAGAAATGAAATCAAATTATAAGTAGTTGTTAATGAATTGCAAATGGAATTTGCAAATGAAGTTTAAGTTTTGGAAAAGCGAATTTGTAACATTTGTTACAAACGGTAAATTAAACTATTTTGCTAATAAACTGAAGGTCTTTATAAAGGATCGTTATACGATTTTTACATACAAATAAATTGTTTGTAATGAACTGAAAAGGGTTTGATAAATGGAAGTAAAAGGATTGAAAATATAATCTGTAACATTTGATACAGAAGTTAAGTTAAATTATTTTGATTAATAAAATACAAGTTATGTAAAAGATAACATATTAAGATTTGAAAAGGTTTCCATATAACATTTTGAAGATATTTATATAAGATTTGTAAAGAATGTTTATATACAATTTTAAATCAATAAATAATGATTATTGCGAATGTCGGTAAAATATATTGATAAGGAAATATTAAAGGGATTTATAAAGGATTCAAATTATAATAGAACCGAGACTCGTGTAATACAATATAAAGGATTTTTGAAGTATTAAAGAGAGTTATAAATAAGAGTTTACTTAATAAATTAAGTACATGTTTGAGATTTTAAATAGAGTTTCTAAAAGGAAACGGATGCATTAATAAACTTATATCTATTTTGAAGATATGAATGTTGTTGGTCAAGGTCTGAGACGTAAATAAAATATCCCAACTTGAGTGACTTCATGATTATCCAAGGATGGTATTAGTTTATGAACGAGAGGAGCTGAGGGAAATATAAGTTATTATTTCCGTGAATAACTTTATAAACTGTATTAAAAAGTTTATAAATCGAATGAATGGTTTTAAGAATATTCTTATCAATAATAAGAAGAAAAAGCTATATTCCAAATATTGGAAGGTATTAAGAATTTAATTAACAGACGGTTAATTAAAGAGGCTAAATGATGTTGGGTACTGAATCAGTGAACTCATTTTTATTTTATGAATGAATGGTTGTTATTTAAGTTATTTAATAGTTAAATTACCAACTATCAAATTTGTCTTATACGCTTATTGATATAGAAAGACCGGGATCGAATTTGTATTCGAAAACCGTTCCGACCAACAAATATGTGAAGATATCAGAAGATAATCAAGATGGAGTATTAAAGACCGTAGATATTCATAAACGGAAGACCTACAAATAATCTTTGGTTTAGCGGCCAGAGATAAACTGTGGTTCTGTCATGGCTACGGATTATAAGGACTACTTGCTACTCTTCTATACGGTGATACCTAGGATGCGGTAGGAGTGTGCCTTCGGTTCATCCTGTTCCTGGATGACTAGTATGGATGAATGTCTGACTGAGTATTTCCAACAGGTCATGTACATTGATTTCTTCAAACGTGTCATAGTTGGTTTGCTCCCAACTAGGGTATTTTTGTGGACGTCAATTAGTGATATCCAGTGGACTTGACGATGTGGCATTCAAAGTGAATGGTGTCCAGATGTTCTAAAAATAATAATAAAGGTAAATGAATAAATAAATTATGACCTCAAGCCTCATAAACCGGGAATGGCATAAAATAGGGTAGGTCGCATGGCTATGTGGGTCGCACCAATCAAAAGGGTATATCATTACCTGGTCTGGTGAAATCAAATGCCTTCAGTTGTCCCTTTTTATTTATGTATGTATGCTATCAATTCGCTTGGTTGGCCCCTAATTATGGTAGTGATATATTTGGTACTCTTAAAGTATAGTGAGGGGCCGGTCATGTTTAGCCTGGGTTGCAAGATGTTCTTGTTGAACCCTAATGTATTCATCTCCAGAGCTACATTGTCGGAGAGGTGGTCCCATACCTTGCCAGGAAATCCATTCTACAATAAGAGCCCGCGGTTTTGATTGTATACTGTATATGTGGAGCGTAAGATGCAAGCGTTCCGCTAGATTGATATTATTTGTATTTAGACACTATCATAATATCAGACTAATACTGTTTTCAAAAATGTTTTAGGTTATCGTAAGGTAAAAACCGTCTGTATTTATGCATGGATTTGGTCTTATGATTATCCTTTTCTTTCGAAAAGATTTTGACATTAAAATCAAGTTGTGTGTTGCCTTTAAACTTAGTGTGTTTTTCTCACTTTGGTTCACCAAATTGACCCAGTGTTTGTAATGCTCGGGTTAGACCGGGTTGTACAGGCTCAAGTTATTTGATACTATGAAGAGACGAGATGGAAGAGTTCTAATGTATGATATTATATATTCAGCTGTGTGATTGTATATGAGGACAGATTATTATATTGTCCAGATGTGTGATGTACTCTAATGATTGTAAGTATATTTTCAAGCTCTCAATAAAGATATATTTCTATATTATATTTGGTTCCGCTGCGATGTGAGACTCTGTGTTGTGTTAGTTCTACTTCTTCTTCTATTCTAATATTTCTTCCTTTCTTATCTCACCCTTTAATTTCTTTCTATTAGTGATCCAATGTTTTCGGTGCCTAAATAGTCGACATGGTATTTGGTGTCGATTTTCAATATCAAAAACACCTGGGCCATTGCAAAAGCATAGCTAGTTGTGCACTATCTATTGCTGGCTTGTGCACTATCTATTGCTGGCTAGATACAGATGAAATGACCTTGCATAAACTTCATTTCGATCATGAATTAGTTGCTCCATAGGTACCCTGTTTTCCTATAGACTTACTGACCTATACCTCAACCATTCTCATATATAAATACTCATGTAACCCACACAAATACACATACACACTTGAGTCTTAAAATCTGGGAATGGCCGAGGCAACATAGAGCAACAAGCCGGACAATAGCCTGACATAAGTAGTAGAAAACAGAGAGCACAACCCTGGAAACCGATAGCAAGACAAGTGAACTTATTTGTGAGTAAACATCTTAAAATCTCTTCACTGTTATATTTACTTCTGAGTGAATTACCATTGTTATGTGATTTGTACCCTGCACTTTTGATTCAATACTTATGTTAGATCTCTAGTTTGAACAACATGAGAATCATGTGAAAAAATAATAATCATCTTTTAATGGGTAAACCACATGAATTTTTTCTTTACTGTTTCCAGTATATCCAAATTGTATGTGTGATATATCCCCCTTTTATGATTTTAAAGATAGAGGTATAATCTCCAAATATAGCTAAACTAGGATTATAAAGTTTGGGAAAAACCTAAGAAAAAGAAAAACAGGAAACTATAATGTATATATGTTGAGTAAAACACTTAAACTACTTTACAATTTAATTGTAAAATCCTAACAGATGCAAACCATATGTGTGCAAGTGCGTTGGTATGTAACCATAATACTGATTTCAAGTATTGGTGTTATTTAGATAGTTAAATCTTTGAAAACTAATAGCTTAAAGGCTTGGGATAGCCTGTGAAACAATAGCAGTAAACACAATAGAAATGTTGTGAGTAAACCTTTAGGATCTCTTCACTGTTTTAGATGTTATTTAGATTAGATTCCAATGTATATATCCATTAGTTGCTACTGACTGTATAATATCATGTATATAGGTTGTTCCATGCTTGATTTGATCATAACAAGAAATCTGAAACCACTTGTATGTATAGTTAGATTCAACAATAGGTTTGCTACTACTAGGTGTTTTATGTCATACATACATGATTTGTTCATGTTGAATGGAATCACTATAACAAATTTATACCACCTAACTGTTAAAAACCATGCACAGGAATACACTTCCTATTACTTCAAAAATCAGGAACATGAGTTCTAGTTAGTTTCAGAAATTGATACCAACATAAAAGATGCTTGTTTATATCTTGAGTTTACTTTAAAATTTGTTTCAATACTAATAGTAATATATACATCGAAATTTATTAAATTTCAGCAAGGGATAAACAAATTCGATTTTTCCGAACATCATTAAAATAGGGTTTAAGCATAGGAATGGATTCGTATTGAAAAATCATGAAATTTCATATAAAAAACTTGATTTTTTAATAAACTAGGTGATGGAAATTTTAGGGTTCATCCAAATTGGGACTTTGACTAAATTCAGGCGATAGGATTGGTCATAGGGGACGCAAACGACACCAGAGCATCAAGGAGGATAGGGGAGTGTAATAAAAATATAACTTAAAATTTTAAAGGAATTATTTAAGAGAATTTGATTTTTATTGGGGTTGACTACTGTTTTCGGGTAGGTATATTTGAGGATGAACTGCGCCATGTAGGCTGGATTGAGTGGGACATGTTTTGGGAAGAAGGTCCGTCGAGGGGTCATTATCACGTTAGTGAAGTTTGGGTTTAATCGATGCTTTATGAGGGTAGTAGCAGGTAGAGAAAGGGGATGTGGTCTTTTGTGTATTCGAGTGGATCAATCAATCTCGATCAAGATGACCAGAGGGAGGGCCGGGTTCGTAAGCGGGCTCAGGTGGCGATGGTAAGTGGGTATGGAAGGTCAAGATCAATGTTGAGTAGTTAGGTAGCTTGTGCATATGCACATGAGATATTGATACGGTGGAAGACAAGAAACATCATAAAGAAAATCAAAAGAGTAAACAAAGAAGAGAGGAGAAACAGTTGAAACAAAACTTAAGGGGGAGTGGGCTAAGATATTTGGCTTATGGGCCATAGAATAAAAATAAGAATAAAATTATAAGAGAACGTTTGTTTTAAAGGAGTTTCATTTTGATTAAAATTTAAAACATTATATAAAAAGAAGTAAAGGGAAAGATGGGATCAAGTATGGGGTTTGAAAAGAGAAGTGGAAGAGGAAATAGGAAATGGGCTGTTGGTATTTTGGGCTTCGGTCCTAAATAAAAAAATAAGATCAAATTAATGTTTGTTTTAAAAATTAAGCTCCTTTTCAAAATATAAATATTATTTAGTTAGAAGTGAGGAGTTTACAGTAACTGACAAGTGTAATAAAAAATATATGTGTACAAAATGTACTGTGATGGTCGAGGAATTTATGTTATTTATTTTAGTCAATTTTACTAAAAATTTAATTTTTATACAAGTGAATGAAAAATATTAGTATAAGAGAAAGGATCGTGGAATCTTATCGTAAGTACATCATCAAAAAATTTGTTCGAGTCTTCGATACATATACATATACATATATATTCACATTTTATGGAAATCGCAATGAAAGTAAAATAAAAAGAATCAATTTAATTCCAAAGAATTTTAAATAAGCTACTATCTGAGATCACATAGTTCAAACTGTTATTAAGTTTGGAATCAAACGCTAAATCATTGTTGACTGTAAATGTTTTGTTGAATGATCATTGTTAATTATTTATTTTGATATGAAATAGCCAATCAAATCTTTAAAATAAAACATTGACATGCTTTATTTCATTCTAATCGTCCTGTGCTGATTACTGTTCTGAAATCCGAATTTAGATGTATGTATGTTAATTAATCTGAATGAACATGCCATGGAAATTATATTGATTATAAAATAATTTGTATAAACTGTTTTATTTACACTGTTTAAATTTGATAGTTAAAACATCGACTATCAAATAATATATTTACGCATTAGTTCGAAGAGACCGGGATGGGAACTGGACCCAAAACCACTTCGTACTAACTTTATGATTCTTAAACTAATTTGCAGGGATGATTATACGATTTAAAGAATTCGAAGACCATAGATCTTCATGACCGGAAGAAATACTTGTTTAAAATTTCTCTGGTTTGGCAACTAGAGTTATTATGACTTGTGATCCTCTTGTAATTGAAATCTTTGGACTGCAAGCAATTTTTGCTACTGATCCATATGGTGATTCCTATAAGGGATGCAGTAGGAGGGTGCCTTCAGTTCATCTTGTTCCTGGATGACTTGTATGGTTGAATGTCTGACAGAGTATTTCCTAAAAATCATACACATTGATTTTTACAAATATACCAAGTTGATGGAAAAGAATGGTCCTTCTTTTACATCCATAGTATATTTGTGGACGTCAATTAGTGATTTGACAAATCTGACAATGTGGCATTCAAAGTGAATGGTAGCCAGATGTTTTAAAGTTAAATTCTAACCTCAAGCCTCACCAACCGAGAAATGACAAAATTCGGGTAGGTAGCATGGCTATGTGGGTTGCTCCCATTAGGGTGTATAATCACCTATTTAGAGAAATTCCATTTCATTCTTTAATCTATTTTTGATGTTGTCCCTTTCGGGAAATGGTTGCTGATCCAAACCGTTGGTGATATACATTCGATACACTCTAGAGAAATGAGTGGTCGGTTATGTGTGGGCCGGGTTGCAAGACGTTCTTGTTGAACCCAGTGTATTCCCCTCTAAAGATACACTATCGGCAGGTGGTGCCATACCTTGTCATAATCAGAATCCAATCTCCGTTAAGCGCCTACGGTTTAGATTGTATACTGTATATGTAGAGCGTGAGATGCAAGCGATCTCCTAGATTGATATTTATTTGTATTTAGACATGTTAGAGAAAGGAGTTTTGATGACAACAACCTTATTTCAATTATCATTGATTATAAAATATATACTAACACTTTTTGTATAGGATATATATATATATTTGTGTGTGTGTGTAGTAATTATATACAGGAAATATTACTGAAGACTGTACAGTTATAAAGATGATAGAGATTCAAAGATCAGAGAAATTTCAAGGCTCTCATGAGTAATCAAGATTTCAAGAGTTCAAGATTAATATAGTTATATCTAGATTTTGTAAGACTCTAAATAGCACTCCAGGTTCAAATTCTAACTTTTAAGTTCTGATTTTCAATTCTATCCTCAATCCTCTCTATTTTATTTTTCTATTTGTTTCTATTTCTATTTTTATTCTTCTTTGTTTTTCATACTTAACTTTTTTATTTATATTTATATAGTTTAAAACCGTACAAAATTATAAATATGGTTATATGATTTAAAATTATATTTTCATATATTTTTCCAGTTTATAATATTAATTTATATCATTATATTATAATTCAAGAATTATATTTAATCAAAAAAAAAATGAGAAATATTTCAAATTTTAAATTTTCAAAGGAGTATGTCGACAAAATAAAAACTCCATGTCGGCATATAAATGTCACTTTTTTCAATTTTGAAAGGAAGTGTCTTTTCACTATTTGAAACGATTCAGAACCGTTGCAACCTTTTATACTCTATAAAAAGGGGTTAAACCCGAATTTTTAATCATCTCTTCTTCTCTAACTTCATCCTCTTTCTCTACATCATTATTCTTAATCATTTTTATGATTTTTACGCTTATACTCTACCGAATTCAATTCTGTTTTGATCAAACTTCTTCTCTCTGCACTCTCTACTCTCTGAATCAAGTGCTATTAAAGAGTTATAAGGTTATTTGTAATTTCTTGGGTTGAATAAACCTTGTTTGTGTTGAGTCAAAGAGGAATCCGTGTGTCCTTGTAGCCGTGAAATCATGGAAATAGGAGACGGTGTGTCCTTGTTGAGCCGTGAAATCAAGGAAGTAGGAATCGGTGTCTCCTTCCTTGTTGAGCCATGAAATCAAGGAGGTTGTACTTGACTATTTGAAATAGTAATAAAAATCTGTGCAATACAGCGTTGTGCGAGACTGGACGTTGGAGCAATCTGAACCAGTATAAATTCCTGTGTGTTCTTTCCTTTTCTGCATTTTTATTTCTGTTTATTTTGCATTTATGTTTGAATCTGTGTCTACGATTGTGTTTGTGGTGTTCGATTCATCTCGTAGTTAACATTAGATTTAAGTTTTGTTTAAATTCTTACAAAAAATATTCACCCCCTCTAGTGTTTACTTTGCCTTAACGATCCATTCCGCATTCCCTAACAATTGGTATCGAATCAAGGTCTTTCAAAAAGTTCATAATCTGATTTTTGAAATATTGGTAAAATGGCAAATTTTGCAATCTCTAATAATACCAGTGTCAATTCATGCATTGCATCAATGTTAAAAATGTCTGCATATATTAATGTTAAAGAAGCATATGATCTACTGAAATATTGTTTAATACAGAAAAGGATGAGTTCTATGACATTTGAAAATTGAAAAGTTGAAAAGATGGGTAAAGTGGCTATTGGCAATTCAAATTCTAAAAAGGTGGCTATTAGAAATTCAAATCTTGAACTGGTGTGTTACACGGCTATTGAAAATTCAAATTCTGGAAAGCAATTGGTGGAAATGAAAAAGACAAATGGATACTGGATAGTGGCTGTTCAAGACATATGACTGGAAATCCAGAACTACTCAATAATCTGAAGTATGAAGATGGTGGATTGGTGAACTTCGAAGATAATTCTAAAGGATACATCATTGGAATCGGCAATGTCGGTAATTCTGAATCTCCTACTATTTCTGATGTTTTATTAGTTAGGAATTTAAAACATAATTTACTAAATACAAGTTAACTTTGTGATAAAGGTTATAAAATAAATTTTGAAAAGAATAAATGTTTCATAGAAGATAGGAATTCAAAAGTTATATTCGAAGGAGACAGAAAGAAAATTATCTATATATTAAGTATGAAAATCTCTAACAATAATTTATCTCTTATGGCTAATACAAGTGATCCCTGGATCTAGCATAAGAGATTCAGTCATACAAATTTCAAACATATTTCTAGAATTTCTAAACTAGATTCATACCCAAAATGAAATTTAAAGTTAATAACTTATGCGATGCTTGTCAATTCAGAAAATTAAAGAAGAGCTCATTTAAATCAAAAGAAGAAAGTACTACTTCAAAACCATTAGATTAATACACGTGGATTTATTTAGTCCATCCCAAGTTCAATCAATAAATCATAACAGATATGTGTATGTAATAGTTGATGATTTTTCTATATTCACTTGGACTTTATTTCTTAAAAATAAAAGTGATGCTTTCAATCAATTTAAAACCTTTTCTAAAAGAATTCAAAATTTATTATCACTAAAAATTAAAATAATACGTAGTGATCATGGCGGAGAATTCGAAAATGAGAATTTTGAAAAACACTGTAATAAAAAAGGCATAACTCACAATTTTTCAATTCCAAGAATTCCTCAACAAAATGGAGTAGTTGAACGTAAAAGTAGAATGATATAAGAATGTGCAAGAACTATGTTATCCGGTAGTAATTTACCAAGGAATTTTTGGGTTGAGGCAGTCGTAACAGCTTGTATTGTAACGATACGGATTTCGCCTGGGCCTAATCGATCGCTACCAAGACCGTTTGAATCCCGTACACGTTAACTCTGGGCATACAACTCATCAGAACAAATAACAAAAGACTTTTATAAACATCATAATAATGTTACATCAGAGTACAAAATATTAGAGTATACCGAGATATAATACAGCGGAAGATTTATTTACAATAAATGTAATACAATGCACAGCGGAAGACTATAAATGCCTGGACACAGCTTAAAGCTTCAATCCATAATCCTGCTCTATAAATCTGCAAAATAAAACTACTCGACTGCTCGTGTGGATAATAGGGGCACCCGAGTTTGCAAGGGAAAAACAAACTATAGGTCAGTCATGGGACTGGTATGAGAACTCAAAAACAGTTATAAACTTATATTCATTGGAAAGACAAATCACGGGATCACGCCACTAACGCGGAACGGGCTTACCCCCATGAATGCCAGTGTATAAACAACAATCAATATAGATATATTGATCTACTATGCATCAATCAACATGCAATATCCCAATCTACCCATTTAGATTAATCACCACAATTAGATTTTCCAAATCCAATTCAATTTACAGATATTATCCCTTTGGACTTTATTTCCCAATTTCTATTTCAAATCATTTGAAATACATTTCTAGATTTTATATCAAAGTAGAATTCACTTCGGGATCTCAAATCAAATCATTTGGAAATATGAATTCCAAAATATGACAATGCACACAAAAAAGTATGTAACCAAATATCGGGTTCCCCTCAGACAAGGCAAAGGGCACGTACCTAAGCAACTCGATATATATATGCACCTCCCACACATGGAGCAGGCTACACACTGACCACTCACCCTAAGGCACTGGATCCCACACATACTTTTAGTAGACCGGGTTACCAAATCTTTAGCCACATACCAAATCATTTCATATCCCGATGTAGGGAAAATCATTTCACAACATAATAATCACAAGTACTTTCATAATATAGTACTTCACATCAGTAGCTCACACATATGATTAGTCACTATTCATCACATAACCTTTGAGCTCGTACGTCTCAAAGAAGGGTGTTAAGCAAGAGAATAAATTCTCCGCCACCAAACAGATACATCATCAATAGCAACTAATCGAATACGCAATGAACCACAATGTAAAACCATAATACATTTCTAAATCATTTTAGAAATCATCTGGTTTTTAGGCCTCAAAATCCTTTCTATTTTATAAAACATTTTTTATAAAACATTCCCTGTCCAAAATCGGGAATGTATTTCTTTTCACTTAAGAAAAACATCATTTCAAAATCATTTATTAAATTTGAAATGAACACATCGCTAAACACCTTATCGTCAAATCGTGAAGTGTTTGACAAGGCGTTAGCACACAGATATTTCTACCCAACCCAATGCTAAATGTAAAAGCATATTTTGCTCATAAACTGGCCGAGCACAATCCAAACAATCAATCAATCCAATTTGACATTAAATATAAGGTTTTGAATAGAGATAGTATCGACTTATATTCAACATCAAATCCTGAAACCAACAAATATCGTATTGGAATAACGACATATATAAATCTTTCAAAATTCCATAACCATATATGTATAATCCCGAAATCCAGCATTGAAATATTTTGAAGATGATTTCGATTCAAATACATTCTAATTTATATATTGGAAATTCTGGTTATATTAAAACCATTTCAAATCCAATTTATTTATTTATTAATAAATAAATTATTATTCTAGTTAATAACTAGTTCATTTCGATAAAAATATATTTTTATCTTTTCAAATATGGAAATTTTCATCCTAATTCTTTCCAAATCATTTATTATGATTTTACACAAATTATCGATATTTTTAATAATTTTATCAAGGCCCTTTCAGTCGATTTCCATAAACGGTCATCGAACTGCACTTACAACGACTTTTTCCTATTTTTGATTTGGACATAATTCCAAATCCAACCATTAGATTTCGAATTCATCATATTCTTTAGAAAGCTCTTTTCGATACGAACCAAACGGTTCCGGTTTTAGGAGAATCCGACGGTCGATCTCCAGTAACGTCAAATTGAAGTCAATGGTCAAAATTCTCGAACGGACGCTGCGCGGCGTGTTCTATTCAGGCCATATATTATATAATATATATTATATATTTCGTCGATTTCCATTTAAAACGTATTTTATAAATCATTTTAAATTCGTTTGAAAACGATTTCAATTTCTATTCTGGCTCAAGTTCTTCAACTTCTCAGTTTCTAAGAACTTTCTAATTTTTCAAAAATTTGGCTAACACCCTAAATTTTCGAAAAATTTCACCATAACCTCCCCTGTACGGGAGCATCGGGAAAATCTCGAAATCGCCATACAGGCCCTCTCATCTCAAATAGAAAAAGAAAAAGCCAAGCGACTGGCTAATCGGCTCATAAAACCATCATACCCAAACAAAACAGTAAATATGTACCTATTTGTCGGGCATATAATTTATTCCTCTTCTCTAGCCTCATTACTATGACATGTTCGATATATTGTATATGTATATTGTAATAACCCGGAAATCTGGGCCAGTTTAAAAATTTTATTTTGGCAATTTTAGCGAATTTTGAACATTTAAAATGAATTATTTTAAATAATATCGACGAGAAATTTATTTTGAATGGAATTCGAACGTATATATTATATACGTCGTCGTTAGAATATAAATATTTATTTATATTTATAAAAGGAATTGAAAATGGCGTGGTAGTTCGATAATTCGATTTCAAACTTCAAATGAATGTACCGGGTGCAAAATAAACCGGATTTTAGTGGAACCAAAAATATTTGAATCTAATTGTGAATATCTTTCCAACGAATCCGAAAAATCGAAATTTCATAGCGGGGATAAAAAGATATGTCCAATTGAAAATTCTGAATAATCGCTATGGAATTCAGGCCCTTAAAAATGGAAATTTTGCAAACGACCTCAGATTTCGATGAAACCACTTTTGTTGGATCCGTGATGTCAAATTATTGCTAGATTCCAAATTTCATAAATTTTCAATTCAATATGTGAGCGTGGCAAAGGAAAACGCGTTTAACCAGTTTCAGTTGATTTTAATCGACTGGAAAATGACCATTTTTCAAACGGTCTCAGAATTTGATGAAATTAGTTCTATTAGGACCGTATCGTCAATACGAAGCTAGAAAATATTTTTCTGGAATTTTTCGAGTTAGTGTGTGGCCCCGATAAATTGAAATGTAGTTTAAAATTCAATATAATGATTTAAATGTAAATTTGATGAAAACTGAACGAAACGATCGAATCAGCTTACGATACATATCCCATTGTGTTCGGAATGGGGGTAATTAGCTAGGGACGACAGTCGGTGGGTTCGATTCTGAGTTCAAAATAAGGAGTTACCTTTTTGGATTTTAAAAATAAATTAAAAATAATAATTAAACTTAGTCAACCCCCTTTTATCTCCTTTTCCCTCCACACCCCGTTTCATTTCAGATCTAAAAGTAAAATAAAAAAAAAACCTCGCTTGCCTCGTCGATCCCCCTGGCCCGTCGCCGCCTGTGGCCACCATCGCCAGACCCCCCCCTCGCCTCGATCTCCTCCTCCTGTCGCGCATCTCCCCCTCTTGCTCGCGCTGGCCTCCTCTCCTCTTCTAACGACGACAGCATCAACCCCCCCCCCCAACGCGAACCCGTCGCTCCTTCCCACCTCCGACAGTCCGCCTCCGCCACCTCTTCTCCCCTCCCTCCACTCGATTCCAGTGCGCGAGCCCGAGAACCCAGATCCAGACGCGATGTCCGCCACTGCCATGTACACTCCCCTCCTCAACAACTCCGACAAACTCATCCGCCCCTCTCCTTCTGCTCTCGTTCACGAACGCAGCACCCCTCTGCTGATCAGAAAAGTGAGTTTTCTGATTTCTTTTATTGTAGAAAGTTCGATTTTTATTTTAAAGCAAAGTTCGATTTTTATTTTAAAGCAAAGTTCGATTTTTATTTTAAAGCAAAGTTCGATTTTTATTTAGAAGAAAGGTCGGATTTTTGTATAAGAAAGACGATATTTTTATATAAGAAAGACGAAATTTTTATATGGAAAAATGTTGAATTTTTAACAAAGAATAGATTTTTAGTGATGTAAAGACGAGATTTTGAATGATGAAAAGATTGGATTTTTGTTTATATTTTTAACATATAAAAATTTGATCTTTGTCATATGAAGGCGAAGTAAAAGTATAATTTTTAGCGAAGTTATGGTTTTTGTTTATGTGAGGATTAGATTTTTTAGCAAGGTAAAAATTCGATTTTTATATATTGAATCGAAAAGTAAAAATTCGATTTTTATATATTGAATGGAAAAGTAAAAATTCGATTTTTATATATTGAATAGCAAAGTAAAAATTCGATTTTTATATATTGAATGGCAAAGTAAAAATTCAATTTTTATATATTGAATAGCGAAGTAAAAATTCGATTTTTATATATTGAATAGCGAAGTAAAAATTCGATTTTTATATATTGAATAGCGAAGTAAAAAAATTGATTTTTATATATGTATTGACTACGGGCAACGAAAGTGACAAAAGGCGAGAACAGTGATGATTTCCTACAATAGAAGTGTCATGGAGTTGGGATAGCCTTGGTTAGAACTTCTCACCTTTAAATTTTGTTTTTCTAGTTAAAATATATACTAGGATGCAGACGGTGTTTAGTAGCACCCGACACCCGTCGTCCACAGACCATGGACGACTTGTATGCTTGATTGTTTGATTTTGATGTGTAGTTGATTGTGTGATGTGATGTGAAATGAAATAAAATATTTATATAGATAAAATATTTTATAGTTAAAAATAGAATTTTTAACGTGTATATGAAATAAATAAATATAAACAAATCGGACGATTTGTTTATATACACACATTTGATTGATATTGATTGGGACGACAAATTTTACACATCGCCCAACTGCAAAAATAAAATCGGTGTTTGATTGTTTGAAACCCCACACGGGTATTGGGATGATATTTGACGTACACTAATCCCGGTTGTTTAGTTGTATGTCGATCGATTGATTGACAGGCTGTTATAAGCGTTGCATATTTATATTTGATGCTTATACAGTGTAGAATGCACTTTGGATGATGGTTGATTATTCATCGTTGTTATTGTATACATGTGTTGTAGAAAATCCATATAATTAACATTATATGGTAATTGATTGGGCCTCATTCCAGTTTTAAAATAGAAATATTTGAAATAGAATATTTGAAAATAGAAACATATGAAGCCGTGTTGATTAGATTGACACCATTTTGACGTGAATGATATTTATATCGATTTTATTCATTTTATAATGAATATCGAAAGTGATTTCAAAATCTGATATTTTGAAAGGAATTGAAATTCGAATGAAATTGAATATAAATGAATTCGAATTGAAATTGAATTGAATTGAATTCGAATTGAAATTGAATATAAATGAATTCGAATTGAAATCAACTTGAAATGAATTTAAAACGATTTATAAAATACATTTTAAAAGGAAATCGTCGAAGTATATATTATATATATATAATATAATGGCCTGAATAGAACGCGCCGCGCCGCGGCAGTTCGTGAATTTCGACCATTGACTTCGAACGGATATTACGGGAGATTCGACCGTCGGATTCTCCTAAAACCGGAACCGTTGGGTTCGTATCGAAAAGGGATTTCTAACGAATATTAGAAATTTGAAATCTAACAGTTGGATTTGGAATTATGTCCAAATCAAATTTGGAAAAGGTCGCTGTAAGTGCAGTTCGATGGCAGTTGATGGAAATCGACTGTACGGGCCTTGATAAAATTATTAAAAATAATAATAATTTGTGTAAAATCATAAGAAATGATTTGTGAAGAATTGGGATGAAAAACTCCATATTTGAAAAGATAAAAATAGATTTTTATCGAAATGAACTAGTTTTGAACTAGAATTAAAATTCTATTTATTTTTAAATAAATAAATTGAATTTGAAAATGGTTTTGAAAGTAATCAGAATTTCCAATAATTGAATTGGAATGGATTTGAATCGAAATGGTCTTTGGATTATTTCGATGTTGGATTTCGTGATTACACAGATATTGTTATGGAAATTTGAAAGATATATTTATATCGTTATTTCCAATACGATATTTGTTGGTCGTAGAATTTGATATTGAATATAAGCCGATATATTTTCTATTCAGAGCCTTGTATTTAATATCAAATGAGATTTGGGTTTGTCGTGAATGGTGTCTTCATTAACACTGTTCTTAAGCCCAGTTGAGAAAAGATTAAATCTTTTATTTATATTTAATGAAGTGTACCAATTAAATAATATTTAATTGGAATTGAATTGATATTGATTTTTGGGTTTATCGTGAACAGTGTTTTAAATAACACTTGTTCTTTAACCCGATAATTAATGAATGTGATTTTGGATTTATTGTGGGCCGTGTTTTAAATAACATTGGTTCTTTAACCCAGTTAAAGATAGGATTTTGATTTCTGTGAAGATTAAAACTAAGTGGAGTTTTAATGAATCTTTAATTAGATTGAAATGATTGAGAATGGAGTATCACCAGTTTTGCTCCAGGCGATAGTTAAATCTTTAATTAGATTTGAACGTGGAATGGTAATTGAATTTACCGATAACACCGTGATGTTAGATATGAAGTATTACCAGTTTTACTTCATGAGATGAATAGGTTGGGATTGGGGAATAAAATAAATGATTACTTCGGTGTAGTTCGCTAATCCCGACTAGTTTGAATTGATATTCAAAGGAGATTAGAGAATAAATTTAAAGAATTTATCTTTGATAAAATTAATGGGAACCTTTCCCAAAATATAAGAATATTTGAATAAAAGAATATTCTGAATTGGAATGAGGCGTATGTTGTGTTTGTGTAACACGTGTTTATTATATATATACGCGAGTTGTTCAGAAAGACCGGGTTTGTCCCATTCTGAATAACTGGTTCGACGTGGTGTCGAATATGAAGACGGTGGTTGAAGACCGGAGGTCTTCACGTCGTTTGGGTAATTACTGATGATCTTGATTGGGCTGTACACCCAAGAAGATGGAAACAGTTGGTGATCGTCCAGACGTACTTGGAGATCGATGGATATGCGTGGTACTAGGTGCCTCCGGTTTCGTTCAGACCCAGAACGGACTTGTAAATGGACTGTGTGTCTGACATTGGATTTTAGTCTGTGTGATTGATTTCTATTAAATATATATCTGTTTGGCGGCGGAGAATTTATTCTCTTGCTTAACGCCCTTCTCTGAGACGTACGAGCTCAGGGGTTATATATTGATGGATATCAAACGCCTGGAGTGAATTGCCTGTGTGGCATGCCTAAGTGGCAAATGATCAAGGCTTCTGTTGAAAAGCAAAGTCTTGTGGTTGATGATCAAAGCACGGCCTGTGTGGCATAGCTTTGTGTAACGTTGAATCGCGAGCCTCACACCCCGGTGGTGAACCAAAAACGGGAGACGGACCTCAGGGGGGACATGCGTTTTCTTTCTAGCTAGAAGTGGCGTCAGTGGTTTTACACGCCCTGACGAGTTTGACTTATGTGGTTGTTTCTGTTGCGAGGCGCCTCGGTTTGATTGGATAATCCGGGTCCGATGGAGTTATTTGTTGGCTCATTTATGCCCCATAGGGCGGAGAAACGTAGTGTTCAGGCATTATAATCCACATCGGTGGACCGGCCCTGACGATCCAAGGTACGGTTGCGGCTGTGCCTGAGGGGCGGGCTAGAGCGTCTCGAATCGGTTGAGGACTATCTTTTGCCTCGGTTCATAGACGGAAATCCAATTTCCAAATACGTGACTTTGCGGTTTTATTTGTAGAGCCTAGTATGGCGACATAGTGGGATGGGGGCGCTTATGCCGTCTATGATTGATACTTATGATTTGAAATTGTTTTATACACTATGCACTTATAATAGTATCAAATGATTTGTTTTAAACGTATCAAGCATTCTTGGCTATTATAAGGTAAAAACCCTATCCTCCGGCTTGCGTTGCATTGTGTGATGGGAACTGGGTCTTATAATAGCTTCATTTCCCTTTATTTAGCATTGCTTTGTTTGTTTTACGCACTGGTATTCTTGGGAGTAAACCCGTTCCGTGTTATACGGCGTGGTCCCTTGATTTACCTAACTTTAAAATATAGATTAATAACTGTTTTAGTTCTCACACCAGTCCCATGACTGACCTGGAGTTTATTGTTTTAACCTAAACTCTGGGTGCCCTTATTTTGACACGTGCAGCTAGTAGTTTGGGTTTTGCAGATTTATATTCACAGGATCCTGGTTTACAACTAGAATGATATCAGGAAAGTTTTGTATTCGTATATCTCTTCTAGTTGTGTATTGTATTATTTTCCGCTACTATGTAATTAAATGTAATTTAAATCTCTGATAAATGTGTAATATTGATTCATACTCTGTATATTCTGATGGAATTGTTGTAATATACAATGAAATGTTCTTCCGTCTGCGTTCTACTTTGTCGTGTTCCCAAAACAATCAGGCATTTCGAACGGTCTGGGTCGGTTTAGCGACTGATTCGGATCGAGCGAAATTCCTTTTCGTCACATATATTTTCATACAACGCCTATATATATATATATTTGTATGACACTTTTATATATTCATTCAACGCATATATAATTTCATGCAACCCATATATAAGCCAAAAATAATATTATTAGCGAACTAATGATATTTCCATCGCTTGACAATTTTATATATACCATATATACACTAAAAAATGATAATTTTAGCGAACTAATATTTACTTCAAGGTGTGACTGTTTTATATATTCATATATGTCTTAAAAATGTTATTTATAACAAACTAGAATCCATTTCAACGTATGACTATTTTTATTACTTCACATACATGATAAAAATGTTATTTTTATCGTTCAAAGATTTTTTTTTTAACACATGAATATTTCATATACTTCATACGTACAATAAAAATGTTATTTTTATTGTTCAAACAATTTATTCAACATATGAATGTTTTATTTACTTCATATATACTATAAAATGTGAATTTTATCGTTCAAACACTTTATTCAACGTATGAATATTTTTATTTACTTCATATACACAATAAAAATGTTATTTTTATTGTTCAAACAATTTATTCACATATGAATATTTTTATATACTTAATTTCACATCACCAACCAAATTCACAAAAACAAATCAATCCAAACCCACAGCCAAACAAAAGAGTCGTCCATGGTCTGTGGACGACGGGGAGCACTTTATATATGCAGTTATAAAATAAATAACTGAATAGAAAATTTTAGTGAGGAGTTCTCACCTTTAGGTTTCCACTCCTCCGTCCTTTATTTCTGAACGGTTTGGATTCCGTTTCGATTTCAGTCCGTTCCATCGCCATCTGTTTCACGCGATATATGTTAAAAATCACATTTCTAAACATCGATCTTGATAAATAAAAATCAAATTTTTATTTCAAAGTTATATGGATAAAAATCATATTTCTAAACGTCGATCTTGATAAATAAAAATCACATTTTTATTTCAAACTTATATGGATAAAAATCATATTTTTATAATTCTAATGTATATAAAAATTATATTTCTATCTTCGTATAATCTATATAAAAATTATATTTTTCTTTAGCTACATATATCATAAAGATTATATTTTTATTTTGCTAATCATATTATAAAAAATCATTTCTTTGATTATTAAAAATCACTCCTTCTTATCATTAAAAATCTCTCCTTTCATACGTATAAAAGATCAAATTTGTAATTCGCCACATATTTAAAAATCATGTTTTTAATCCTCTACATATATAAAAATCATGTTTTTAATCATCTACATACATAAAAATCATGTTTTTAATCATCTACATACATAAAAATCAATTTTTTATTATGTTTTTCATATATATAAAAAAAAACTGATTTTTTTAATAATGCTATAAACAAAAACTGATTTTTAACAATGCTATATAAAAAAATGATTTTTAACCTAAGTATTCCCATCAAATTGATTTAACAAAATAAAAAAACTCACTTTTGTCTTGTAAAAATCGAGTCATTGTTGTAGGAGGGGGTTCACTGTCCGTGCTGAAGTGGCGCAGTCGATCGCAGGGGCGGGGGTCTTTGCGGTGGCAGGCTTCGGGCTAGAGGCGGTGGCTTAAGTGGATTAAGGGATTGGGGTTCAGATTGGGGGAAGAAGGAGGCAGGGTTTGAACGGAGAGAGGGGGCGATGCTGGAGAGGGGAGATTGGAGGAGGAGGATGAGGGGGGAACGACGTCGCTGGTGAGGTGCGAAGGCGGGGTTCCGATGGGGGCGACGGGGTCTGGAGCAGCGTCGCGTTTCTTTTTTTTTCAAGATCGGTTCTGAAAGGATACGATGGAGAGAGAGAGAGAGTATAAGGGGGGATCCATTTATTTGAATAATTTAATTATTTATTTAATTTTATTCTCCTGAAAGGTTGACTTTTTATTCGAACTCCAAACGAGACCCAAAGACTGTCGCCCCTAGCTAATTACCCTCATTCCGAACACAATGGGATATGTTTCGTAACCCAATTCAGCTGTTACAATAGGTTTTCATCAAAATTAAAATATAAACATATATATATTCAATTTGAACGTACATTTTAATTTACTAGGGCCACATACTAACTCTAAAAATTACAGAAAAATTATTTCTAGCTTTGTATTAATAATACGGTCCTAACAAAACTAATTTCGTTGAATTTGAAGACCATTTGAAAAATGGCAATTTTCTGGTCGATCCAAATTGACTAAAACTGTTAAAACACGTTTTCTTTTGCCATGCTCACATATTAATTTCAAAAATTATGAATTTTGAAACCTAGCAATAATTTGACATCTCGGATCCAACAAAAGTGGTTTCGTCGAAAACGTAGGTCGTTTGCAAAATTTCCATTTTTAAGGGTTATATTTTCCATAACGACTGTTCTGAATTTTCAACTGGGCATAACTTTTTATTTCAGCTATGAAATTTCAGTTTTTCGGATTTGTTGGAAAGATATTTTCAATTAGATCCTAATATTTTTGGTTTCGCTAAAATCTGGATTATTTTGAATCCTGCACATTCATTTGAAATTTGAAATCGAATTTTCGAACTACCACGCCATTTTCAATTCCTTTTATAAATAAAAATAAATATTTATATTCTAATGACGATTCAAATAAATATATATGTTTTAATTCTATTCAGCATAATTTCTAGTCGTTATTATTTAAAATAATTCATTTTAAATATTCAAAATTCACTAAAATTGCCAAAATAATATTTTTAAATTGGTTCGGATTTTCCGGGTTATTACAATCTCCCCCACTTAAAATCTTTTCGTCCTCGAAAAGGAACGGAGCTGAAAGTTGTTTTACCAACCAACTCAACTTTCAGTTTGGCGTTCATTTTGGGGCATTACTAACCCTATCTCTAATGAGACACTCATTCTAGAATGCTGCTGATTCTATCTCTAATGAGGATTCTTCAATAGGATATTACTAATCCTACCTCTGATGAGTCTTTTATTATGTTCTAAATAGTTGCACTCCAAAGATTTGAGTTAACCAAAGCTCTGATACCAGCTGTAACGATACGGATTTCGCCCGGGCCTAATCGATCGCTAAACCGACCAAGACCGTTTGAATCCCGTATACGCTAACTCTGGGCATACAACACATCAGAAAAAATAATAGAAGACTTTTATAAACATCATAATAATGTTACATCAGAGTACAAAATATCAGAGTATATCGAAATATAATACAGCGGAAGATTTATTTACAATAAATGTAATACAATGCACAGCGGAAGACTATAAATGCTTGGACATAGCTTAAAGCTTCAATCCAGAATCCTGCTCTATAAATCTGCAAAATAAAACTACTCGACTGCCCGTGTGGATAATAGGGGCACCCGAGTGTGCAAGGGAAAAACAAACTATAGGTCAGTCATGGGACTGGTATGAGAACTCAAAAAACAGTTATAAACTTATATTCATTGGAAAGACGAATCACGGGATCACGCCGCTAACGTGGAATGGGTTTACCCCCATGAATGCCAGTGTATAAACATCAATCAATATAGATATATGGATCTACTATGCATAAATCAACATGCAATATCCCAATCTACCCATTTAGATTAATCACCACAATTAGATTTTCCAAATCCAATTCAATTTACAGAAATTATTCCTTTGGATTTATTTCCAAATTTCTATTTAAAATCATTTGAAATACATTTCTAGCTTTTATATCAAAGTAGAATTCACTTCGGGATCTCAAATCAAATTATTTGGAAATATGAATTCCAAAACATAACAATGCATACAAACAAGTATGTAACTAAATATCGGGCTCCCCTCAGACAAGGCAAAGGGCACGTACCTAAGCAACTCGATATATATATATGCACCTCCCACACATGGAGCAGGCTACACACTGACCACTCACCCTAAGGCATTGGATCCCACCCATACTTTTAGTAGACCGGGTTACCAAATCTTTAGCCACATACCAAATCATTTAATATCCCGAAGTAGGGAAAATCATTTCACAACATAATAATCACAAGTACTTTCATAATATAGTACTTCACATCAGCAGTTCACACTTATGATTAGTCACTATTAATCACATAACCTTTGAGCTCGTATGTCTCAAAGAAGGGTGTTAAGCAAGAGAATAAATTCTCCGCCACCAAACAGATACATCATCAATAGCAACTAATCGGATACGCAGTGAACCACAATGTAAAACCATAATACATTTCTATATCATTTTAGAAATCATCGGGTTTTTAGGCCTCAAAATCCTTTCTTTTTTATAAAACATTTTTATAAAACATTCCCTGTCCAAAATCGGGAATATATTTCTTTTCACTTAAGAAAAACATCATTTCAAAATCATTTATTAAATTTGAAATGAACACATCGCTAAACACCTTATCGTCAAATCGTGAAGTGTTTGACAAGGCGTTAGCACACAGATATTTCTACCCAACCCAATTGCTAAATGTTAAAGCATATTTTGCTCATAAACTGGTCGAGCATAATCCAAACAATCAATCAATCCAATTTGACATAAATATAAGGTTTTGAATAGAGATAGTATCGACTTATATTCAACATCAAATCCTAAAACCAACAAATATCGTATTGGAATAACGATATATATATATATATATATCTTTCAAATTTCCATATCCATATCTGTATAATCACGAAATTCAACATTGAAATATTCTGAAGATGATTTCGATTCAAATCCATTCCAATTCATATATTGGAAATTCTGGTTATATTAAAACCATTTCAAATCCAATTTATTTATTTATTAATAAATAAATTATTATTCTTGTTAATAATTAGTTCATTTCGATAAAAATATATTTTTATCTTTTCAAATATGGAATTTTCATCCTAATTCTTTCCAAATCAATTATTATGATTTTACACAAATTATCGATATTTTTAATAATTTTATCAAGGTCCTTTCAGTCGATTTCCATAAACGGTCATCGAACTGCACTTGTAGCGACCTTTTCCTATTCTAATTTGGACATAATTTCAAATCCAACCATTAGATTTTGAATTTATCATATTCGTTAGAAAGATCTTTTCGATATGAACCCAATGGTTCCAGTTTTAGGAGAATCCGACGGTCGAATCTCCCGTAACGTCAATTTGAAGTCAATGGTCGGTATTCTCGAACGGTCGCTGCGCAGCGCGTTCTGTTCAGGCCATATATTATATATATAATATATATATATATTATATATATTTCGCCAATTTCCATTTAAAATGTATTTTATAAATCATTTTAAATTCGTTTGAAAACGATTTCAATTTCTATTCTGGCTCAAGTTCTTCAACTTTTCAGTTTCTAAGAACTTTCTAATTTTTCAAAAATTTGGCTAACACCCTAAATTTTCAAAATATTTCGCCATAACCTCCCCTATACGGGAGCACCGGGAAAATCCTGAAATCGCCATACAATCCCTCTCATCTCAAAAAGAAAAAGCCAAGCATCTAGCAATCGGCTCATAAAACCATCATACCCAAACAAAACAGTAAATATGTACCAATTTGTCGGGCATACAATTTATTCCTCTTCTCTGTCCTCCTTGTTATGACCTGTTCGATATATTGTATATGTATATTTTCATACAACGCGTATATATATATATATATATATTCATATGACACTTTTATATATTCATTCAACGCATATATAATTTCACGCAACCCATATATAAGCCAAAAATAATATTATTAGTGAACTAATGATATTTCCATCGTATGACAATTTTATATATAACATATATATGCTAAAAATGATAATTTTAGCGAACTAATATTTACTTCAAGGTGTGACTGTTTTATATATTCATATATGTGTTAAAAATGTTATTTTTAACAAATTAGAATTCATTTCAATGTATGACTATTTTTATTACTTCTCATACATGATAAAAATGATATTTTTATCGTTCAAAGATTTTTTTTAACACATGAATATTTCATATACTTCATACGTACAATAAAAATGTTATATTTATTGTTCAAACAATTTATTCAACATATGAATGTTTTATTTACTTCATATATACGATAAAATGTGAATTTTATCATTCAAACAATTTATTCAACATATGAATATTTTTATTTACTTCATATACACAATAAAAATGTTATTTTTATTGTTCAAACAATTTATTCACGTATGAATATTTGTATATACTTCATTTCACATCACCAACCAAATTCACACAAACAAATCGATCTAAACCCAAAACCAATCAAACAAGTCGTCCATGGTCTGTGGACGACGGGGAGCAGTTTATATATGCAGTTATAAAATAAATAGCTGAACAGAAAATTTTAGTGAGGAGTTCTCACCTTTGGGTTTCCACTCCTCCATCCTTTATTTCTGAACGGTTTGGATTTCGTTTCGATGTCAGTCTGTTCCATCGCCATCTGTTTCACACGGTATATATTAAAAAACACATTTCTAAACAACGATCTTGATAAATAAAAATCACATTTTTTTTCAAAGTTATATGGATAAAAATCATATTTCTAAACGTCGATCTTAATAAATAAAAATCACATTTTTATTTCAAACTTATATGGATAAAAATCATACTTTTATAATTCTAAAGTATATAAAAATTATATTTCTATCTTCATATAATCTATATAAAAATTATATTTTTCTTTAACTACATATATCATAAAGATTATATTTTTATTTTGCTAATCATATTATAAAAATCATTTCTTTGATTATTAAAAATCTCTCCTCTTATCATTAAAAAATCTCTCCTTTCATACATATAAAAGATCACATTTTTAATTCGACACATATTTAAAAATCATGTTTTTAATCCTCTACATATATAAAGATCATGTTTTTAATCACCTACATACATAAAAATCAAATTTTTATTATGCTTTTCATATATGTAAAAAAACTGATTTTTTTTACAATGATATGAACAAAAACTTATTTTTAACCTAAGTATTCCTATCAAATTGATTTAACAAAATAAAAAAAACTCACTTTTGTCTTGTAAAAATGGAGTCTTTGTTGAAGGAGGGGGTTCGTTGTCCGTGCTGAAGTTGCGCAGTCGATCGTAGGGGCGGGGGTCTTCGCGGTGGCGGGCCTCGGGCTGGAGGTGGCGGCTTAAGTGGATTAAGGGATTGGGGGAAGAAGGAGGCGGGGTTTGAACGGAGAGAGGGGGCAATGCTGGAGAGGGGAGATCAGAGGAGGAGGAGTGAGAGAGGAGGGGGAACGGTGTCGCTGGTGAGGCGTAGAGGCGGGGTTCCGATGGGGGCGACGGTGTTTGCAGCATCATCGCGTTTTTTTTTCAAGATCGGTTCTGAAAGGATACGGTGGAGAGAGAGAGAGAGTATAAGGGGGGCTCCATTTATTCAAATAATTTAATTATTTGTTTAATTTTATTCTCCTGAAAGGTTGACTTTTTATTTGAACTCCAAACGAGACCCAAAGACTGTAGCCCCTAGCTAATTACCCTCATTCCGAACACAATGGGATATGTTTCATAACCCAATTCGGCTGTTACGATAGGTTTTCATCAAAATTAAAATATACATCTATATATATTCAATTTGAACGTACATTTTAATTTATCAAGGCCACACACTAATTCTAAAAATTACAGAAAAATTATTTCTAGCTTCGTATTGACGATACAGTTCTAACAAATCTAATTTCGTCGAATTTGAAGACCATTTGAAAAATGGCAATTTTCTGGTCGATCCAAAATGACTAAAACTATTAAAACACGTTTCTTTTGCCATGCTCACATATTAATTTCAAAAATTATGAATTTTGAAATCTAGCAATAATTTGACATCCCGGATCCAACAAAAGTGGTTTCGTCAGAAACGAAGGTCGTTTGCAAAATTTCCATTTTAAGGGCTATATTTTCCATAGCGACTATTTTGAATTTTCAGCTGGGCATAATGTTTTATTCCTGCTATGAAATTTCAATTTTTCGGATTCGTTGGAAAGATATTTTCAATTAGATCCTAATATATTTGGTTTCGCAAATCTGGATTATTTTGAATCCTGTATATTCATTTGAAATTTGAATTGAATTTTCGAACTATCGCGCCATTTTTAGTTCCTTTTATAAATAAAAATAAATATTTATATTCAAACGACGATTCAAATAAATATGTATGTTTTAATTCTATTCAAAATAAATTTCTCGTCGTTATTATTTAAAATAATTCATTTTAAATATTCAAAATTCACTAAAATTTCCAAAATAAAAAATTTAAATTGGTTTGGATTTTCCGGGTTATTACAGTTATATTATTAATAGAATTTCAATTAGACCTTTAACTCATAAAACTCCATATGAACTTTTATATAACAAGAAACCAAAACTATTGTATTTTAAAATATTTGGAAGTAAATGTGTTATAATTAATACAAAGGATAATTTAGACAAATTTGATTCAAAATCCGATAAAGGAATTTTTACTGGATATTCAGAAAGTAGCAAGGCTTATAAAGTTTTCAATACTCGAACCAACACTATAAAAGAAACATTGAACGTATCTTTCGATGAAAACTATAAAAGTATAACTCAAAACAATGAAGGCGATTGTGAAAATGAAATTAATGAAATAAATATGAAGATAACCAACCAACTAAAAGAATTAGATTACTTAGAGACCATCCTGTAGAAAATATCTTAGGAGATATTGAATCCATTGTTAGGATTCGTAATCAATTATATAATATGAGTAATACTGCATTTATATCAACTATCGAACCCAAAAATCCAAAGGAAGACTTCTGATGATTCATGGATACTTGCTATGCAAGAAGAATTGAATTAGTTTACTAGGAATGAAGTATGAGAATTTGTTCCTAGACAAAAGGATAAAACAATAATAGGAACCAAATAGGTCTATAAAAATAAAATGAATGAACACGGTGAGGTAGTAAGAAATAAGGCATGTTTAGTAGCATAAGGTTATACTCAAGAAGAAGGAATAGATTACGATGAAACTTTTGCCCCCGTAGCAAGACTAGAGGCTATTAAAATTTTACTAGCTTTTGCAAACTATAATAATTTCAAATTATATCAAATGGATGTCAAAAGTGTGTTATTTATCAAGGAAGACGTATATATAGAGCAACCACCCCCATTTGAAGATGAAAAATTACCAGATCACGTATATAAACTGAAGAGAGCGTTATATGGATTAAACAGGCTCCTAGGGCTTGGTATGATAGATTACAAAATTATTTATTACAATCAAAATTTGAAATAGGTAAATTAAATAATACTTTGTTTATCAAGAAAAATAACAAAGATATACAACTAGTACAAATATATGTTGATGATATAATCTTTGGGTCAACAAATGAAAAAATGAACAAAGAATTTTCGGATATTATGACCAAAGAATTTGAAATGAGACATATGGGAGAATTATCATTCTTCTTAGGTTTACAAATTCGACAATTAAAAAATGGAATATTCATTAATCAATAGAAATATGCAAGAGATTTAATTAATAAATGTAATCTAACAACAACAAATGGAAGACTAACAGCTAAGTCAACCAATATTGCTTTAAGTAAAGATGATACATCAAAAGACGTTGATCAAAAACTATACAGAGAAATGATAGGATCATTATTATATATAACCGCTAGCAGAGCAAATATAATGCATAGTATATGTCTCTGTGCAAGATATCAATCACAACCTAAGGAAATTCATTTAACAGTCGTAAAACGTATTCTGAGATATATAAAGCATGCATTAGATTTTGGATTATTTTATTCTAAGAATGATTCATTTGATTTAATTCCATAATGCGACGCTGACTATGCAGGATATAAATCAGATTGTAAAAGTACTAGTGGAACATGTCACTTCCTTGTACATTCCCTTGTATCATGGTTTAGTAAAAAGAAAAATATTGTATCTTCATCAACAATTGAAGCAGAATATATATTCTGCTTTGGCGTGTTCACAAGTAATATATGTGCAACAAACTTTTAAATGATTTTGGTTTAAGTATAAATAAATCACCTACATACTGCAATAATAAAATTTCTATAAATATCTCTAAAAATCCTATCATCATTTGAGAACTAAACATATTGATGTGGGACATCATTTTCTAAGAGATAATGTAAGTAAAGAAAAGATTTCACTTGAATTTATAGAAACAGATAAACAAATAGCAAATATATTAACTAAACCATTAAATGAAGCAACATTCACTAAATTTAGAAGAGAATTAGGTATATGTTCATTAAGTGAGTTAGAATAATTAAAAAATAGTATATATATATTAAAAAAATTAGGAATCGAAATAATTAAATTTAAAACAAGACTATGTCGACATAAAGTTTATGGTATGTCGACATATAACTGCCAAAAATTTAAAATTAGTTCCCACCAAAAGTTAGTTATTTCAGCTATTTAAATCTTTTAATTCGACTTTTCTTCTTCATTTTCATTCTTCTTCTTTGTAAAAACTCTAAATTATAAACTACAATGGCTTCCACTAATCCAAATGCTCAAAGCAACTCTGATTCATATGTTGGACCATCTGAGGGTCCATTTCAACGATCTACGCTTTCTAGAGTGATCAAAATCGAAGAAAACATAGAGTATCTACTGCAAATGGTGGATAAGATGCAAGTACTCCAAATTAGAATAAGTATAAGAGCAAAACAGGCAAGGAAAAGTAATAAGAAGTCTCTTAAAGTTTATAATGGATAACAAGACTAATCCGATTATCATCAATGATGGTAATTAACCCATGGAAGAAGAGGAAGAACCAGAAGAAGAACTAGAAGAGGAAGAAGAAATGATGGAGGAGGAAGAACAACAAGAGACCCAGCCAACGGTTACAGATGAAGATGATAACGTTGAGTGCATAGGATAGGTTCTATTTAATGAAAATGGGAATGTGATTGAAAAGAAAGGAGAATTCTGTCTCCATACATTATCCAAATTGTCCAATTCACAAATCTCCCATTATCAAATAATTATGTGTTTAAGGATTTTCTTGTTATTTCGGTTTATTACATTCCTATGATAAGTCGTATATGGATAAATTCGTGTATATGTTCAAGTTATTGTTTAATAAAATTGTTATTTATGGTTTAAATAGTTATATTCTTCTAAAACATAAATATACGAATATCTGATTAAGGGGGAGTATTTTTATTAAGATAGTTACTTAAGTTCTATTCAGGAAGTCAAATATTTTAAGGGGGGATTTCTTTTTTATAATGCCATAGGGGGAGAAATTATAAAATATAGGCATAGTTTATAGGAATCTTACAGACAAGGGGAGTATAGAAGGAACATCATTAAACAGGTATATACAGGTATGATATTTTATAAATTAAGGTTGTCATCATCAAAAAGGGGGAGATTGTTGGAGAATGAAGTTTGGATGACAACAACCTTATTTCAATTATCATTGATTATAAAATATGTACTAACACTTTCTGTATAGAATATATATATATGTAGGAATTATATATAGGAAATATTACTGAAGACAGTACAGTTATAAAGATGATAGAGATTCAAAGATTAGAGAAATTTCAAGATTCATATGTAATCAAGATTTCAAGAGTTCAAGAGTTTAAGAATAATATAGTTATAGAGTCTAGATTTGGTAAGACTCTAAATAGCACTCCAGGTTCAAATTCAAATTCTAACGTTCAAATTCTAACTTTCAATTCTATCCTCAATCCTCTCTATTTTATTTTTCTATTTGTTTCTATTCCTATTTTTATTCTTCTTTGTTTTTCGAACTTAACTCTTATATTTATACTTTATATTCTCATACTTTATATTTATATTGTTTAAAATCTTATAAAATTATAAATATGTTTATATGATTTTAAATTATGTTTTACTATATTTTTCTAGTTTATAATATTAATTTATATCATTATAATTTAATTCAAGAATTTCCAGAATTGTATTTATATCAAAAACATTTGAGAAATATTTCAAAATTTAAATTTTCAAAGAAGTATGTCGACATAACAAAAACTCCATGTCAACATATAACTGTCACATTTTTCAATTTTGAAAGGAAGTGTCTTTTCACTATTTGAAATGATTCAGAACCATTGCAACCTTTCATACTCTATAAAAAGCGGTTAAAAACGAATTTTTAATCATCTCTTCTTCTCTAACTTCATCCTCTTTCTCTACACCATTATTCTTAATCATTTTTATGTTTTTTACACTTATACTCTTCCGAATTCAATTCTGTTTTGATCAGACTTCTTCTCTCTACATTCTCTACTCTCTGAATCAAGTGCTATTGAAGAGTTATAGGGCTGATTATAATTGCTTGGGTTGAATAAACCTTGTTTGTGTTGAGTCAAAGAGGAATCGATGTGTCCTTGTAGCCGTGAAATAAAGGAAATAGGAGTCGGTGTGTCCTTGTTGAGCCGTGAAATCAAGGAAGTAGGAAACGGTGTCTTCTTGTTGAGCTGTGAAATCAAGGAGTTTGTACTTGACTATTGGAAATAGTAATAAAACTTTGCGCAATCCAGCGTTGTGCGAGACTGGACGTAGGAGCAATCCGAACCAGTATAAAATCTTGTGTGTTCTTTCCTTTTATGCAGTTTTATTTCTATTTATTTTACATTTTTGTTCGAATTTGTGTCTGTGATTGTGTTTGTGGTGTTTGATTCATCTCGTAGTCAACATTTGATTTAAATTTTGTTCAAATTCTTACAAACACTATTCACCCTCCCTCTAGTGTTTGCTTTGCCTTAACAATCCATTCCGCATTCCGTAACAAGACATTATTATAATATCAGATGATATATATGATTTCAAAAATGTTTTGGGTTATCGTAAGGTAAAAACCATCCGTATTTATGTGTGGATTTGGTCTTACGATTATCCTTTTCTTTCGAAAAGATTTTTGAACTTTAAAATCAAGCCGTTTAAAATCGTTTACTCACACCAGTCCCATGACTGACCCGGAGTTTAATTATTTGTGTGTTCCCTAAACTCTTTGCTGCCCAAATTTGTACGGCAGTCAAGTGGTTTCAGAATTTTACATATTCACTTAAAGGAGCTTGGAGCAGGGTTTCAACATTAGATATATCGAGTTTATTTCCGCTGTGTTATGTATGAGTTGTACTCTGATGATATATGTAAGTAAATACAGTTTTGTATTTCAAGATGTTATATAATATATTTTATTCAGTTCCGCTGTGAGATTCGTTATACTTTGATTCTATTGTGTTCAGTTCTCCTTTTTTTTCTACTCTAACATTCTTTCTCTCTATTTCTCATCCTCTAACTTCTTTCTATTGACGATCTATTAATTTCTGATGTTTGATTAGTCAATATGGGATACAGGGTATGTATTAGTATCGATAATCAGGATCGGTACTTTTTGGGTTGTTATAGTTGGTATCAGAGCAATGGTTTAGTAATAACCTTGGCTCTGTGGTGTAACTCGATAGAGATAGGGTTAGTAACACCCTAGATTGAGTTTGAGTGTATATATATGAGCGCGTATTTGGTAATTGGTATAAAAACAGTTTTATATTGCGTTGATTAGTATATTGAGTGATTTATGAATTCCGATCGATACAGTACTCAAAACTGTATTGATAGGTGTTTTTAAACTCTTGAATAAAGTAATTCGACACAGTATTATTTTTAAAAGTTGGGTAAATAAAATAATTTTACTCAAAATTATAAAAAGAATAATTTTCTGAAATTATTATTATTGGGTATGTTGGTTGCTATTATAATCTGGTATCAGATTATAAAATTGAAATGGTCATATGATGAACCAAATTGAATTTGTATAAAGAATGAAATATATAGATAAGACAACCTGGAAAAGTGTTTGAACAAAACAAATTGTTTTGGATAAATTCAAAGATTTTGAATTTATAATGAAGTATGGATATGTGATTTCAAACTTCTTTGAAACAAAACCAGGAGTTAGGATTCTGAAATTGGAAAATTCAACAGGAATAAGATAAAACAGTAAAAGTTAAGTTGAATATAATTAAACTAGATTGGAGTTTAAAAGGAGAATTTGAAGTAGATAAAAATGTTTGAATTGGTTTGATTCAAATTTGAAACACCCCACCTCCGTTAGGGTCACTCTCAAAGGGAATGCCCTAATTTTGGTGGAGGTTTATAAGTACAAGTCACAGATATACAAGACAGATAAAAGAACACATATTTGTAAACAGCGGAAGAACAACAAACTTTTATTTCATGAAGTCAAATACGTGTCACAAAACATCACCATGATTGTCTTACATCCTTTCCAAAAACATAACATAACATTTTCATAATCTGTCTTGAGTACATTATTTAAAGAAGCATGAATAAAACATAGATAAACTGCAAAAGCCCCATAGCGGTTGTCCCAAGCCATAGTTCAAAAACAGGAAAGTCCAAGCAATACATTTCTCTTCTTCAAGCTGGATGTTGAGGTTGATCAAGCTGCTGTGTTCCCTCCCTGAGGACCTGGGGGGGGGGGGGGGGAAGACGGAAGAAAGAAGACGAAAGAAAAATAGAGTCAGACATAAAGCCTGAGTAAGTCTAGTACTACTTTGTCTATGAATAAAGAACTGGGTATGATAAGTAAAACAGGAAGTGGGCAAACACTATGAACTTGGTTAAGTTATCTAGGGTCGAATATACTATCGTACCCCATGTTAATCTCTGAACCCATATAAACTAGTTTCCAATTTGCACCCCATAATCAGGGTAGTGTGATCCATTCTACGATGATCGGCTCCTACTCGCATAGTTACATGTGTCTTACGGCCCCCGATGTCTGTAGTTACCTATGCTGGTCCCACCATGGGGTGTATCAAGTCCCATAGTGGCAACCCGACACAACCTTAGAGTGCAAAGGTATGCTACTGGTGTCCAGTGCTTTATTTTTCTGCGCCGGAGTGCGTGCACGCCCGCACACCGTTAGAACCTACACTGCTACACCACCGCCGTCGATTTGACCTCTTACAATCAGCCCAGTAATCGTGCCCCACCCTGCCTAGTTTCAGGGTATCCTGATACACCTTCTAGGGTTACTGCTGAAAAGGGTCCCCCGTTACTAGGTTTTCTATCTCTAGTCAACATGCTAAGTTGGTTAAGTGTTTCCTAACCTAACCCCACCAGTCCGTTTAGTTTAGCATGTTCCATTTTGATTAAGTCTTTAGTTTACTTAATCCTAACAATCCTGACTCAGCCTTAATTGTCTTATTAAGGCCCTGACCTCTCACATTAGACAGGTATTGTTGTGGCTGCCTGTTGCCGGTTGGTTCCGGGCAGTCTTACGCCACAACTCAGTCTAACCTCGGGTCCTTGCTGGGCTCCATGTTTAACCTCCCACATTGGATAGGTATTGTTGTGACTACTGGACAGCCGGGCGGTTCCGGGCAGGTTTACATCACAACTCAATCCAACCTCGGGTTAAACACATCGTCTTTTCTACATTTACATATTTTGTCATTCTTCTTTATTTATATGTAAATATTTGCGGCCCATTATTAAGTTAACGGTGTAAAGGTTACACCAATCATGGGCCCAACCCATACTTGACTTTGGGCCCTTCTATTTCATATTTTCATTCATTAATTAATTTTTACCCAACGTTATTTTCCCCCGTTTTACACGTCCGTTTATATATATTGGGCTTAGCCTTTTAAAGCCCAATTTAGCCATGCGAAAGGGGAGGCTTATGGCGTATACACCAAGAGGGGAAAGTGAGCGCATGAACTTGCATATGACGTTGGAAAATACATAATAGAAATTGGTGTACTTGCATAGTGGTGACATGTATTTTGGTCATAAAACATAGGTGACATAAATCAAGGCATGTAAACTTGCATAGGTTTAACTACAACATGAACCTATATTCTTATTTAGGCATAATGTCAAACATAAGCATGGCCTAAATACTTCTAGCATAAACATGGCATATTGTCAAACATAAGCATGGCATAAAATACTTCTAGCATAAACATAGCATAATTCAACTTAATCATGATTTAAGCCTAATCACATAACGATGGTATAAACATACTTATGCATAAATATTCCTAAACATGGTGTTTGCTTTAAACTTGCAAAAAGGAATTTTTGAGTCTAACCTAGCCATGTCATCATATAATCCTTTAAAACAAGATAGACTTAATAACGGATTTCAATTATGCCAAATATCATTCCTAGCCATATTCATAAGTTTGTAAAAGCATGACTTAATGCATGGATTATGGTGTCAAAATTCTACATAGTTTCATATGAACTATAATAACCAAACTTGTTTCAATTACTTGCAAAACGATTTATGCACAAAATATACATCATAATGGCATAATAACAAAGCCTCAAATTTGCATGAATTTCAATTAACTACATACATGTAGCTTCAATATAGATTACACAATTTGCGCAATATTCCAAACGTTTATTTGCATAGAACTACCGCATGTAGTTCTTTATAATGAATAACATAATTTTGCACAAATATGAATTACTTCCATTGCCACAATTCAAGCATACACATCAACACAGTTGTTTATTAATACCAAAGTAATACTCTACTTACAATGGTTTGATGAATTCTCTAGTTTAGGGATTGAAGACGCAAATTCCTTTGTTGAATTGATTAGCTTTAGGTTGCTTGAATTGCTTTAGGCCTTAGAACTTTCTCCCTAATCCTCTCTTTAGTTGGCGGCTACTCTTTGTCGTTCCTCAGCAACATGGCGGCTATAATCTTATTTTGAATGAATAGATTAGGGTTTAGTCTAGGGTTGTTTATATAGAGGTTAGGAATTGATTAGGACCATTGATGTTGCTAGGTTAGATCATAGCCATTCATTAGGAAGAGAGACCAATAAAAACCCGCCACCTAGCCCTAATGACAAAGCAGACCACTGAAATTCGACCAAACACAGACCTGGCCAGCCAGGTTGACTGGGCTCGACCAGGTCGACACCCCTGTCGACAGGGCTGTCGACAGCCCTGTCGACATGGGTAGCCCAGGTCGACAGCCCAGTCGACCTGGGTGGCTAGGCGGGTGTTTTATCCGCCTGGCCCGTTGGGCCCCATTTCAAATTATTATTTTATTCTGTTTGAATTTTAAATTTAATTCAAAACTTCCGAAGGCCATATCTTCTTCATACGGACTCCGTTTTTCGAAAACTCGGACTCTATTTCGCGTATTTTTCCGAGACGAACGCAATGGCGTATCCCGTTTCCCTTAGTTCTTTGATTTGAATTTGATTATACTTTAATTCATGAATTTCACAGTTATAGAATTTTCGGGGTGTTACATTCTCCCCCACTTAAAAGGATTTCGTCCCCGAAATCTTCAAGTGTAGGAAAACGTATATCCTAACATCCAATCATCCATCTACTCATCCATCAAACACGAGTATCCATTGTCCTTAAAAGACTTCTAATGCTTCATGATCATATGCAAAGTGTGTGTGTATACATGTACTTATCTAATGCAAAATCAGTCGGTCTACTGATTCAGTTGACCTCCTTAATGCGAATTATGTTAGTGCCATGAATCCATTATGTATGCAAATTTTCCTATCCTTGATTCTACATGAGTGCACAGTCATTCAATACAAATGCAGCATCCACATGTCAACACATTAAAGTTCAACCACATACGAATACAAACACATATGCATATGCAATATGAAGTGACTGAGCCGATCTAAAACCTAGATTGTGTGTGTATATGCAACCACGAGCAACCACTAGCAATCACTTGCAACCACTTGCAACCATCATACATAACATGTTTCAATTACATGTTTTCATCCAAAAGGTTTCTACCCTAAAGATAAGGTCGATACCTAAAAAGATAGATAAAAGCGCAACTTAAGGAAAAAGAAAGATCAAGGATGTACCCTCGAACAGAAAAGGGTAGGCAGTGCGGATTCTAGCTTCAGTTTCCCAAGTCGCGTCTCCCTCGGTGTCGCTCCACTGGACTTTGACGAGCTTGACTTCGCGGTTGCGTAGCTTCTTTACTTCCGTTCCTAAGATGCGGGTTGGAACTCTTCTTATGGTTGCTTCGCGTTCCACTTCGGCCTCTTCGAGGATATTTGGCTCTACCACTTCAGCAGACTCATGTAGACACTTTCGGAGATGTGAAACGTGAAAAACGTTGTGGACTCCAGCCAACTTCTCGGGTAGCTCTAATCTATAAGCCATTTTCCCAATTTTCTCGATAATAGGGAATGGCCCTACGAATCTTGGCGCTAGCTTTCCTGTGGTTCCAAAACGAACAACGTTTCTTAGTGGTGATACCTTGAGAAAAACTCTGTCTCCAACCTCGAATTCAAGGTCGGTCCTTCTCTTGTCGGCATAGGACTTTTGTCTGTCTTGGGCCGTCTTCATCCTTCTTCGTATTAAGTCTACTTTCTCTGAAGTCTCTCGGATCATATCCGGTCCAAGTATGAGCTTATCCGTGGACTCCCACCAACAAGTGGGCGATCGACACGGTCTTCCGTATAAAGCTTCGAAGGGCGCCATTCCGATGGTTGCTTGATAGCTGTTGTTGTAGGCAAATTCCACCAAAGGGAGGTGGTCTTCCCATGTCCCTCCGAAGTCAAGGACGCATAACCTTAAAAGGTCTTCCAAAACTCTATTCACTCTCTCTGTTTGGCCGTCGGTTTGGGGATGATAGGCCGTGCTCAAGCATAACTGCGTTCCTACTGCTTCTTGCAGACTCCGCCAAAACTCGCTGGTGAAGATGGGGTCTCGGTCACTAACAATGCTAGATGGTATTCCATGGAGTCGCACGATTTCCTTGAGGTAAAGTGATGCTAGGGATGAGGCAGTTCTTTTACTTTTGACAGGTAAAAAGTGGGCGCTTTTAGTAAGCCTATCCACTATTACCCAAATGCTAGTGTTGCCTCTCCTAGACCTAGGCAGCCCATCGATGAAGTCCATTGAGATGCTATCCCACTTCCACTGCGGGACCTCCAAAGGATGTAGCAGTCCGCCAGGCTTTTTCTGTTCCGCCTTAACCTGTTGGCACACCATACACTTAGAAACGAACTCTGCCACGTCCTTTTTCATGCCGTTCCAGAAGAAAGTCCTTTTTACGTCTTTGTACATTTTATCTCCGCCTGGGTGTATCGTCATCTTGGAGTGATGTGCTTCCTCGAGAACCTTCTTTATTAAATCGTTTGTCTGTGGGACGCATAGTCTTCCGTCTCGCCTAAGCAAACCCTTATCGTCGATGGAGTATCTGTTGAGGTGACTTGAAGTCTCACCCCTAATTAGCCTATCAATTATTTCCACAAGCTGAGGGTCTTCGCGTTGTGCTGTCCCTACTGAATCCATTAAAGTTGGGCGCACTTCGAGAGATGCAAGCAAGCCTGGTACGAAATCGGAGGAAGGCCTAAAGTCGAAACTGGCTATAAACTCTAGGCTTTGTCTTTCAACAAACAACGGGCTTAGGGTCAATTTCTTTCGGCTCAACGCGTCTGCCACTACGTTGCCTTTGCCCGGAGTGTAGGAGATTTCGAAATCGTACGAGGCAAGAAACTCCATCCATCTTTGTTGCCTCAAGTTAAGATCTTTCTGCGAGAAAAGATATTTCAACGATTTATGGTCAGTGTAAAGTTCGAACTTCTCACCTAGGAGATAGTGTCGCCAAGACTTGAGTGCAAAGACGATGGCGGCTAACTCAAGATCGTGGGTTGGGTAGTTCCTTTCATGCACCTTCAACTGCCTCCCGCCATAAGCTACTACCCTTCCTTCTTGCATTAAGACGGCGCCTAGCCCTATCCTACATGCATCCGTATAAACAGTGAACATCTTGCTCCCATCTGGCAGCGTCAAAACTGGGGCTGTTGTGAGAGCCCTCTTCAGTCGTTGGAAAGCAAACTCGCAATCCAAATCCCAATTGAATACTAGATTCTTCTTGGTCAATTTCGTGAGCGGAGCTGAAATTTTCGCAAAATCCCTTATGAATTTTCGATAGAAACCTGCTAGTCCTAGAAAGCTTCGGACCTCAGTTGCATTCCTTGGTGTCTTCCAATCTTGTACCGCCACTACCTTAGCAGGGTCCACCGCTAACCCTTGTTTGGATACTATGTGCCCAAGGAATCTCACCTCTTCTCTCCAAAAGTGGCATTTGGAGAATTTGGCTTTTAGTTGATGGACTCGCAAAGTTTCCATGATTGCCCTTAGGTGCTGAGCATGTTCCTCTTCATTCTTTGAGAAGATAAGGATATCATCTACGAAGACCACTACGAATTTGTTGAGGAAATCTCTAAATACCCTACTCATCAGGTCCACGAAGTAAGCAGGTGCATTTGTCAAGCCGAAAGGCATGACAAGCCATTCAAAGAAGCCGTCTGGGGTTCTGAACGCCGTTTTATCGATGCTATCTTCAGCCACCCTTAGCTGATGAAAACCGGTTGCTAAATCGAGTTGGGAGAAAACAGACGCTCCTACAAGCTGGTCAAATAAATCGTCAATTCTAGGGAGAGGGTGCCTATTCTTTTTCGTTAGCTTGTTGAGCTCCCTATAGTCAACACATAGACGGAGTGAACCATCCGCCTTTGTAGCGAACACCACTGGAGCGCCCCATTCTGAAATGCTCCTCCTAATGAACCCCTTTTCTAGAAGCTCTTTAATCTGTTTACTGAGCTCTTTCCTTTCCCGTGGAGCCATATGTCTAACGGGTAACGCAACGGGCTTTGCATTATCTACAAGATATATGCGGAAGTCTATTTCCCGCTTCGGAGGCAAGCCCTTCACCTCTTCAAAGACATCCGGATATTCCCGGACCACTCTAACTGATTTCAAATTTTCAACAGAGGCATCTAGTGATTCAAGATAACTAAGCATAACCGCATACGAGGGATTACAAGAAATTTCCAAAGTATTACCGAGCTGGGTTAGGAGCCTAACAACCCTTTTCTCACAATCAAGGATGGCCCCATTACTGGATAGCCAATCCATACCCAAAATCAAACCATACCCCGAAAAGCCCAAAACAAAGGCACTACATTAAAATTCTACACTTAGAATGGAAATTTTCAATCCCAAACAGATCATAGACAAATGAGCTGGGCCCCCAATTGGGTTTGAAACAATTAAGGGGTCCTCTACCATACTAGTTTTTAGGTGCAGAGATTCTACTAAAGCAGACGAGATAAAGGAGTGTGATGCGCCAGAATCAAATAAAGTGCGAACGGGGTGATCATAAAGATAAACTACACTTTCTACAGAAGTATTTGTACCTCGCTGTTGCAGAGGTGGCGCTTCTAGCACATGAACCTGTGCCCCTGGGGTGGATCCAGCCCCCTGCCCCTGTCCTCGCTTCTTTGGGCAGTCCTTAGCCCTGTGGCCTATCTCACCGCAAGAAAAGCACCCACCATTCTCCTTGGCCTTCTTTTTCCGGCAGTCCTTTACTAAGTGCCCCACTTTGCCACAGAAATTACACGTCCTCTTCTCTTTGTTGCCTTCCCCGCCTTTTTTTTAAAGTCTGTCTTCTTAGGCTGCAAACCCTCTTTCTTCCCTTGAGAGCTTTCTGCCTTTGTCTCCTTCTTGCCCTTATCCTCTTCATTCAGCAATGCCATTTGCACCAATCTTTCATACGTGGCCCCCATGGGTATATGGGTCATGGCCAAACTATGTAATGGCTCATTTAACCCTTTGACGAAACGAAGAGCCTTCTTGTGCGGGGTGTTGACTAGGTCAAGCCCAAACCTAGCCAGCTCATCGAACTGATTTACATACTCTCTAACAGTCTTGTCTCCTTGCTTAAGAAATAAGAATTTTTCCAACTGCAAACTTCTTTCTGCATCTGAGAGAAACTTAGTCTCAAACCTTGCCCTAAAGTCCTCCCATGTATCCACTGGTCTTTCAGCATTGGTGACTTCCCACCAGTAGGAAGCCTCGCCCTTCAATAGCCACACCGCCAATTGTACTTTTTGTCTATCTTCTACCTCAAAGATGATGAATAGGTCCTCCGTTTCTTTCAGCCAATTTCTAGCTGCCACGAAGGACTCAGTTCCATGGAAATCCCTTCCTCCCATAGCTTTAAAATCTTTACATATCTTAGCAAACGCGTTTCCCCGAGGAGGAGGTGGAGGAAAAGGTGCCGCTGCGGCTGGACGATTTCCTTCTGCTGGGGGAGGAGGAATGGTAGGACCTGGCTGAGTGGCCCTTGCTTCTAAGAAACGTCTAAACCAACCAGGTATGGGTACCCCTTCAGGCAAGTTAAGTTCTCGGGACATGCTGAAACAAAAAGGATAGGTTCAAAACGAAGGATAAGAGATAGTACCTATGGCTTTGGGGAGTGGACTTTGCCTTTTTTAAAATAAAATAATATTTTTCTTTTAAAAATGCTTCTTTAAATTTCCTTTTTGAAAATAAATTTTCAAAACTTTTTATCTTATCTGGTAAACCTATGCTCTGATACCAAGTGAAACACCCCACCTCCGTTAGGGTCACTCTCAAAGGGAATGCCCTAATTTTGGTGGAGGTTTATAAGTACAAGTCACAGATATACAAGACAGATATAAGAACACATATTTGTAAACAGCGGAAGAACAACAAACTTTTATTTCATGAAGTCAAATACGTGTCACAAAACATCACCATGATTGTCTTACATCCTTTCCAAAAACATAACATAACATTTTCATAATCTGTCTTGAGTACATTATTTAAAGAAGCATGAATAAAACATAGATAAACTGCAAAAGCCCCATAGCGGTTGTCCCAAGCCATAGTTCAAAAACAGGAAAGTCCAAGCAATACATTTCTCTTCTTCAAGCTGGATGTTGAGGTTGATCAAGCTGCTGTGTTCCCTCCCTGAGGACCTGGGGGGGGAAGACGGAAGAAAGAAGACGAAAGAAAAATAGAGTCAGACATAAAGCCTGAGTAAGTCTAGTACTACTTTGTCTATGAATAAAGAACTGGGTATGATAAGTAAAACAGGAAGTGGGCAAACACTATGAACTTGGTTAAGTTATCTAGGGTCGAATATACTATCGTACCCCATGTTAATCTCTGAACCCATATAAACTAGTTTCCAATTTGCACCCCATAATCAGGGTAGTGTGATCCATTCTACGATGATCGGCTCCTACTCGCATAGTTACATGTGTCTTACGGCCCCCGATGTCTGTAGTTACCTATGCTGGTCCCACCATGGGGTGTATCAAGTCCCATAGTGGCAACCCGACACAACCTTAGAGTGCAAAGGTATGCTACTGGTGTCCAGTGCTTTATTTTTCTGCGCCGGAGTGCGTGCACGCCCGCACACCGTTAGAACCTACACTGCTACACCACCGCCGTCGATTTGACCTCTTACAATCAGCCCAGTAATCGTGCCCCACCCTGCCTAGTTTCAGGGTATCCTGATACACCTTCTAGGGTTACTGCTGAAAAGGGTCCCCCGTTACTAGGTTTTCTATCTCTAGCCAACATGCTAAGTTGGTTAAGTGTTTCCTAACCTAACCCCACCAGTCCGTTTAGTTTAGCATGTTCCATTTTGATTAAGTCTTTAGTTTACTTAATCCTAACAATCCTGACTCAGCCTTAATTGTCTTATTAAGGCCCTGACCTCTCACATTAGACAGGTATTGTTGTGGCTGCCTGTTGCCGGTTGGTTCCGGGCAGTCTTACGCCACAACTCAGTCTAACCTCGGGTCCTTGCTGGGCTCCATGTTTAACCTCCCACATTGGATAGGTATTGTTGTGACTACTGGACAGCCGGGCGGTTCCGGGCAGGTTTACATCACAACTCAATCCAACCTCGGGTTAAACACATCGTCTTTTCTACATTTACATATTTTGTCATTCTTCTTTATTTATATGTAAATATTTGCGGCCCATTATTAAGTTAACGGTGTAAAGGTTACACCAATCATGGGCCCAACCCATACTTGACTTTGGGCCCTTCTATTTCATATTTTCATTCATTAATTAATTTTTACCCAACGTTATTTTCCCCCGTTTTACACGTCCGTTTATATATATTGGGCTTAGCCTTTTAAAGCCCAATTTAGCCATGCGAAAGGGGAGGCTTATGGCGTATACACCAAGAGGGGAAAGTGAGCGCATGAACTTGCATATGACGTTGGAAAATACATAATAGAAATTGGTGTACTTGCATAGTGGTGACATGTATTTTGGTCATAAAACATAGGTGACATAAATCAAGGCATGTAAACTTGCATAGGTTTAACTACAACATGAACCTATATTCTTATTTAGGCATAATGTCAAACATAAGCATGGCCTAAATACTTCTAGCATAAACATGGCATATTGTCAAACATAAGCATGGCATAAAATACTTCTAGCATAAACATAGCATAATTCAACTTAATCATGATTTAAGCCTAATCACATAACGATGGTATAAACATACTTATGCATAAATATTCCTAAACATGGTGTTTGCTTTAAACTTGCAAAAAGGAATTTTTGAGTCTAACCTAGCCATGTCATCATATAATCCTTTAAAACAAGATAGACTTAATAACGGATTTCAATTATGCCAAATATCATTCCTAGCCATATTCATAAGTTTGTAAAAGCATGACTTAATGCATGGATTATGGTGTCAAAATTCTACATAGTTTCATATGAACTATAATAACCAAACTTGTTTCAATTACTTGCAAAACGATTTATGCACAAAATATACATCATAATGGCATAATAACAAAGCCTCAAATTTGCATGAATTTCAATTAACTACATACATGTAGCTTCAATATAGATTACACAATTTGCGCAATATTCCAAACGTTTATTTGCATAGAACTACCGCATGTAGTTCTTTATAATGAATAACATAATTTTGCACAAATATGAATTACTTCCATTGCCACAATTCAAGCATACACATCAACACAGTTGTTTATTAATACCAAAGTAATACTCTACTTACAATGGTTTGATGAATTCTCTAGTTTAGGGATTGAAGACGCAAATTCCTTTGTTGAATTGATTAGCTTTAGGTTGCTTGAATTGCTTTAGGCCTTAGAACTTTCTCCCTAATCCTCTCTTTAGTTGGCGGCTACTCTTTGTCGTTCCTCAGCAACATGGCGGCTATAATCTTATTTTGAATGAATAGATTAGGGTTTAGTCTAGGGTTGTTTATATAGAGGTTAGGAATTGATTAGGACCATTGATGTTGCTAGGTTAGATCATAGCCATTCATTAGGAAGAGAGACCAATAAAAACCCGCCACCTAGCCCTAATGACAAAGCAGACCACTGAAATTCGACCAAACACAGACCTGGCCAGCCAGGTTGACTGGGCTCGACCAGGTCGACACCCCTGTCGACAGGGCTGTCGACAGCCCTGTCGACATGGGTAGCCCAGGTCGACAGCCCAGTCGACCTGGGTGGCTAGGCGGGTGTTTTATCCGCCTGGCCCGTTGGGCCCCATTTCAAATTATTATTTTATTCTGTTTGAATTTTAAATTTAATTCAAAACTTCCGAAGGCCATATCTTCTTCATACGGACTCCGTTTTTCGAAAACTCGGACTCTATTTCGCGTATTTTTCCGAGACGAACGCAATGGAGTATCCCGTTTCCCTTAGTTCTTTGATTTGAATTTGATTATACTTTAATTCATGAATTTCACAGTTATAGAATTTTCGGGGTGTTACAAAATTAATGGAGTAGATAAGATTTGGAATTTAGTTTTTAAATATAATCAAGGATATTCTAAGGGCAAGTGGGATAATATGGAATCAAGATATGGATTTAAGAAATTGGAATCTAACAGGAGATTGGTTGAGTTGAATGATTTTCTGAGTGTCGATCTGATGTTGATTTCGGTCTTCGAGGTTGATATTTAGAGGATTATTTTCTTACCAATTTACAGCCTGGAACTGATAAATGTACAAGGATAATAAGGCATGAATATGAAATGGAAATGTTTTCCAATAACAGATATTTCTATTTATGAATATGATTGTGATTGATAGCTAATTGATGGCGTATAGAATATTTTGATTGCAGTAAAATATTTGGTAGATAAGCCGTGTGATCGGGATGCCTTAGTTGTTGTGATCGTTAGGGGATGACCCAAATGTATGTTTTAACTTAAGTTTATAATTTGGAATATAACTAGAATCTCCTCGTTCCTCTTCAATTTCCAGGACGAAATTCTTTTTAAAGGGGGTATATTGTAATGACCCGGTTTTTGGACTAATTTTATAATCTATAATGTATAGATTATACTGGTAATTTAATTAAATAAAATAAACTGAGATTTATATATCTGGTAAATATCAAGGAAATTCCAATTTTTATTTAAGTGTCGATGGTTTGAAATTTCGGTAACCAATGTGTATATTCATTAATGCAAGGTTTATAGCATTTATTTATGTGATCAAATTCATTTAAATTAGAAATTTTGTGTGCGTATATATATATATATATGTATGTATGTATGTATATATATATATCTTGTTTCATATATATAGAGTTTAATGTCTTAGCATAATTATTTACATTTAAAATTGCTTTTAAATCATAAATATAGAGTTACTTCAAGATAACTAATGAGATGTACATAATCAAAATATTAACTAACTTCACATGTAAGTACAGGGAAAATATAGCTAAATGCAAGAAGACATACAAGTATGTGATTTAAAAGGACCGATTTGCCTTGAATTCTTGAGTTTGATTTCTAATAACATTTAGTACACATTTGTACAAGCTAGATCATGGACAAGAATAGGCTGTTTGCTTGGAGACTAAGGATATAAGACAATAGACATACCCATGATGTTGCAGAAAGCACACGGGAGTTTGCATAGTTATAAATGCCAATATATATGGTATTGTTAGTTCACATCAGCACATATCCATTTTCTAGAAGGAACATGGCCTTGATGTACTACTTAGAGACTAGACTTGAAATCATTTAAAGATAATTTAACATCACAACATCTCTTCACATATGCTGCAGCATATACATGTAGAATACGATGCACCACGAGCCCATTTGCTTAGTATCAAAGTAGTAGGCATTTAAAAGAGTTAATAGCTGCAACATCTACATCCATCCCATCTACCTTAAATCGGCCTAGTTTCCAGACCCTCAACACATGGCATTACACCCATTTGTGTACTACAAAGCATAACTACCTGTGCATTGTCTATTACTGGCTTGATATAGACGAAATGACCTTGCATAAACTTCATTTCGATCATGAATAAGCTGCTCCATAGGTACCCTGTTTGCCTATAGACTCACTGAACTATACCTCAACCATTCTCATCTATAAATACTCATGTAACCCACACAAATACACACACACACTTGAGTCTTAAAATCTGGGAATAGGCGAGGCAATAGAGAGCTACAAACCAGACAATAGCTTGACATAAGTAGTAGGAAACAGAGAGCACAAACCTGGAAACCAATAGCAAGATAAGTGAACTTATTTGTGAGTAAACATCTTAAAATCTCTTCTTCTGAGTGAATTACCATTGTTATGTGATTTGTACCCGACACTTTTGATTCAATACTTATGTTAGATCTCTAGTTTGAACAACATGAGAATCATGTGAAAAACAACAATCGTCTTTTAATTGGTAAACCACATGAATTTTTCCTTTACTGTTTCTAGTATATCCAAATTATATGTGTGATATATCCCCCTTTTATGATTTTAAATATCGAGGTATAATCTCTGAATATAGCTAAACTATGACTATAAAGTTTGGGAAAAACCTAAGAAAAGAAAAACAGGAAACAATAATATATATATATATATATATATATATATATGTGGTGAGTAAAACACTTAAACTACTTTACTATTTAATTGTAAAATCCTAGTAGATGTAAACCATATATGTGCAAGTGCATTGGTATGTAACCATAATACTGACTCCAAGTATTGTTGTAATTTAGATCAAATTAATGTTTGTTTTAAAATTTAAAATCCTAGTAGATGTAAACCATATATGTGCAAGTGCATTGGGCTGTTGGGTATTTTGGGCTTCGGTCCTAAATAAAAAAATAAGATCAAATTAATGTTTGTTTTAAAATTTAAAATCCTTTTCATAAATTTTTTTATTAATTAGAAGTGAGGAGTTTGCAGTAACTGACAAGTGTAATAAAAATATATGCATACAAAATGTACTGTGATAGGTCCAGAAATTTATGTTATTTATTTTAGTCAATTTTACTAAAGGTTGAATTTTTACAGAAGTGAATGAAAAATATTAGTATAAGAGAAAGGATCGCGGAATCTTATCGTAAGTACATCGTCTAAGATTTTATTCGAGTATTTGATATATATATATATATATATATATATATATTCACATTCCACATAAATCGGAATAAAAGTAAAATAAAAGGAATCAATTTAATTCCAAAGAATTTTAAATAAGCTACTATCCGAGATCACATAGTTCAAACTGTTATTAAGTTTGAAATCAAACATTAAATCATTGTTTACTTTAAATGTTATGTTGAATGACCATTGTTAATTATTTATTTTGATATGAAATGGTGAATCAAATCTTTAAAATAAAACGTTGACATGTTTTATTTCGTTCTGATCGCCCTGTGCTGATTACTATTCTGAAATCTGAATTTAGATGTAAATGAGTTAATTAATCTGAATGAATAGGCCATGGAAATTATATTGATTATAAAACAATTTGTATAAACTATTTTATTTACACTGTTTAAATTTAACCATTAAAACACCGACTATCAAATATTATTCCTTACGTATTAGTTCGGAGAGACAAGAATGGGAACTGGACCCAAAACCACTTCAAACTAACTTTACGATTCTTAAACTAACTTGCACGGATGATTATACTATTTAAAGAATTTGAAGACCATAGATCATCATGACCGGAAGAATTACTTGTTAAAAATTTCTTTGGTTTGGCCATTGGAGTTATTATGACTTGTGATCCTCTTGTAATTGAAATCTTCGGATTGCAAGGACTTTTTGCTACTGATCCATGGGGTGATTCCTATATGGGATGAAGTAGGAGGGTGCCTTTGGTTCATCCTGATCCTGAATGACTTGTATGGACGAATGTCTGACAGAGTATTTCCTAAAAAAATCACACACGTTGAATTTTACAAATATACCAAGTTGATGGCAAAGAATAGCCCTTCTTTTACATCCATAATATATTTGTGGACGTCAATTAGTGATTTGGCGGATCTGACAATGTGGCATTCAAAATGAATGGTGGCTAGAAGTTCTAAAGTTAAATTCTAACCTCAAGCCTCACCAACCGGGAAATGGCAAAAATCGGGCAAGCAGCATGGCTATGTGGGTCGCTTCCATTAGGGTGTATGATCACCTATCTAGAAAAATTTCCTTTCATTCTTTAATCTATTTTCGATGTTGTCCCTTTCGGGAAACGGTTGCTGATCCCAACCGTTGGTGATATACATTCGACACACTCAAGCAGCGTGAGTTTGGAGATTAAATGGGAATTGCCCACTTTTTTTTAAATGTGGATCCCTAAAAGGTAAACTGAAAATTATTTAGGGTTTAAATTACCCTAAATGGTTTTCAGTTTACCATTTAAGGTGGAAAAAAAGAAGAAGAAAAAATGTTAAACGAAAACTGATACTTGTTTAGGGTATGTTCTGGTTTTTTTCTCTCTCCACTCATTGCTTGGTGATGATTGGGGATTACTCACACTTCTTCTGTTCTTTCCTCATCTCGTTCCACCGAGCTGCTGGGAATGCTCTTATATGTATAAAGCAAGTATAAATATTTGTTTTCTTTCATAGCAAAATAGTTGATTAAAATGATATTGTATATTTGTTATCCTGACCTAAAAAATGATGTTGTATATTTGTTATTATTCAGTCTAACATGATAACAGTTCATCAAATATAGAAATAAGGAGAAATATAATATTTAAGTGCCAATTAAAGGTCTTTAGTAAAAATATATTTAGTATTGATTCTGTTGTTGTTAATCAGCTTAGCCGAGCCGGGCTATGTTGAGCCGGAATTGGCGCTAAGTTGAAGTTGCTTCGTTTGTGGCATATGAATGTTATCCATTTATTTCCAAAAGAAGCGAAAGTTGGTCATTGAGAATTCACTGTACGAACGTTTTAACAGTCCAGAGTGAGTATGCACATGTAATTATACAAATTAATCAAATAAATACATTCAATCAAATGAAGATATTTTAGAAGTGTTATGAAGAAGATTCTACTAAGGATTTCATACCTAATGCACTACCTATTCTGAGGATTGCAAGGGAGAGGTTCGGTTTAACATCCTTATTATATATTCATTTAATTGGCTAGATTTGTTATACTACTCATCCAAAGGGTGGTTCTAAAGGATAGAGTAGAGTTAGCACTATCACGTTTTACAGGAAAGATAAGTCGAATGTGGCCTTCATTGCTCGGAAAGGGTATGGATGCCTCTCCCTACCTTTGTCATGTTGGGGAGGAGGGTTTGCAAAGTTCTATGTCTCTTCCTTCAAAATCCATCTTTCAAACGTTGCCATTACGAATTTTCATATATGCCTAAACAGGGACGAAGCCAGGATTTGGGCTAGAGCATGGCGAATTTAGGGGGAGGGGGTAAAAAAATTCAATACAAGTTAAGGGGTATAAATACACATAAAAACATCTTAAAAATGACAATTTTTGCATAGCGGTACATGAATTTTGTATAGAGGTACAAGAATTTACCTAAAAAAAATTATGAAATTGTGGGACCAAGGGGGGCCATGGCCCCTACTTGCCCCCCCTTTAATTTGGCTTCGTCCTTATACCTAAATACTATTGTGGTCTGAGATGCAAATACCACAACTTCACATCATAACCATTTTACATATTTATTTTTCATGCATAAGGAACTATCTATGTATCGACATTATTATTTTTTTAGAATAAAGGTGTACTTATATTACAAACAAATCAAGATACAAATATAAAATAGAGCTGGAAACAAAATACTACTACAACCAAAACGAATACTATACGCAAAAACAACAATTCTAGCTCTATCGGCAAATATGGCAAGTCTAAATTAAAGTACACATGAAACCACTTGTCGGTTTAAAGAGAAAACACAAAACGACAACCTCAAAGCCATAAGCAGAAAACTTCAAGACTTGTAACATCACCCCAAAAACCAGCATGCATAAACATATGAAAACACTTTAACCACTGGCAAAAAGACTTCAACCAAAAAGCCAATATGCCAAAGCTCCAGCACTCAAAAAACTGGTTCCTATTCATTTTTTGAAACTCCTCCCTTTAAGATCCATCCACTAGAATTACCATCCTTTTTAGTCTTCTTCGATTTGGATCTAGGTTGAATTTGGGACATTAACTTCACCCACTCTGGATTGGTTTCCACTAGAGGTTCTCCACTCAATATTGAACTTACCCTTCTAAATTAGTTTTTCTTCAATTTTGTTCCCCTACTACTAAAACTACACAAAGAACTATCAGAATCATCTATAGAGAAATCATCACTTCTTATATCTTCATAAACCTGAAATGAATATTCTTTCTATCCATCTTCTCAACAACTTCAGTATTAATATCAGGCTTTCCATTAGTAAATCCTTCCCTCAACTGCTTTTTATCTTTCCTCAACTTATCAGTAGGAACTAAAGACTTTGATGTCTCTTTAGAATTTCCTTGGCAATCACCAGAGATCGGATCAGAATGTTTATTCTGATTTTCAACACTATGATAACTTACAGCTTCTTCCATATTTTCTTGCATGCAAATATTATTATCAGCAAGCACTTTAAAAGGGTTATCTGTGTTTACCTTTTCACCATGAGATAAGGAAATAACAACATTATGTATGCTTTTACCTTCACTGTTCTTATCTATTTTAATTGCATCATTCCTCCTATCAGAAACCTTTCCATTAACAACCTCCTGATTATTAAGAAAATTGACATTTATATCCATTCCACTTACAACATTAGAGTTGGAAACATTTTTAGGAATTCAAACCCTATTTGCCTTACAAGAAGCATTAGAATGACCAAACGCCTTACAATTAGTGCATGCAGAGGGAACCCACTCATATTGGACCTTTTGCCAAATAACTTCTCTGTTATAGCATTTAATTGGAATCACATCTGGAAACTTGAAATCAAGATTAACCTCAATCAATACTCAAGCAAAAGAGATACGACATAAATTTTCCGTCACATTATCTAACCTAATAGGATGACCCAGAGTTGAAACAATCCTGCTAATAGCTTCAGGAGGACAAAAATCTAAATCAAGGTTTGGTGTAATTTAATCCAAATGAGTATGGTATTGAGGAATTCACAAGTTAATTTCATGCCAGGAGACCATTTTTTCATAAAAAATAATTTCTTTTTATAATAATATGGTCCGACAGCTAAAATCTTATCACAGTCCTCAATTAACTCGCACTTTAGAATAAAAAAGCCATTATCTCTAGTAAAAAGCTGATAACCACCCTTTATATTCCAATTTCTATCAATATGATCCTTTAGAAAGTTGTAATATGGTTTCTCACCAAAAACATAGAAGACAATACCTTATTTACTTGTATATAAAATTGCTTTAGTCCTTAAGAAGAAAACTAGTCCCTTTGATGTGGTCTCACATTGTACTATTTGTATTCACTAGTACTGTTTTCACCAAAACTTGGTTCAAACACCAATGGTTCGAAAATCGTACTTCACCAACAAGGTTAGAAAGTAAGTGGAGTCGCACTCAATAACAATTGAAAGTAAAAATACGAAGGAAACAAAATGGAGATGAGATTTTAGAGTGGTTCTGCCTTGTGTTAGGCCAACATCCACTGTGAATGGAGTTTGCAGTATCATGACATTAGTTACAGAACGCATAAACTCTCCTTCCTCCTTCACCTTCTAACTCTCCTAATATATTATCACTTTTTACATATAAATCTCGCTTAGATTCATGAGATTCAATGAAAGTATGGCGGAATCTATGGAGGAGAAGGATGGATGAGCGGCCGAGGAGGAGGAGGATGTCTTCGATCTTTTGCACTTCTAGAATTTTAATGGTCACCATGAGCAAATGAATGAGAGATCTTCGAACGAAGATGATGATCATGGTTGAAATGTTTTTAGAATGGCTGAGGACGGAATTGAGCAGCACTTCGTGGTGGCCATAAGTTCCCCCTTTTCCAGTGGCAGCCATGGCCTATTTATAGGTGAGCCTCCCTCCAAGAAATGAATTAGAGTTCCTCTTTGTAGGCTACAGATCGCCCATCTTATTAATCATGAACATGCCACTTCTTAGCTGTAAACAACTGGTGACAGTTGTTTCTAGCTGTCCTGCGCGAGCGACTTCGTAGGAGCGAGTGGTTACATAGGAACGAGTGACATATCATCATGTTTAGGCCTTTCGTAATATGGCTTGCATACATCATATGATTGGAGTGCTTATATCTGAAGGTAGATGAGCGGTTGATCAAAAACTGTAGAGCTGATATGCGTGCGATCGCTTTGATTGTAGTGTTAGTGATAGATCAGGGAATGAGCGAGAGTTCGAGGTTGTAATTTTGCAAGCGGATGTGAGGTCCATGATTGGTTCTGTGGTTGTCTGCAGAATAGATCATGTGATTGAAACCAATTCCCTTCTTTATCTTGTGCGACCAATTTCTTTAATGCAAGAATAAACGACTTTATTGATGTGGGCGATCTCTGTAGAATGTGCGGGCCTCACTGTCTTTAGGCATTGCCAATCTTAGTGTGCGACCTCTCTGTATAGTTGTGCTGCACTTTATGACCAACCCCTGCTCTCGTGCTTGAGCCGTGGTCCATGTTTGACCTTGCTGTGTACGAACGACCTGGGTTGAGGCATGCATGGACGAACCTTGTGAATGCTCGTTTTACGATTCTAATATGGGCATAATTCTTCAATGTACATATGATCCTTAAGGGATAAACATTTACTCCTCGAAGTTTGTAATTCTCAGCTTGCAAAGATTACATGCTTCGAAATAATGAAATGTACTGTCAATTGATGGATTAAGTCCAATTCCCTGTAAGACGAGCACACTTACTAACGTTTCGTGCTTATTGAATATCTTTATAGTCGTTCATGCATAGACATAGTTGTTTGCTGACTGGGTCTGATGGGCTATTTTCCTGGATAGTTGAGCGTTTTATCCGGGCCTGACAAAGCTGTCGCGTCACTTTAATTTGAAAGGGCCTTTTAGTCTTCTTTAAATATTGTCTCTTCATTTTCCAACTCTTTATGTGTTTTGTCTTTCTAAAAATCTTGCTTTAATGGTGGCTCTACTGTAGGAGATTCCTTATTGCCTTCGATTACTTCTGGACCTCGATTGTATTACCTTCCTTAACTTTCCATTTCGCTTGATCTTTTCAGACTGAATTTCTTCAATTTTGAAATCGATTAGAGCACTTCGTCTTCCAAATCGAACTCGCTTGTTGGTATGTAAGTAAATTTCTTCTTTAACTTTGCTTCTTGAGTTAATCCAACTTGCCTCATGAAAGTTCCTGGTTGGTAAAAACTGAATTATCTGACCATATATTAAAGTTTTCACCAATTTGACTTAGTATGCTCAGGAGTTTGAACATAATCGCAGACCCGATTTGCACAAAAGCCCCTCTTGTCCTTTGATTGCAACTAAATGTTTACAGGTTGCTTGCTAGAGTGTCTCTGAAATGACATTTTTAATTTACCATGCCTTCGCTAGATGTTTGATGAAATGCTTGGTTTGAAGGGCACATTTGCTCAAAAATTGCTTTTCCTTTATTATTCGCAACCTGGTTGTAGCTTATTTCTCAAACATATCTATCCATGTAGTAATGCAAACTAAAAACCAATCTTGTCAAAGCCTCAAGGAGGGTACTATGTCTGAAGAGGCTGGAGGTTCCTGTCAGGTGGCTGAGGCTGCCCCAACTATTGGCTCTATTAGTCAAATATATCCTCAACCCCGACTCCTTGGATGGATGTCTTCTGCCAGTCGTAAATCGATGCTCCCATTTGACTTATGCCAACAAACGTGGAAGGATGAAACCAGATTTCCAAGGAAAGAAGATTCAGCTGATCGCCCTCCCCCTGGGTATGTAGCAGTCAATCATCGTATGTTATCCAGTGGAGCAGTTCCTCCTTTTAACTACTATTTAGAGACTGTTTCGCGGTGTTTGGCTATTGCCCCATATCAATTGCATCCCAACATATATCACATTTTACTAGGGCTATACATACTTTTTACGAGAGTGAAGCAGCGAGCACCTACGTTTCAGGATATATGTTCCTTGTACGCTTTCAAAAAAAGGGAGACAGACGGTCCCTCTTTCATTTCTATGGAGGGCTGATATTGTAGAATTATTACTGGTCTAACAGCTGGTGTCAAAGGGTTTCCAAATCAATATTTTTATGTCCAATATCCTACAAGCTTCTACGGGGTGGATGGTAGGAGGTAACTGACCTCTGCTCTGAATTTCTCTCTCTTTTTTTAAAAAAAAATTGGTTCTCTTTCCATCTTGCAGCAATTCCTTCCAGTGAAGGCCTTGTCCTTGAGCAGGCTCTTCTTGATTCTTTGGTTGCTATTGACAAGACTAAGAGAAGTAGACAAGTATTTCTTTCAGAAGGAACCTTCGTAAATATCAGCTACTCCATCCTTCAAGATCTATTAAGAAAACCTTGGCCTATACGCAAAGTGCCATGGGCAAATCCTTTTCCAAAAAGAAGCGCTTAGTCCTGGGTGATAGTAGCCAATCTTCTCCAAGATCTTCCTTGCCTTTAGTTATTAAAGGGAGTGATAAAGGAGTGGATGAAAACAAATATGGTACAAGGGATAGTATAATTTCTGAAAAGATTATTGAAAACCCCGTTCCCCTTTTTACTCAGGAAGAGAATTATACAGGAACTTTCAGAGGCTTGGGAGATTTAGATACCATCAATTATCTTAGTCAGGGTGATACTGTGACTTCTGACCTTGCAATGTCTATCACGGAGAAAACCCAAGAACATGCCCAACGGCCTGGGAAGGCGTTCGATTCAGGAGCTCCCCTTGACATTGGTTCATTATTGGATGTACGTCGAAATAACTATTATAGGCACATTATGATTTTCTGCAAATCTTGTAGTTTCTTTGTATGCTCGCTAAAGTTTTTCTTCGTTCTCTTGACCAGGGCATGCCACACTCATTATCAGATAGTTTCTTCCAAAAAGCTGGCTCTATTGATCCACAAAGTTTTTTACAATCTCGGCTTTCTCGTCATTTGAAGCGCTCCCAGTCGTCCTCGTGTTCTCAACCTCAGCATATTCTCTAACTTCCCCTGGATGATTCTTTAAGGAAGGAAGGATCTGATTACGTAGGGGGATTGGATAAGGGCAATAAAAGTTGGCACCTTACAGAAGGAGATAAGAAGAAAAGGAGCAGGAACGACCTTGGCAAAAGTGAGATTCAAAAATGTTCCTTATTATCTGATTTTCTGGACCCTGATGTTCCTACTTTCCCTAAATGATCCATCGTTCCAACTTCTACTCAAATCCAAACGATTTTTGATTGACCTTCTTATAAGGTTTCACCTAGTAACTTGATGCTTAAGGATCGCTTCGAAGGTTGGGATTTAAGAGGAATGCATTTTGACTTAGATCTACATCCAAATGATAGACGGGATGCTGTTGAGGGCTTAAATACTATAAAAAGTTGCATGATTACCCACTTTAACACCACTAGGAGTCAACTTGTAACGCGGTTGAGTCTGGCCATGAGCAATGTCGATAGGCGATTAGAACATTGTGCCAAGTTTGGTTATGAGTTCCAGAGATTAAAAGCCCGACATCTTGACTATATTGACGTCTTAGAAAACGACAAAACTGGGTTAGTTCACTTGGTCAAGTTTCAGGAATCTGAAATCGCTTTTTTAAAGAGTGGGAATGTTAGAGTGTACAACTTAGAGGCTACAAATGGGGAACTCAAAAGGAAGCTCGAAGCTATAAGGGGGGAACTCCGAGAAGCTCAATCTGCCCAAGAGCTTTCTGAATGTCAATTGGCTTTAAAGAGGCGGGCTTCGACTTTTCATCAACATGAAAAAGTGGTTCTTAAGGGCAGGATTAACTCTCAAAATGAGGCGTTTAGGATTTGGAAGAAAACAAGATCAAGCTGCGCAAAGAACTTGACGAAGCCAGGATTAGGGCCGACAATAATTTGTTTCAATTTTATGTTTACAGTGTCATGAGTCGCGGAAGCTTAAGCTATCTGAAAAAGGAATATCCACGGACTTTGGCTCTTGTTTGGGAACAAGTGCTTTCATTCTGTAGTGGTGCCGATGATGTATATCTGCAGGAGAACCTCTTAGAAGAAGAAGATCGTAAGGCTTTGGTTGGAGGCAGGAAGATATTGGTAGGTGAGCGAGCTCGATCTTCCAGGGGAAAAACCCCGGATGTTACTTCCACTCGTAACCCATCCAGTCTTATTGATATCGAAGCTTCAAGCTCTAAAAATCCCTCTGCAAATTATTATGTCCAAGATGCTGCTGGAGTTCGACCCATTAAGGAACACACCATTCAGGAGGATGTTCTTAAATAACGCATGAGCCATAATGACACTTCTTTAAATGATTACGGGATTGACTTTACATATCCAGTAACTCCAGGTAAAATTGATATCTATCAGTCCGCACCGGATTTGGATTATCTTACCTCTTCTCCTGGGTTTGCTATATTTTGTGCTTGTTATTCGTTTGCACCAGGTCCGCCCTCGCCAATTCTTTTGTCTACTGGCGTACCGCTGTTTAAACTCTCACTATTGATTCCATTTTAGTATCAATCAATATTAGTCCACGCACCACACCTTTACCAGGCGACCCAACACTACTTAATATGTCTGACCTGGAAGACGAAGATGAAGCTCGGAATACTAATGCTGTGTCTGCTCTGACATGCAAGAGGAAATCCATTGTAAATAGCCTAGGAATTATTAACCTGTCCTCTCCCGATAGTTCTTGCGTAGACAAGAGAAAAAAAGATAGATGTTAAGCAGTTGGCTGTCCTCCTCCTTTTTCTATTAAGAAGTAGCATTTATGACCCTTATGTTTTGATTTCAATCTACTTTCTTATTTTTGTGCACTTAGACGGGTTGTATATGCGAGTGTCGATCCTCGCCTAAAATTTTACGCTCGTATACTTATGTTATATCGTTTGGTACTATAATGGTTTCGTCACTCGCTTTTACGAAAGACAATATCTCACCCAGATTCGATTTTGTTAGTCTAACAATTCTATTGAACATTCGTTCTCCATTGTAAAGTTGTAGCGAACTTGTGAAACAACCATTTTTTCATGAATTTTCTTAGTCATAGCCACGACTTTATTTTTGGTCGGTCAGTTCGTGATTATTAGGTTGGTATTCAATCGTATTTCCCAATAACCTGGTAGTACAAGCTCTTCGGGGATTAGATTTTTAAATATGCAAGGTCATTTTTTTTGTGCCCCCATGGAAGGTCTTGGGTTTCAAATTTCGATCCAAGTTCAGCCTTATTTGTTCTGATTTCTCTAGAACCGAAAAGTCCTTGTTGGATACCCCTTTTCAGCTAGGATTTCTATTACCCCCTTTCGGCTAAGATTTCTGTTTATACCGGTCCTTCCAACTTTGTACTTCATCCAGGGAGGTGGATACTAATTCTACTCATCGAGTTTTTGTTCGATTTAAAGAATTCATATCCTGCACCTAACATGGTGCCTCTTTTGGGACTAACAATTTTCATCTGTGGGACAAATTTGATACTATCTTTGCATTTTCGTCAAAGCTTGACGCCAACTCCTTCAATGGATTCTTGCTAAGAGTTTGGCGTGTTTCATAGTGAAATGTGCAGCTTCCTGACTTGGTGTTTGTTTATCATGCTTTTCACTATTTTCCCCAGTACAGCTTATCCTCTTGAAGCGATATGCTTATTTAGCATGATGTTTTCAGTCCTCAAGTTTCTTTGCGTGGAATGTTCTCTAGGAAGCCTTCCGTTATGGTTTAATTGGAGATGAGCGATTGCTTTTACTATTCCTACAATTAAGAAATTGGCTTTTAGTATGGTCTTACAATTATGTCATTTAGGTAAGCACATAACTTTTTGATTTGTACAACTTTTGTTTAATATAACATAAGTGAATCATCTTATACTACTTTCAAGAATATCGCGAGTAAAATAGTAGATTAAAATGACTATTTATTCTTAAGTAATAAATCAAAGTAAGGTAATGGAAGTCACTTATTCAGAACTGCCATAATTAGGACGCTGACTACTGATCCTCAAGTAAATGCTGGCCTTGGATTGGTTTGAGCGATCTACTCATTGCTTATTATCCCTTTCATATAGAGAATTGGAGCAGTGTTCGTGGACTTGTACATATTGTTGTAAATGATTCTTCCTGATCAGCTTCTCGATTAATGATTTTAAATGCCTACAATCATCTATGTCGTGCCCAGGCTGGTTATGAAATTGACAAAACCTTCGTGACCTTAGAGCAACATCTTTGACTTGCATTTGTTTTGGGATTGGATACCTCTTGGTATCCTTAGTTTCAATGAAGATATTCCTTATGGTGTCATTAAGGGGAGTGAACTCATAATTCTTAAAAAAGCATAGCTTCTTCTTATTTTAGCTATCTTTTCTTTGGTTGCTCCTCTTCCGACTATCAAAACTACCTTGCGTGCTACCTTCCCTTTTTACTTGTTCACACACTGAGTTCTCTTTAATGCTCATATATTTTCAGCTTTATTGATTGTCTGTTTGAGTGTTCTTGGTTTCTTTTTCTTAATCCATCATCCTAACTCGGTCTCTTTACATATGGCCCCCTTCAAAGCCATCAGAACTAGTCGGGGCTCATAATTTTCAATTTCAGCCACTGCCATATTAAAGTGGGTGAGAAAATCTTTAACGGACTCCCCTGGTCTTTGTTGTATTTCACTTAGCTCCATGACATCCCGGATTCTGGCTGCTTGGATCTGAATTCCTTACTAAATAATTTGGCCAAGGTAGCGAAGTCATCTATAGACTTTGGCGGCATATTTGTGAACCAAAGGTAGGCCACTGTAATGACCCGCAATTTCAGCGATATAATAATTAATTTATTTAATTATTTAAAGGGTGATTAAAAGGATTTAATGGTCGTTGAATTAAATAATAGTGAATATTTAATCAAAATAATAATTAAATAATATATTTAATTCTGAAATAATCAGAATTGGCTGAAATGGCGATATGGTGTGAACTGGATCATCTGTGATATTTAATTCAGTTTAGAATTGAATTATAATAACAAATATATTATTTGAACGAAGTTTGAACGTATAATTATATTATAATTAAAATCGAGCTCGAAATGGCGCTGCAGTTCGTAAATTGACGATTCGAACTTCAACTGAATGTACAGGATTCGTTTTAAGCCGGATTTCTGTGAAACAAGAAAGGTGTGGAGCTGGTGGAGTATATCTTTCTAGCGGAAGAGAAAAATTGGGATTTCGTCGTGTAGATTTTGATTTACGCCCAAATCAAAATTTAGAAAAGTCGTTGTGGAATTCCTTTATAATTTATTTATATTTTAAAAAGGAATTTCATTATAAATCGAATATCGATTTAATCGGGATTTGAAATATCGAGTTAGAAATTCATATAGGAATATTCTAAAGCTGTATGATATTCTGTTGTGAATATATACGATAATATTTATTTATAAATATTTAATTTAATTTCTTTTAAATATATTTATATATTTAAAGGGGTTATTTAGGGATTTAAAAATAGCTAGTTTTGCAAATGACCTCAGAATTCGACGAAAATAGTTTTGTTGGATCCGTAATGTCAAATTATTGTTAGATGTCCGGTTTTGTGATTTTTAGAGTCAGTATGTGGCCGCATCGATTTTTAATATGGGAAACAGTCGATATTTTGACGGTTAAAAATACGATGTGTGAGCATACAAGGTCGGAATTCAATGAAACCAGTTTCGTTTGGACCATAATGTCGAACTCTAGCTACATGTCCAGTTTCGTGATTTTTAGGTATCGTGTGTGATCACACGGATTTTTAAAGGACAAAAATGAATATAAAAAGGTAGAATTAAAATATCTAAACTAAATTAGAGGCCAAAACAAGGCCACACACCCCTCATTTACAACCACAGAAAAATCACAACCTTCCTATAAGATCAAAAATAAGGCCGCCGTAACCTTTTTTATTTCAGGGAAAACATTTTTGGATCTTCTAAAATCGAAAAGAATTCTAATAAAATTCTTAAAATCATTTCATATACATGTTTGGATTCCTACTTCACTCCTCTTTAACCTGATATCCTTTTCTTCTATTTCGATCGTCTTTTTGGTCGCTCGACTTTGGAACCCGGAAATTAGGGTTGCGGTATTCTGGGATTTGAATGATCGAGATGCAAAAGTAGTGTGATAATCGAATTCGTGGGGTAGTGTGGCACTAGTATTGGGGTTTTTGGGGAATTCGGTTGAAAAGTTTGTCGATACTGTACGGTGTTGGTGCGACAGAGGCTATCGACGGGATTAAACAGAAGGAGCGGAGCTCGATGGAAGGTGTATGGTGTGGAGGAGCTCGGCAAGAGAAGTTCAATGGTATGTTCGGTTTAAGGGTTCATGAAGTATCGAGTGAGGAATGGAGATGGTTGGTTGCATTAATGTGTTTGAAAGGGGAGGAGGCCGCGTATTTCAGTTTTGGGAAGAAAGGGGGATGCAGTCATGGGCCTGCGGGTTGGTTAATGGGCCAGGGAGATATCAAAAAAGGGTAAAGACCCAAAAGGGTTTTAACTTAAGTTTTATTTAAATTTAATAAATGTATTAACTTATAAAAGCAATATCTCGTTCATACGTTATCAGATTGACGAACCGTAAGTTGCGTTGGGATCGTATGGACGACGACTACAACATGGAACTGACGGGAAGCGAATCAAAGCTCGTTTGAATTTATGGCGAAATAAATTGTTTGATTCAAATCAAACAACAATTTATCGTTCTTTAACGATGAACTACCAATGTGAGTAAAACTCACCAACTCTGAACAGTTCTATTTTTATAACGTATATTTAGAACTGATAAATGATGACTGATAGTTGTGTGTTGATTTGGTTGATTGAACTGCTAGTCAGTTAGTTGAAATTATATATATATAAATATATATATAAACCGTTAAATATATATATATATATTGATGTTGTTTATCAGAACAGTTCATATTGAAATGAAGTTGATGTTAATTATATGATTTAACATCTGTGATGCAGGGAAACAGGTTGGAGGGACCCAACTGGGTTCCTCAATTATATAAAACACTGTTTGTTTCATATATTGTGACGTATGATGTGATATATAATCTGTTGATGATTATGTGTGTTTGGATGATATTAATCACTGGGTTTGGTATTATAAATATCGTAAGCAATACTAGGATGTAGACAAGGGGATTTTCAAAGTATATTTTGAAAATAAATTGTTTATATAAAATCAAGGGATTTTATATACAGAAGAAAAGGGGTTTTATAAAAGGAAATAATTATAAAAATCAAAGAGTTAGAAAGAGAAATATTTGTAAACAAATATGAAGGAGAAATATTTGTAAACAAATATAAGGGGAAATATTTGTAAACAAATATAAAAGGGGAAATATTTGTAAAACAAATATAAAGGGAATCATTTGTGGAAAGAAGTATAAATGGAAATATTTATTTATAGGAAATAAATAGAATGTTATAAATAAGATATTTAATTGTTAAATAAGTAGGAAAGATAAAATAAATATTTATTTGTTAAATAAATAGAATTGAAAAGGGGAGAGTTATTTGTTAAGTAAACACATAGAAACAGGAATAGAATCAAAGGAGTTATTCAAAAGAGCAAATCGAAAGGAGTAAATCGAATATAGTTTATTCGAATAGAATTAAAGGAGTAAATCAAATATAGTTTATTCAAATAGAATTAAAGGAGTTAATCGAATATAGTTTATTCGAATAGAGTTAAAGGAGTTATCGAATCTAGTTATTTGAAAGGAGTTAAGTGAAAAGAGTAAAACCATTAGGGTTAATCAGTTAGAGTTAATCGATAGAGTTAAATCGAACTAGAGTTATTCAAATGGAGTTAATTGAATTTAGTTTAATCGAATAGTAGATATTCGAAGTGAGATAATCGAATCAGAAATATTCGAAGTGAGTTGATCGAATCTAGTTATTCGACAGGAGTTAAATCGAATAAGATTTATTCGAAGAAAAAGATTATCGAATATAAGTATTCGAAAGTAAGAAAATCGAATATAAGTTATTTGGATGTAAGTTATTCGAATAAGAGTTAATCCAGTAATAGTTAAATAGAATAAAAGTTCATCGAATAAGAGTTATAGCTTAGAGTTAACCAAATAGGAGTTAATAAATTAGTTGATCGTTATATTATTCAAGTTAGGAAATAAAAGTCATATTTAAGATAATATATTTCGAATGCAGGAAATTTTAACACCATTGTTATAATCACGTAAACTTGTAAAAGAAGGGGGTTCGTAAATAGAATCTGAGGGTTCGTAAGGAAGTATTAAAGAGTTAAAAAGGTGAATCTTATCTTTTTCGAGATTTGAAGGGTGGTTCAGTTAAGGTCTGAGAGGTAGCTATACCCCAACTTGATTGACTGCGTTTTTAATTAAGAAATGGTTACGGTTCAAGTGTGAAGTGGTTAAGTGGATTTAGTAATTTAGTATAGTGGTTTGAGTCGTCATCGCAATATAGTTATAAACATCTGTTTAAATCCCAATTAAGAAGTTTTGGAAATGTTTTCCAAACGAGAATCAGAAATGTTTTCTGATAATAGAAAAGAAGAAATTTAGAATATATGGAAACAGAAGATAAGTAAATTAATGAAATAAAGAGATAAAGGTTAAATGATGATTGATCGATATAATTTCCTCCTAGAAATAATATCGTTGTTTGCACACCTGTTTTTCTTTGATGGTTAAATCACAGACGATCGAAATTTTGACCATTTTAACGTTGTTAGTATGGAGAGACCAGTTGGATTATTATCCAAAGAACCACTCTGTATTGGCATAAGCGTTGCGAATCATATATGCCAAAGAAAACTGAAGATGGAGTAAAGTGCAAGGGCTATTATATAAGTCTTAGATAACAGTGCCTAAGATGGATGTATTGAATAGTGCCTTCGGTTCATCCTGTTCCTGGATGACTTGTATGGATGAATGTCTGATAGAGTATTTCCAGAAAGGTCACGTACATTGATTTCTTCAACCGTACCAAGAGTGGAAGCGGAGAAGGAAACTTCTTTAGCTAACACGTAATGTACTGTTGTAGAAACCAATTAGTGATTTTCGATGGATTTGACAATGTGGCATTCGAAGTGAATCTGATGTGATGATAAGGCGTAACCTCAAGCCTCATCAACCGATAAATGACAAAAATCGGGCAGGTAGCATGGCTATGTAGGTCGCACCTATTAGGGTGTATAATCACCTGATCTAGAGTTTCATTTACTTCAAAAAAATCTATTGTTGATGTTGTCCCATTCGGGAAACGGTTGCTGATCCCAACCGTTGGTGATATACTTTTGATACACTCAACGAAATGAGTGGTCGGTCATGTGTGGCCGGGTTGCAAGATGTTCTTGTTGAACCCAGTGTATTCCTCTCTAGAGGTACACTAGCGAAAGGTGGTTCCATACCTTATCATAGTTGGAAATCCATTTCCCAATACGTGCTTGCGGTTTTGATTGTATACTATGTATGTAGAACGTGAGATGAAAGCGGTTCTACTAGGTGATTATTATATTATGGTTGATAAACATTATTATAATATCAAGAGGTTTTTGATATAAAGATATTTTGGATTCTCATAAGGGAAAAACCCGTTCCGTTATACGCGTGGTCTTATGAGATATCGTTTACTTGTTCAAACTGTTTTACTCATACCAGTCCCATGACTGACCGGAGTTTATTTTGTTTTGTTTTCCCTAAACTCTTGGGTGCCCAATTTTGTACGAGCAGTCAAGTAGTCGGGATTTACAGATACTTGAAGAGCTGGAGTAGGAGGCTTTAGGATCATATAGCTATAGTTTATTTCCGCTGTGTTGTAAGTGTTGTACTCTGATAATGTTATTGTATACATATACTGAGTTTATTTCAAGGATATGTTATTTATTATATGTTATTCGTTCCTCTGTGAGGTTCATGTTACTCTAATGTTGTGTTCTTCTTCTTCTTCTACTCTAAGTTTCTATCTTATCTATCCTCACCCACTAATTTCTTTCATTAACTATTTTGTTATTTTCGATCCTTGGATATTCGATATGTGTCGTATATCGGATAACCAAGATCGCATTTTTCCGGGTCGTTACAGTTGGTATCAGAGCTTAAGGTTAAGAGAATTACCTTGGCTCTGTGGCGTGACTCGGTAGAGATGGGGTTAGTAATACCCTAGATTGAGTTTGAGTGTATATATATGAGAGAGCGTATTTGTTATTCAATATAAAATGGTTTTATATTGTGGAGATTTATTGGTTGAGTTGTTTACGTGTTCTAGTCGATCAGTTTGATCCACTGTATCGGTAGGGGCTTATAAACACTCAAATACGATAAACCGTCATGGTATGTTTTGAAAAGAGGGTAAATGATATAATTGTACCCAAATTATATTTTGATATAAAGAAAATATATATTTGATATATTTGTTGTGATTATAATCGAGTAAGATTATAAAAGTGAAATGGTTATGTAAATAACCAATCAGAATTCATATATAAGCGTAATATATGAAATCGAATTGAATTAAATCTGAATTTAATTCAGAATTTGGAATTAAAATAAGGAAATTTTAAGTTCCTGGGAGATTTTGAAAATGTTTTTCAATTTCGAATAGATATAGTATTAAACCCACCTTGATGACTGGAAAATAATTCCGAGGATGGATCGATACATCGTCGGTGTGATTTTCGAGTTTCTAAGTGGCAGATTACTACCAAAGGTTTTGTTTTCAAATTGTTTTGAGGAAACAAGTTGTTTGGAAATTCAAAGGTTTTGAATTGGTATTATGATTTCAAATTGATTTGAATAAAAACCCAGGAATTTAAATGTAACTTGTGGAGTTAAGTAAATCCGGAATTGATCCAAGGATAATTTGAAATGGAATTAAGGTATAAGTTAAGAGTTGGAAACTGTAATTGGGGTTGGGATGATATTGGGCTTCGATATAAGCGAATAATTGTGTTGAGATTCGGTTAATTGGAAATTGATTGGAATGATATTGGTATATGTTGAATTGGTAATAGGTGCAAAGGATATAATGATATGCCCGGCAAAAAGGTACAAGTTTATATTTATATGAGTTTGGTGATTTATGAACCGATTTGGCAAGCCGCTTGGCTGTTTGATTTTCTTTTAGGTTGGAAAAGGCCTAGAGAGGCGAGTGAGGTTTGACGTATTGACCAGTACAAAGGAGGTGCTGACGAAATTTTTTGAAAAGTTAAGGTGTTAAAGAATTTTCAGGATTTTTGAAAATTTTCATTGATAAAAATAAATTAATAATTTAATTGAAATTAAATTGGTTCAGTTGAAACTAAAATTAAGAAGTGAACAAATAAGTTCTAACCAGTTAATAGAGTTGTTTTCTAACTTAGCAATTTCGAGGACAAAATTATTTTAAGTGGGGAAGAATGTAATGACCCGCAATTTCAGCGATATAATAATTAATTTTATTAATTATTTAAAGGGTGATTAAAAGGATTATATCGTTGTTTGCACACCTGTTTTTCTTTGATGGTTAAATCACAGACGGTCGAAGTTTTGACCATTTTAACGATGAAATAAAGAAAATTGAAGAGATAAAGGTTAAATGATGATTGATCGATATAATTTCCTCCTGGAAATAATATCGTTGTTTGCACACCTGTTTTTCTTTGATGGTTAAATCACAGACGATCGAAGTTTTGACCATTTTAACGTTGTTAGTATGGAGAGACCGGTTGGATTATTATCCAAAGAACCACTCTGTATTGGCATAAGCATTGCGAATCATATATGCCAAAGAAAATTGAAGACGGAGTAAAGTGCAAAGGCTATTGTATAAGTCTTAGATAACAGTGCCTAAGATGGATGTATTGAATAGTGCCTTCGGTTCATCCCGTTCCGGGATGACTTGTATGGATGAATGTCTGACAGAGTATTTCCAGAAAGGTCACGTACATTGATTTCTTCAACTGTACCAAGAGTGGAAGCGGAGAAGGAAACTTCTTTAGCTAACACGTAATGTACTGTTGTAGACGTCAATTAGTGATTTTCGATGGATCTGACAATGTGGCATTCGAAGTGAATCAGATGTGATGATAAGGCGTAACCTCAAGCCTCATCAACCGGTAAATGACAGAAATCGGGCAGGTAGCATGGCTATGTAGGTCGCACCTATTAGGGTGTATAATCACCTGATCTAGAGTTTCATTTACTTAAAAAAAATCTATTGTTGATGTCGTCCCATTCGGGGAACGGTTGCTGATCCCAACTGTTGGTGATATACATCCGATACACTCAAGCGAAATGAGTGGTCGGTCATGTGTGGCCAGGTTGCAAGATGTTCTTGTTGAACGCTTTGTATTCCTCTCCAGAGGTACACTAGCGAAAGGTGGTTCCATACCTTGTCATAGTTGGAAATCCATTACCCAATACGTGCTTGCGGTTTTGATTGTATACTATGTATGTAGAACGTGAGATGAAAGCAGTTCTACTAGATGATTATTATATTGTGGTTGACTGACATTATTATAATATCAAAAGGTTTTTGATATAAAGATATTTTGGATTCTCATAAGGGAAAAACCCGTTCTGTTATACGCGTGGTCTTATGAGATATCGTTTACTTGTTCAAACTTTTTAAACTGTTTTACTCATACCAGTCCCATGACTGACCCGGAGTTTATTTTGTTTTGTTTTCCCTAAACTCTTGGGTGCCCAATTTTGTACGGGCAGTCAAGTAGTCGGGATTTACAGATACTTGAAGAGCTGGAGTAGGAGGCTTCAGGATCATATAGCTATAGTTTATTTCCGTTGTGTTGTAAGTGTTGTACTCGGATAATGTTATTGTATACATATACTGAGTTTATTTCAAGGATATGTTATTTATTATATGTTATTCGTTCCGCTGTGAGGGTCGTGTTACTCTGATGTTGTATTCTTCTTCTTCTATTCTAAGTTTCTATCTTATCTATCCTCACCCTCTAATTTCTTTCATTAACTATTCAGTTATTTTCGATCCTTGGATGTACGATATGTGTCGTATATCAGATAACCAAGATCGCATTTTTTCGGGTCGTTACAGCCACCCCCTCTAAATAAGTCAGAAATTATAGGCATTTGATCTCGTCGGTGGAGCGCGCCCCATCCATATGTTGATCATATTTGCACAAGAATATGTTGGGGTCGCTTGTCCCTTTATAGGATTGCAATGTTGGAGGTTTGAATTCCTGTGGATATATAGCCATTTTGATTCTTTCGGTGAGTGGGGTCTTAGTAGGAGAAAATCCCCACTCCTTTCGATTATCCTCTTGTTTCAAGCCCTCCTTCACAATTCTACATTCCATTCCTAAAATATTTTCATGCTCTTTGCTCTGATACATGAAACAAGCGCCTTCCTCCTCACCAAATCTTGTCTAGGCATGTAATCACAATCTGGAGACAAGGGATATGGGGTTTCTTTCGAGAGGAATGCTCCTTTGATGAGATCATCCAACTGTTGAGAGGTTGTATCATCGAAATAATTGCACATAGGTGCTTTAGCTTTTCCAAGTCCAGATTAGTGTGATATGTAGCTTCGTTGTAAAGACCCGCAACTTCCCCGTAAAGGAAAGCGTCGGATAGTTCGAGAACAAGCCACAACAGAACGCATACAGAAGAACATTTCATTGTATATAACAACAATGCATCAGATTACAAGAATATACAGAGTATGAATGAATATTACACAGAAATATCAGAGATTTAAATTACATTTAAATACATAGCAGCGGAAAATAATACAATACACAACTAGAAGAAGATATACGGATACAAAGCTTTCCGGATATCGTTCCAGCTGTAAACCAAAATCCTGTGAATATAAATCTGCAAAACCAAAACTACTAGCTGCCCGTGTCGAAATAAGGGCACCCAGAGTTTAGGTTAAAACAATAAACTCCAGGTCAGTCATGTGACTGGTGTGAGAACTAAAACAGTTGTTAATCTTTGTTTTTAAAGTTAGGTAAATCAAGGGACCACGCCGTATAACACGGAACGGGTTTCCTCCCAAGAATACCAGTGCATAAAACCAACAGCGCAATGCTAAATAAAGAAAGATGAAGCTGTTATAAGACCCAGGTCCTATCACACAATGCAACGCAAGCCGGGGGATAGGGTTTTCCCTTATAACAGCCAAAGAATGCTTGATACGTTTAAAACAAATCATTTGATACTATTATAAGTGCATAGTGTATAAAACACTTCAAATCATAAGTATCAATCATAGGCGGCATGAGCGCCCCATCCCACTATGTCACCATATATAGGTTTACAAATAAAACCGCAAATGTCACGTATTTGGAAATTGGATTTCCGTCTATGAACCGAGGCAAAAGATAGTCCTCAACCGATTCGTGACTCTCTAGCCCGAGCCACAGGTCAGAGCTCGAGTGACCTTGGAGCGACAGGGCCGGTCCACCGATGTGGATTAAAATGCCTGAACACTACGTTTCCCCACCCTATGGGGTGTAAGTCTGGTCCGTCAGCCGACCAGAATGCATCGGCCGAAACCGATATAACCGAGGCGCCTCGCAACAGCAACAACCACATAAGTCAAACTCGTCAGGGCGTGTAAAACCACTGACGCCACTTCTAACTAGAAAGAAACGCAAGTCCTCCCTGAGGTCCGTCTCCCGTTTTTGGTTCATACCTGGTGTGAAACACGCGAGGTAAACGTTACACAAAGCTACGCCACAAAGGCCGTGCTTTGATCATCACCACAAGACTTTGCTTTTCAACAGAAGCCTTGATCATTTGCATCTTAGCATGCCACACAGGCAAACCATCCTATGCAACCGATATCAGTCACACAGAATGAAATCCGATGTCAGACACACAGTCCATTTACAAGTCCGTTCTGGGTCTGAACGAAACCGGAGGCACCTAGTACCTCGCATATCCATCGATCTCCAAGTACGTCTGGACGATCACTAACTGTTTCCATCTTCTTGGGTGTACAGCCCAATCAAGATCATCAGTTATCACCCAAACGACGTGAAGACCTCCGGTCTTCGACCATCGTCTTCATCTTCGACTTATCGTCGTATCAGTTATTCAGAATGGGATAAACCCGGTCTTTCCGAATAACTCGCGTATATTTTAAATAAGTGTTACACAAACACAACATACGCCTCATTCCAATTCATTAGTCACTAACCGTAAATTAATCAAGAGAATAATTCCCCAAATATTAACCCCGAAGGCCGAAACCAACATCAGATCAATATCCAGAAAACCATTCTGCTTGGCTAACCGACAGTTAGTTTCTAAATTTCACGTTCAAATCTAATTAAAGATTTAACTATCGCCTGGAGCAAAACTGGTGATACTCCATTCTCGATCTTTTCAATCTAATTAAAGATTCATTAAAACTCCACTTAGTTTTAATCTTTTGACTGGGTTAAAGAATCAGTGTCATTTAAAAACACGGTTCACGATAAACCCAAAATCACATTCATTAATCGTCGGGTTAAAGAACGAGTGTTATTTAAAAACACTGTCCACGATAAACCCAAAAATCAATATCGATTCAATTCCAATTAAATGTTATTTAATTGGTACACTTCATTAAATCTAAATAAAAAGATTTAATCATTTCTCAACTGGGTTCAAGAACAGTGTTAGTGAAGACACCATTCACGACGAACCCAAATCACATTCATTAATTATCGGGTTAAAGAACGAGTGTTATTTAAAACACTGTTCACGATAAACCCAAAAATCAATATCAATTCAATTCCAATTAAATGTTATTTAATTGGTACACTTCATTAAATCTAAATCAAAAGATTTAATCTTTTCTCAGCTGGGTTCAAGAACAGTGTTAGTGAAGACACCATTCACGACGAACCCAAATCACATTCATTAATTATCGGGTTAAAGAACGAGTGTTATTTAAAACACTGTTCACGATAAACCCAAAAATCAATATCAATTCAATTCCAATTAAATGTTATTTAATTGGTACACTTCATTAAATCTAAATAAAAAGATTTAATCTTTTCTCAGCTGGGTTCAAGAACAGTGTTAGTGAAGACACCATTCACGACAAACCCAAATCACATTCGATATTCAATACAAGGCTCTGAATAGAAAATATATCGGCTTATATTCAATATCGAATTCTACGACTAACAAATGTCGTATTGGAAATAACGATATACATATATATCTTTCAAATTTCCATAACAACACCTGTATAATCATGAATTCCAACATCGAAATATTCCGAAGACAATTTCGATTCAAATCCACTCCAGTGTAATCATTGGAATTTTGGTTACTTTTAAAACCCTTTTCGAATTCAATTTATTTATTTAAAAATAAATAGAATTATAATTCTAGTTCAAAACTAGTTCATTTCGATAAAAATCTATTTTTATCTTTTCTAATATGGAATTTTTCATCCCAATTCTTTCTAAATCATTTCTTATGATTTTACACAAATTATTACTATTTTTAATAATTTTATCAAGGCCCGTACAGTCGATTTCCATCAATGGCCATCGAACTGCACTTATAGCGACCTTTTTCGAATTTGATTTGGACATAATTCCAAATCCAACCGTTAGATTTCAAATTTCTAACATTCATTAGAAAGCTCTTTTCGATACGAACCCAACGGTTCCGGTTTTAGGAGAATCCGACGGTCGGATCTCCCGTAATGTCCGTTTGAAATAAATGGTCGAAATTCGCGAACTGCCGCGGCGCGGCGCGTTCTATTCAGGCCATTATATTATATATATAATATATATATAATATATACTTCGTCGATTTCTATTTAAAACGAATTATATAAATAGTTTTAAAATTCGTTTCAAAAGCAATCTCAACTTCCTTTTCAATTCAAATCAAAATTGAATTCTTCTTTATAAATTCGTTTCAAAATTCATTTCTATTCAATTCGAATTTCAATTCAATTTGAATTCATTTCAATTCGCTTTTAATTCAATTCGAATTCGTTTTCAATTCAATTCATTTCGAAATCGTTTTCAATTCAATTCGAATTCGTTTTCAATTCAATTCATTTCGAAATCGTTTTCAATTCAATTCGAATTCGTTTTCAATTCAATTCATTTCGAAATCGTTTTCAATTCAATTCATTTCGAAATCGTTTTCAATTCAATTCATTTCGAAATCGTTTTCAATTCAATTCGAATTCATTTTCAATTCAATTCATTTCGAAATCGTTTTCAATTCAATTCATTTCGAAATCGTTTTCAATTCAATTCGAATTCATTTTCAATTCAATTCATTTCGAAATCGTTTTCAATTCAATTCATTTCGAAATCGTTTTCAATTCAATTCGAATTCATTTTCAATTCAATTCATTTCGAAATCGTTTTCAATTCAATTCGAATTCATTTTCAATTCAATTCATTTCGAAATCGTTTTCAATTCAATTCATTTCGAAATCGTTTTCAATTCAATTCGAATTCATTTTCAATTCAATTCATTTCGAAATCGTTTTCAATTCAATTCATTTCGAAATCGTTTTCAATTCAATTCGAATTCATTTTCAATTCAATTCATTTCGAAATCGTTTTCAATTCAATTCATTTCGAAATCGTTTTCAATTCAATTCATTTCGAAATCGTTTTCAATTCAATTCATTTCGAAATCGTTTTCAATTCAATTCATTTCGAAATCGTTTTCAATTCATTTCATTTCGAAATCGTTTTCAATTCATTTCGAATTCGTTTTTAAAATCGATATAAATATCGTTCACGTCAAAATGGCGTCAATCTAATCAACACGGCTTCATATATTCCTTTATTTTCAAATATTCTATTTCAAATATTTCTTTTTCAAATATTTCTTTTTCAAAACTGGAATGAGGCCCAATCAATTACCATATAAAATTAATTATATGGATTTTCATACAACACATGTATATAATAGCATTGAAAATAATCAACCATCAACCAAAGTGCACTACACTGTATAAGCATCAAATATAGATATTCAACGCTTATAACAGCCTGTCAATCAATCGATCGACATATTTAATCAATCAGGATGAGTGAACTTCAAATTTCATCCTAACACCCGTGTGGGGTTTCAAACAATCAAACACATATTTTATTTGTGCAGTTAGGCGATGTGTAAAATTTATCGACCCAATCAACGTCATTCAAATAGGTGTACATAAACAAACCGTCTGGTTTGTAAATGAATATTTATTTATTCACATTCACGTTAAAAATTATATTTTTAACGATAACACATTTTATTTTGACATATGAATTTCTATTCTTCATTTACACAAATAAAATGATATTTTTATTTTTCTAACATATTTTAGAAAATTTCGGCGGCATAACGGCACGATACTAGAAACGGGACAAGGCCTAGCCTTATCCCCGGTCTAGTGAAGGCCCACGCCATTCACACATCAATCAAATCAATTCGTTATGCAAACCACAAACTTTGGAGTAAGGGTCTAACCTAGCCTTACTCCTTCGCCTTATAACGGCGCACGTCTAATCCTAACCAATTTATCGATTCGATTTTTCACACCACAAACCACATTCAAACCAATATCGCAATCAATCACCAAACAGTCAAACAAACAAGTCCATGGTCTGTGGACGATTGTGTCGGGTGCTACTAAGCACCGTCTGCATCCTAGTATATATATATAACTAGAAATAAAATAGAAAGGTGAGAAATTCTCACATTTAGCTATCCAACCATCTCGACTCTTCTTTTGCAGAAGTCTTCGTCGTTTCGCCTTTTTGTCACCTTCGTTGCTGCTTTCACTACATACGTAAAAATCACATTTTTACTTCGCTATTCAATATGTAAAAATCGAATTTTTACTTTGCTATTCAATATATAAAAATCGAAGTTTTTTTCTACTATGTTATATAGATAAAAATTATATTTTTATCACGCTATTTTCTATATGAAGATTTCGCCTTTTTAAATTTAAAGATTTCGCCTTTTTAAATTTAAAGATTTCACCTTTTTTTAAATTTAAAGATTTCACCTTTTTCAAAAACAAAGATTTGATTTTTATAGTTCCTACTATGCAAAGATTATATTTTTACTATTCTTATGATGTAACAATTATATTTTTATTGCTTTAAAAATATAAGAATCATACCTTACTATTTCTACTTAACAAAAATTCCATCTTTTCTGTTTTTAAAAATATGATCTTTATTTTCAAGTTCAAATCTTTTTCTATTAAGAGATCAAACCCCTTTTTTTCTCTATCTCAAAGTTTAAAATAAAATCAGTTTTCTTTTCCTTTTCAAATCAGTTTTTATTTTCTTTTCAAAACAGTTTTTATTTTTTTTTAAAATGCAGTTTTGCCTTTTTAAAAATGCAGTTTTTTTTTTTTTCCTTTATCCTTTTCAAATCAGTTTTTAAACTCTTAAAATTCAGTTTTTTTTAAACTTTTAAAATCCAGTTTTTTTTTAAACTTCTAAAAATCCAGTTTTTTTTAACTTTTAAAACCAGTTTTTAAACTTCTATAAATCCAGTTTTTTTTAACTTCTAAAAATCCAGTTTTTAAACTTTTAAAAATCCAGTTTTTAAACTTTTAAAAATCCAGTTTTTAAACTTCTAAAAATCCAGTTTTTAAACTTCTAAAAATCCAGTTTTTAAACTTCTAAAAATCCAGTTTTTAAACTTCTAAAAATCCAGTTTTTAAACTTTTAAAAATCCAGTTTTTTTAAACTTCTATTAATATAAAAAAAAAAGAAAACAAATAAATTGAAAAACGACTTACAGGGGGGACTCGTCGACGGCTCGGAGGGGATGCGGGGTTGACTGGGCGGAGGCGAAGATGGTGGTTGCGGTGTTCATCGGTGGCGGTCTTCGAGGGGAGCGTGGTGGTCTTCGCGGTGGGGTTTTGAGCTTCGTGAGTTGGGAGGAGGGAGAGGAGAGGGCAGAGGGTCGGGTTTGAAGCGGAGGAGGGCGGTGGTCCTCCTGGGAGGCGGCGCCTGAGGCGCGGCGGCCTCGCTGGCCGCGGCGGCGCGATTCGCCCCCCACCCCGTCGCCTTTCTCTTTTTTTTTTTTTTTTATTTGAAATCGATTTGAGAAAAAAACAAAAGGGGGGGGCCAGCGGGTTTTTAAGGGGAAGGGGTATATTTTATATTTTTTTTTATTTTAATTTAGTTATTTAATTCAATTTAAAGTTGACTTTTCGTTTTAACTCGAAATCAAGCCCACCGACTGTCGCCCCTAGCTAATTACCCCCATTCCGAACACAATGGGATATGTAACGTAAGCTGATCTGATCGCTTTGATCAGTTTCTGTTGAATTTACATTTAAATCATTATATTGAATTTTAAACGTACATTTCTAATTACCGGGGTCACATACTAACTAGAAAAATTCCAGAAAAATATTTTCTAGCTTCGTATTGACGATGCGGTCCTAACAAAACTAGTTTCGTCGAATTCCGAGACCGTTTGAAAAATGGCCAATTTCCAGTCGATTAAAATCAACTGAAAATGGTCAAACGCATTTTCCTTTGCCACGCTCACATATTGATTCGAAAAATTATGAAATTTGGAATCTAGCAATAACTCGACATCACGGACCCAACAAAACTGGTTTCGTCGTAATCCAAGGTCGTTTGCAAAATTGCTATTTTTAAGGGCCTTATATATATAAAAATATATATATATTCCACAGCGACTATTTCTAATTTTTAACTGGACATATCTTATCATTTCTAAGATGAAATCCCAGTTTGTTAACTTCATTACAAAGATATAGTTATACAGATTCAAATATTTCTTGTTTCGTTCAATTCTGACTTATATTGAATTCTGTATATTCATTTGAAATTAGAAATCGAATTTTCGAACTACCGCGCCATTTTCAATTCCTTTTATAATTATATATAATTATTTATATTCTAACGACGACGCGTATAAATATATACGTTCGAATTATATTCAAAACAGATTTCTCGTCGATATTATTTAAAATAATCTATTTTAAATATTCAAAATTCGCTAAAATTGCCAAAATAAAATTTTTAAACTGGCCCAGATTTTCGGGTTGTTACAATCTCCCCCACTTAAAACTTTTCGTCCCCGAAAAGGAACAAAGTCGAAAGTGGTTTGATTATTCAGCTCTACGATCGATCAGGCTTCCATTCTCCAACTCTTTAGTTTCTGAGAATTTTCAAAATTTCAAAAATTTGGCTAACACCCTAAATTTTCGAAAAATTTCGCCATAACCTCCCCTGCACCGGGAGCATCGGGGAATTTCAAATAGCTTCCCCGGTCCTTCAGATCTCAAAAAGAAAAAGAAAAAGCCAAGCGGCTAGCCAATAGGCTCACAAAATCATCATCACCCAAACAAAACAGTAAATTATGTAGTAAACATGTACCTATTTGTCGGGCAAACAAATTTTATTCTCTGGCTCTAGCCTCCTTGCTATGACCTGCTCAATATAAGTATATGTATATGCAAGCAAATGCGACCAATTTTCAATATAATCCAATATTTGATTCAATTAGGCTAAATGGTTTAAAATTAGCAAACAAATGAACAAACAACACAAACATCAATCAATTAGTGAATTTAACGTTTCAAATTCATAATTTTGATATATATACTGAAAATCTTGTTTTTGATGCCAATTCACAACAAAGTGTTCTAGCTATATAAGATTTGGTTCTCACACCAGCCTAATGGAAATATATAGATATCATACTTTCGTTACTCGAAAATAAATGCTGGTGATGGTATACTTCATCATCAGGACCATGTCCGGGCGACTAGAGTGCGACTCTATATCTATCCAATATATTAAAACTTCGAATACACGCGGATCAGACGTATACGCAAAATCTATATATACTGGATTGTCCACATCAATTTAAATAGATAATCAAATACGAATAATTGATTAAATTTTCAAAACAAAAATTTGTTTTCATTTTCAAAAATATACTCTTCACACTCGTTCTAGGATACTACTGATCGCATCTCTAATGAGTCATTCTCGTTGGATATTACTAATCCAATTTCTGATGAATTCTTTCGTACGGTTCTAATGTGTCTTGTTCTCTGCTTTGTAAACCAAAGCTCTGATACCAAATGTAAAGACCCGCAACTTCCCCGTAAAGGAAAGCGTCGGATAGTTCGAGAACAAGCCACAACAGAACGCATACAGAAGAACATTTCATTGTATATAACAACAATGCATCAGATTACAAGAATATACAGAGTATGAATGAATATTACACAGAAATATCAGAGATTTAAATTACATTTAAATACATAGCAGCGGAAAATAATACAATACACAACTAGAAGAAGATATACGGATACAAAGCTTTCCGGATATCGTTCCAGCTGTAAACCAAAATCCTGTGAATATAAATCTGCAAAACCAAAACTACTAGCTGCCCGTGTCGAAATAAGGGCACCCAGAGTTTAGGTTAAAACAATAAACTCCAGGTCAGTCATGTGACTGGTGTGAGAACTAAAACAGTTGTTAATCTTTGTTTTTAAAGTTAGGTAAATCAAGGGACCACGCCGTATAACACGGAACGGGTTTCCTCCCAAGAATACCAGTGCATAAAACCAACAGCGCAATGCTAAATAAAGAAAGATGAAGCTGTTATAAGACCCAGGTCCTATCACACAATGCAACGCAAGCCGGGGGATAGGGTTTTCCCTTATAACAGCCAAAGAATGCTTGATACGTTTAAAACAAATCATTTGATACTATTATAAGTGCATAGTGTATAAAACACTTCAAATCATAAGTATCAATCATAGGCGGCATGAGCGCCCCATCCCACTATGTCACCATATATAGGTTTACAAATAAAACCGCAAATGTCACGTATTTGGAAATTGGATTTCCGTCTATGAACCGAGGCAAAAGATAGTCCTCAACCGATTCGTGACTCTCTAGCCCGAGCCACAGGTCAGAGCTCGAGTGACCTTGGAGCGACAGGGCCGGTCCACCGATGTGGATTAAAATGCCTGAACACTACGTTTCCCCACCCTATGGGGTGTAAGTCTGGTCCGTCAGCCGACCAGAATGCATCGGCCGAAACCGATATAACCGAGGCGCCTCGCAACAGCAACAACCACATAAGTCAAACTCGTCAGGGCGTGTAAAACCACTGACGCCACTTCTAACTAGAAAGAAACGCAAGTCCTCCCTGAGGTCCGTCTCCCGTTTTTGGTTCATACCTGGTGTGAAACACGCGAGGTAAACGTTACACAAAGCTACGCCACAAAGGCCGTGCTTTGATCATCACCACAAGACTTTGCTTTTCAACAGAAGCCTTGATCATTTGCATCTTAGCATGCCACACAGGCAAACCATCCTATGCAACCGATATCAGTCACACAGAATGAAATCCGATGTCAGACACACAGTCCATTTACAAGTCCGTTCTGGGTCTGAACGAAACCGGAGGCACCTAGTACCTCGCATATCCATCGATCTCCAAGTACGTCTGGACGATCACTAACTGTTTCCATCTTCTTGGGTGTACAGCCCAATCAAGATCATCAGTTATCACCCAAACGACGTGAAGACCTCCGGTCTTCGACCATCGTCTTCATCTTCGACTTATCGTCGTATCAGTTATTCAGAATGGGATAAACCCGGTCTTTCCGAATAACTCGCGTATATTTTAAATAAGTGTTACACAAACACAACATACGCCTCATTCCAATTCATTAGTCACTAACCGTAAATTAATCAAGAGAATAATTCCCCAAATATTAACCCCGAAGGCCGAAACCAACATCAGATCAATATCCAGAAAACCATTCTGCTTGGCTAACCGACAGTTAGTTTCTAAATTTCACGTTCAAATCTAATTAAAGATTTAACTATCGCCTGGAGCAAAACTGGTGATACTCCATTCTCGATCTTTTCAATCTAATTAAAGATTCATTAAAACTCCACTTAGTTTTAATCTTTTGACTGGGTTAAAGAATCAGTGTCATTTAAAAACACGGTTCACGATAAACCCAAAATCACATTCATTAATCGTCGGGTTAAAGAACGAGTGTTATTTAAAAACACTGTCCACGATAAACCCAAAAATCAATATCGATTCAATTCCAATTAAATGTTATTTAATTGGTACACTTCATTAAATCTAAATAAAAAGATTTAATCATTTCTCAACTGGGTTCAAGAACAGTGTTAGTGAAGACACCATTCACGACGAACCCAAATCACATTCATTAATTATCGGGTTAAAGAACGAGTGTTATTTAAAACACTGTTCACGATAAACCCAAAAATCAATATCAATTCAATTCCAATTAAATGTTATTTAATTGGTACACTTCATTAAATCTAAATCAAAAGATTTAATCTTTTCTCAGCTGGGTTCAAGAACAGTGTTAGTGAAGACACCATTCACGACGAACCCAAATCACATTCATTAATTATCGGGTTAAAGAACGAGTGTTATTTAAAACACTGTTCACGATAAACCCAAAAATCAATATCAATTCAATTCCAATTAAATGTTATTTAATTGGTACACTTCATTAAATCTAAATAAAAAGATTTAATCTTTTCTCAGCTGGGTTCAAGAACAGTGTTAGTGAAGACACCATTCACGACAAACCCAAATCACATTCGATATTCAATACAAGGCTCTGAATAGAAAATATATCGGCTTATATTCAATATCGAATTCTACGACTAACAAATGTCGTATTGGAAATAACGATATACATATATATCTTTCAAATTTCCATAACAACACCTGTATAATCATGAATTCCAACATCGAAATATTCCGAAGACAATTTCGATTCAAATCCACTCCAGTGTAATCATTGGAATTTTGGTTACTTTTAAAACCCTTTTCGAATTCAATTTATTTATTTAAAAATAAATAGAATTATAATTCTAGTTCAAAACTAGTTCATTTCGATAAAAATCTATTTTTATCTTTTCTAATATGGAATTTTTCATCCCAATTCTTTCTAAATCATTTCTTATGATTTTACACAAATTATTACTATTTTTAATAATTTTATCAAGGCCCGTACAGTCGATTTCCATCAATGGCCATCGAACTGCACTTATAGCGACCTTTTTCGAATTTGATTTGGACATAATTCCAAATCCAACCGTTAGATTTCAAATTTCTAACATTCATTAGAAAGCTCTTTTCGATACGAACCCAACGGTTCCGGTTTTAGGAGAATCCGACGGTCGGATCTCCCGTAATGTCCGTTTGAAATAAATGGTCGAAATTCGCGAACTGCCGCGGCGCGGCGCGTTCTATTCAGGCCATTATATTATATATATAATATATATATAATATATACTTCGTCGATTTCTATTTAAAACGAATTATATAAATAGTTTTAAAATTCGTTTCAAAAGCAATCTCAACTTCCTTTTCAATTCAAATCAAAATTGAATTCTTCTTTATAAATTCGTTTCAAAATTCATTTCTATTCAATTCGAATTTCAATTCAATTTGAATTCATTTCAATTCGCTTTTAATTCAATTCGAATTCGTTTTCAATTCAATTCATTTCGAAATCGTTTTCAATTCAATTCGAATTCGTTTTCAATTCAATTCATTTCGAAATCGTTTTCAATTCAATTCGAATTCGTTTTCAATTCAATTCATTTCGAAATCGTTTTCAATTCAATTCATTTCGAAATCGTTTTCAATTCAATTCATTTCGAAATCGTTTTCAATTCAATTCGAATTCATTTTCAATTCAATTCATTTCGAAATCGTTTTCAATTCAATTCATTTCGAAATCGTTTTCAATTCAATTCGAATTCATTTTCAATTCAATTCATTTCGAAATCGTTTTCAATTCAATTCATTTCGAAATCGTTTTCAATTCAATTCGAATTCATTTTCAATTCAATTCATTTCGAAATCGTTTTCAATTCAATTCGAATTCATTTTCAATTCAATTCATTTCGAAATCGTTTTCAATTCAATTCATTTCGAAATCGTTTTCAATTCAATTCGAATTCATTTTCAATTCAATTCATTTCGAAATCGTTTTCAATTCAATTCATTTCGAAATCGTTTTCAATTCAATTCGAATTCATTTTCAATTCAATTCATTTCGAAATCGTTTTCAATTCAATTCATTTCGAAATCGTTTTCAATTCAATTCATTTCGAAATCGTTTTCAATTCAATTCATTTCGAAATCGTTTTCAATTCAATTCATTTCGAAATCGTTTTCAATTCATTTCATTTCGAAATCGTTTTCAATTCATTTCGAATTCGTTTTTAAAATCGATATAAATATCGTTCACGTCAAAATGGCGTCAATCTAATCAACACGGCTTCATATATTCCTTTATTTTCAAATATTCTATTTCAAATATTTCTTTTTCAAATATTTCTTTTTCAAAACTGGAATGAGGCCCAATCAATTACCATATAAAATTAATTATATGGATTTTCATACAACACATGTATATAATAGCATTGAAAATAATCAACCATCAACCAAAGTGCACTACACTGTATAAGCATCAAATATAGATATTCAACGCTTATAACAGCCTGTCAATCAATCGATCGACATATTTAATCAATCAGGATGAGTGAACTTCAAATTTCATCCTAACACCCGTGTGGGGTTTCAAACAATCAAACACATATTTTATTTGTGCAGTTAGGCGATGTGTAAAATTTATCGACCCAATCAACGTCATTCAAATAGGTGTACATAAACAAACCGTCTGGTTTGTAAATGAATATTTATTTATTCACATTCACGTTAAAAATTATATTTTTAACGATAACACATTTTATTTTGACATATGAATTTCTATTCTTCATTTACACAAATAAAATGATATTTTTATTTTTCTAACATATTTTAGAAAATTTCGGCGGCATAACGGCACGATACTAGAAACGGGACAAGGCCTAGCCTTATCCCCGGTCTAGTGAAGGCCCACGCCATTCACACATCAATCAAATCAATTCGTTATGCAAACCACAAACTTTGGAGTAAGGGTCTAACCTAGCCTTACTCCTTCGCCTTATAACGGCGCACGTCTAATCCTAACCAATTTATCGATTCGATTTTTCACACCACAAACCACATTCAAACCAATATCGCAATCAATCACCAAACAGTCAAACAAACAAGTCCATGGTCTGTGGACGATTGTGTCGGGTGCTACTAAGCACCGTCTGCATCCTAGTATATATATATAACTAGAAATAAAATAGAAAGGTGAGAAATTCTCACATTTAGCTATCCAACCATCTCGACTCTTCTTTTGCAGAAGTCTTCGTCGTTTCGCCTTTTTGTCACCTTCGTTGCTGCTTTCACTACATACGTAAAAATCACATTTTTACTTCGCTATTCAATATGTAAAAATCGAATTTTTACTTTGCTATTCAATATATAAAAATCGAAGTTTTTTTCTACTATGTTATATAGATAAAAATTATATTTTTATCACGCTATTTTCTATATGAAGATTTCGCCTTTTTAAATTTAAAGATTTCGCCTTTTTAAATTTAAAGATTTCACCTTTTTTTAAATTTAAAGATTTCACCTTTTTCAAAAACAAAGATTTGATTTTTATAGTTCCTACTATGCAAAGATTATATTTTTACTATTCTTATGATGTAACAATTATATTTTTATTGCTTTAAAAATATAAGAATCATACCTTACTATTTCTACTTAACAAAAATTCCATCTTTTCTGTTTTTAAAAATATGATCTTTATTTTCAAGTTCAAATCTTTTTCTATTAAGAGATCAAACCCCTTTTTTTCTCTATCTCAAAGTTTAAAATAAAATCAGTTTTCTTTTCCTTTTCAAATCAGTTTTTATTTTCTTTTCAAAACAGTTTTTATTTTTTTTTAAAATGCAGTTTTGCCTTTTTAAAAATGCAGTTTTTTTTTTTTTCCTTTATCCTTTTCAAATCAGTTTTTAAACTCTTAAAATTCAGTTTTTTTTAAACTTTTAAAATCCAGTTTTTTTTTAAACTTCTAAAAATCCAGTTTTTTTTAACTTTTAAAACCAGTTTTTAAACTTCTATAAATCCAGTTTTTTTTAACTTCTAAAAATCCAGTTTTTAAACTTTTAAAAATCCAGTTTTTAAACTTTTAAAAATCCAGTTTTTAAACTTCTAAAAATCCAGTTTTTAAACTTCTAAAAATCCAGTTTTTAAACTTCTAAAAATCCAGTTTTTAAACTTCTAAAAATCCAGTTTTTAAACTTTTAAAAATCCAGTTTTTTTAAACTTCTATTAATATAAAAAAAAAAGAAAACAAATAAATTGAAAAACGACTTACAGGGGGGACTCGTCGACGGCTCGGAGGGGATGCGGGGTTGACTGGGCGGAGGCGAAGATGGTGGTTGCGGTGTTCATCGGTGGCGGTCTTCGAGGGGAGCGTGGTGGTCTTCGCGGTGGGGTTTTGAGCTTCGTGAGTTGGGAGGAGGGAGAGGAGAGGGCAGAGGGTCGGGTTTGAAGCGGAGGAGGGCGGTGGTCCTCCTGGGAGGCGGCGCCTGAGGCGCGGCGGCCTCGCTGGCCGCGGCGGCGCGATTCGCCCCCCACCCCGTCGCCTTTCTCTTTTTTTTTTTTTTTTATTTGAAATCGATTTGAGAAAAAAACAAAAGGGGGGGGCCAGCGGGTTTTTAAGGGGAAGGGGTATATTTTATATTTTTTTTTATTTTAATTTAGTTATTTAATTCAATTTAAAGTTGACTTTTCGTTTTAACTCGAAATCAAGCCCACCGACTGTCGCCCCTAGCTAATTACCCCCATTCCGAACACAATGGGATATGTAACGTAAGCTGATCTGATCGCTTTGATCAGTTTCTGTTGAATTTACATTTAAATCATTATATTGAATTTTAAACGTACATTTCTAATTACCGGGGTCACATACTAACTAGAAAAATTCCAGAAAAATATTTTCTAGCTTCGTATTGACGATGCGGTCCTAACAAAACTAGTTTCGTCGAATTCCGAGACCGTTTGAAAAATGGCCAATTTCCAGTCGATTAAAATCAACTGAAAATGGTCAAACGCATTTTCCTTTGCCACGCTCACATATTGATTCGAAAAATTATGAAATTTGGAATCTAGCAATAACTCGACATCACGGACCCAACAAAACTGGTTTCGTCGTAATCCAAGGTCGTTTGCAAAATTGCTATTTTTAAGGGCCTTATATATATAAAAATATATATATATTCCACAGCGACTATTTCTAATTTTTAACTGGACATATCTTATCATTTCTAAGATGAAATCCCAGTTTGTTAACTTCATTACAAAGATATAGTTATACAGATTCAAATATTTCTTGTTTCGTTCAATTCTGACTTATATTGAATTCTGTATATTCATTTGAAATTAGAAATCGAATTTTCGAACTACCGCGCCATTTTCAATTCCTTTTATAATTATATATAATTATTTATATTCTAACGACGACGCGTATAAATATATACGTTCGAATTATATTCAAAACAGATTTCTCGTCGATATTATTTAAAATAATCTATTTTAAATATTCAAAATTCGCTAAAATTGCCAAAATAAAATTTTTAAACTGGCCCAGATTTTCGGGTTGTTACAGTGGATAGAATTTCCCTGTTTCGCGCTTGAAGTAGAGGATTCTGTATCGTAGGCTTGACTTGTTCGAGCGGGTAAAAAACAAGCGGCGCTTAACGTGGCTTTTGCAGTAGCGGCTTGGATAGCGAACATCGACTCAAGTTTCTTCATCATCGCATCATTTGCAATGATTATTTGACTCGTCAGTCCCGCTATCGCTTCTTCCAATTCTCTTTTGGTTATAGCTACCTTGACTCTTGACGATTCTCCTGTCTCGAAACAAGTGGTGGGTGATGTGACAATATTAGTATCGTGGTGAGGTCATCGACTTCGCGAATGACTTCCTTTGGTATACCCATGGTTTCAAGCAAAGTTTTCTAAGAAGATCTTGTTGGATTTCAACAGGGAAAGATGCAAATATGGCCCTACGGTGGGCGCCAAAATGTTTTCACCATAACATGGTTCAAACACCAATGGTACGAAAATCGTACTTCACCAACATGGTTAGAAAGTAATTGGAGTCACACTCAATAACAGTTGAAAGTAAAAATATGAAGGAAACAAAATGGAGATGAGATTTTAGAGTGGTTCAGCGTTGTGTTAGGCCTACATCCACTGTGAGTGGAGTTTGGATTATAATGACATTAGTTACAGAACGCATTAACTCTCCTTCCTCATACACCTTCTCACTCTCTCAATATATTATCACTTTTTACATACGAATCTCACTTAGATTCACGAGATTCAATGAAAGAATGGAAGAATCTATGGAGGAGAAGGATGGATGAGTGGCCAAGGAGGAGGATGTCTTCAATCTTTTGCACTTATAGAATTTTAACGATCGCCATGGGCAAATGAATGAGAGATCTTTGGACGAAGATGATGATCATGTTGAAATGTTTTTGGAATGGCTAAGGACGGAATTTAGCAGCACTTCGTGGTGGCCAGAACTTCCCCCTTTTCCAGTGGTAGTCATGGCCTATTTATAGGCGAGCCTCCCTTCAAGAAATGAATTGGAGTTCCTCTTTGTAGGCTACAGATCGTTTGTCTTATTAATCACGAACATGCCACTACTTAGCTGTAAACAACTGGTGATAGTTGTTGTAATAACCCGGAAAATCAGAACCAACTTAAATTTTTTATTTTGGCAATTTTGATGAATTTTGAATATTTAAAATGATTTATTTTAAATAATAACGACGAGGAATTTGTTTTGAATAGACTTAGAATGTATATATTTATCTGAATCGATGTTAGAATATAAATATTTATTTTAATTATAAAAGGAATTGGAAATGGCGTGGTAGTTTGAAAATTCGATTTCAAAGTTCAAATGAATGTACAGGATTCAAAATAAACCGGATTTTAGCGAAACCAAAAATATTAGAATCTATTTGAGAATATCTTTCCAATGAATCCGAAAAATCAAAATTTCATGGCGGGAATAAAAAGTTATTCCCAGTTGAAGATTCAGAATAGTCGCTATGGAATTTTGGGCCCTAAAAAATGAAAATTTTGCAAACGACCTCCGTTTTCGATAAAACCATTTTTGTTGGATCCGGAATGTCAAGTTTTTGCTAGATTCCAAAAATCATAATTTTCTGAATCAATTTGTGAGCGGGGCAAAGGAAAACGTGTTTTGATAGTTTAAGTCAATTTGGATCGACCAGAAAATGGCCATTTTTCAAACGGTGACCAAATTTGATGAAATTAGTTTTGTTAGCACCATATCATCAATATGAAGCTAGAAAATATTTTTTGGGAATTTTTAGAGTCCGTATGTGGCCCCGGTAAATTAAAATGTGCGTTTGAATTTAAAATATAATGATATATATTTTAAATTTAGCGAAAACTAAACGAAACGGTCGAATTGGCTTACCGGACATATCCCATTGTATTAGGAATGGGGGTAATTAGCAAAAGGCGACAATCGTTGGGTTCGAATTGGGGTTCAGACGAAAAGTCAACTCTTGGAAGAAAAAAATATATATAATAAACATAAATATATAGATATTATATTATCTCCCCCCTCCCTCTAAACCTAACTCAGAAAAAACGAGCCCATTTTTAAAACAAAAACCCGCCATTCCCTTGAGAACCACCCCCAAATCGATCGTCGATGGCAGCGCCCCACCGCGCAGGCCACCCGCCGCCGCCAAGCGCCAGCCTCCACCCTCTCGCTCCCCTCTCTCTCCATCTAATTGAACCCGAACCCCCAGACGCTCGAAGCAACCGCCTCCGCCAGCGAGGGTAGGCCCACCGCCGCCGCATGAGCCATCCGCCACCTTCAGGCTCCGACACCCCCTCACCACCGCGCCTCTTTTTCCCCCTCTTCATTAAGCAACTCTATGAGTTTTTTTTTTTTGCTCTTTCTTTGTTTAATTTTAATGTAAGTAAATCGCAAATAAAAAAAAGTCAGTTTTAGATATGGTATGACATTGATAGGAAAAATATTATTTTTAATTATGTAAAAGGATAAAAATATATTTTTTATTAATGTAAAGATTAAATTATATATATATATATATATATAAAGGACATAAAGATTTGATTTTTATTCGCGTAAAGGTGAAATTTTTATAACTAGAAAAGGTGAAATTTTTATAACTAGAAAAGGTGAAATTTTTATAACTAGAAAAGGTGAAATTTTTATAAATAGAAATGGTGAAATTTTTATAACTAGAAAAGATTAGGTTTTTATAATTAAAAAGATTTGATTTTTAGAACCATAGAGATTTGATTTTTATATAATAGATAATATAAAAATATTACTTTTATATATGTAGCGAGTTATAAATCTGATTTCTATAAATATAGCGAAGTGATAAAAATGTGATTTCTATCCATGTAGCGGTAAAATAAAAACGTGATTTTTATTTATGAACAACGTAGAAAGATGAAGTTGGAATGTCGGATAAATCCAAACCATTGTCCAATATAGAATGGCGGAGTGGATCCCAAAGTGAGAATTCCTCACTGAAATTTTCTTATATAGTTATTTATTTTATAACTGCATATATGGACTGTTCCCCGTCGTCCACAGACCATGGACGACTTGTTTGATAGTTTGGTTTGGTTGATTAGATTATTTGGTAGAATTTGGTTGTTTAGGTGAAATGAATTGATTAAACTGGTATGTGTATGGCGCAGGCCATTATTAAACTGGGGATAATGCTAGGCCTTATCCCATTTCTAGTATCGCGCCGTTATACCGCCGAAATTTTCCAAAATATGTTGGAACAAAAAATATCATTTTTATTGTGTAAATGAACCGAATAAAATAATTTATCGTAAAAAGAATTTAACGTTGATGTGAATAAAATAAATATTCATTTACAAATCAGACGATTTGTTTATGAACGCCCTTTTTACTGATATGGATTGGGACGATAAATTTTACACATCGCCCAACTGCACAAATAAAAATCATTATTTGTTGATTGAAACCCCACACGGGTATTGGGATGATATTGGACATACACTAATCCCAATAGTTAGTGGTATGTCAATCGATTGGTTGACAAACTATTATAAGCGTTAAATATTTATATTTAATGCTTATACAGTGTAGAATGCACTTTGGATGATGGTTGATTGTTTATCGTGGCTGTTGTATACATGTGTTGTATGAAATCCATATAAATCACATTATATGGTAATTGACTATGTCTGATTCCAATTCAGAAAGAATAAATATTTTAAAATAACGAATATTTTAAAATAATGAATATTTTAAAATAATATTCTGTAAAAGATCAAAATCATATTTTGATGTCCGATTTGGGATGGACACGAATATATTTAAATATATAAAGCCGTGTTGATTAGATTGACGCCATTTTGACATGAACGATATTTACATCGATTTTATTCATTTATATAATGAATATCGAAAAGAAAATGATTTTGAAATCTAATGTTTTGAAAAGACTATTATTTATATATCGATGATATGGAATATTCAATTTTGATTTGAAATTGAATATGAAGTTGAAATCGTTTTGAAAACGAATTTAAAACGATTTATAAAATACATTTTAAATGGAAATCAATGAAAAATATTTTTATTTTTTTTGAAATTGGGTATACTTTATCAAAGGCTTATTTCAGCCCAAAAGAGGAATTGCAGTCACAAGATGACAACACAACATACGAAATTGACCACTCATCATTAGCCAAATAAAAAACATTCACCAGACATCATCCACATTACTCTCCAACATTCCAAAAAGAAAATCAAAAGTCCCAAAATGGAGAATAGTGGAGGCGCAGTTCAAATCGATGAAAATTTCATGGAGGCAAATGGTTTTCAGCTGTAGTTTGAAGTACTTGCCTTCCCCTTCGATCCAGACTTCCATTTACAGACCGTGATTCTTCCATGGCTATCGTAAGTCATCTTCTCCTCGTCTTCTTAATCAGGTTAAATTCTACTTCAACTAGTTTACTGATTTCGTTCACTGTCCTCTGCTTGTTGTGAAAAATTCTTCGATTACGCTCTTTCCACAACCACCAAATGGTAGTTGTCAAGCCAACGTAGCAATCTTCACTTACCATGTTTACACCCGGTCTACTCTCGTTCAGGTAATCAATTTTTTTATTAAGATTATCATCACCATTCCCCAAGTCTAGATTGAATTTGGAAGATATGTTATTAAAAACTGCATGCGAGTAAGTACACTTGAAAAAAGATGGTTATGTGACTCCTCCTGTGCGCTACATAACATGCAATCACTGTTGTTGAGTATACCCCATTTTCTTAATCTGTCCTTTGTTGGTAGACGTTGCATTAGATAATGGCCTGAATAGAACGTGCCGCGTTGCGGCATTTCGCGAATTTCGACCATTGACTTCGAATGGACATCACGGGAGATCCGACCGTCGGATTCTTCTAAAACCGGAACCGTTGGGTTCGTATTGAAAAGAGCTTTCTAAAGAATATTAGAGATTTGAAATCTAACAGTTGGATTTGAATTATGTCCAAATCAAATTTGGAAAAGGTCGTTGTAAGTGCAGTTCGATGGTAGTTTGTGGAAATCGACATTATGGGCCTTGATAAAATTATTAAAAATATCGATAATTTGTGTAAAATCATAATAAATGATTTGGAAAGAATTGGGATGAAAAATTACATATTTGAAAAGATAAGAAGTTATTTTTATCGAAATGAACTAGTAATGAACTAGAATTAAAAATCCAATATCTTTTAAAATAAATAAATTGGATTTGAAATGGTTTTAAAAATAACCGGAATTTCCAATATATGAATTGGAATGGATTTGAATCGAAATTATCTTCGGAATATTTCGATATTGGATTACATGATTATACGGATATTGTGGAGGAATTTGGAATATATATATATATATATATCGTTATTCCAATACGATATTTGTTGATTCCAGAATTTGATATTGAATATAAGACGATATATTTTCTATTTAGAGCCTTGTATTTAATATTAAATGTGATTTTAGGTTTGTCATGAATAGTGTCTTCATTAACATTGTTCTTGAACATAGTTGAGAAAAGATTAAATCTTTTTATTTATATTTAATGAAGTATACCAATTAATTGATATTTAATTGGAATGGAATTGAAATTGGTCTTTGGGTTTATCATGAACGGTGTTTTAAACAACACTTGTTCTTTAACCCGATTAACAATGGAATAAGATTTTGGGTTGTCATGAATGGTATCTTTAATAATACTGTTCTTAGACACAATGGATTTAAGAAAATCAGAAACTAACAGGATATTAGTTAAGTTGAATGGTTTCCAGGGTATTGATACGATGTTGGTTTCGGCCTTCGGGGTTAATATTTAGGGAATTGTTCACTTGCTAATTTACGGTTAAAGGCTGATGGAATGGAATGTGATTTTGGGTTTATCGTGAACTGTGTTTTAAAGTACATTGGTTCTTTAACCCAGTTAAAGACAGGAATAAGATTTTGGGTTGTCGTGAATGGTATCTTTAATAATACTTTTCTTAGACCCAATGTAGTTAAGAAAATCAAAAACTATCTAGAAATTAATTAAGTTGAATGGTTTCCTGGGTATTGATCTGAAGTTGGTTTCGGCCTTCGGGGTTAATACTTAGGGAATTGTTCACTTGCTAATTTACGGTTAAAGGATGATGGAATGGAATGTGATTTTGGGTTTAAAGTGAACATGTTTTAAATGACATTGGTTCTTTAACCCAGTTAAAGACAGGATATGATTTCCCAAGTTAAACAATCATTAATATTGATTTTTGGGAAGATTAAAACCAAGTGGAGTTTCAATGAATCTTTAATTAGATTGAAATGATCAAAATGGGAGTATCACCAGTTTTTCTTCAAGAGATAGTTGAATCTTTAATTAGATTTCAACATGAAATGGTAATTGAATTTATCGATAACACCGTGGTGTTAGATATGAAGTTTTACCAGTTTAACTTCATGGGATGAATAGGTTGGGGTTGGGAAATTTAACAAATGATTACTTCGGTAAGGTTCGTTAATTCTGACTAGTTTGGATAAACCATAATTTGGTTTGAATTGATATTCAAAGGAAGATTAAAGAATAAATTTATAGAATTTATCTTTGATAAAATTAATGGGAACCTTCCCCAAAGTATAAGAATATTTGAATAAAGGAATATTCTGGATTGGAATGAGGCGTATGTTGTGTTTTTATAGCACTTGTTTATTATGAACGCGAGGTATTCAGAAAGATCGGCTTTATCCCATTCTGAATAACTGATTCAACGATGTGTTGAGGATGAAGACGGTGGTTGAACACCGGAGGTTTTCACATCATTTGGATGATTACCGATGTCTTGATTGGGCTGTACACCCAAGACAAGGTAATAAGTGGTGATCGTCCAAACGTACTTAGAGATCGACCAGACGTGCGAGGGCCTCTCCCCTGTATTGGACATATGAGGGAGGAATAAGGTGCCTCCAGTTTCATTCAGACCCAGAACGAACTTGTAAATGGACATGTGTCTGACATCTGATTTCAATCTGTGTGATTGATAGACATCGGTTGCATAGCGTGAATTGCCTGTGTGGCATGCTGATATGCAAATGATCAAGGCTTCTATTGAAAAGCAGAGTCTTGTGGTTGATGATCAAAGCACGTCTTTAATATAGCGTGGCTTTGTGTAGCGTTGAATCGCGAGCCTCACACCCCGGCGTGAACCATAAACGGGAGAGGACTTCAGGGAGGACATGTGTTTCCTTCTAGCTAGGAGTAGTGTCAGCGTTTTGCGCGCCCTGACATTTTACTTATGTGGATGATGGATAGCGAGGCATCAGTTATATTAGTCATTCCGCAGCTAATAGTTTGGTCGGTATATGACCAGTTGACACCCCATAGGGCAGGGAAACGTAGTGTTCATGCATCTTAACCCACTCCGTGTGGCCCTGACGATCCAAGGGTCCACCTGAGTCTGGGTCCTAAGACACGGGCTAGAGCATCTCGAAGCGGTAAGGACGATCCTTTGCCTTGGTTCATAGATGGAAATCCAACTTCCAATACGTGACATTTGCAGTTTTGATTTTAGAGCCTAGTATTGGTGACATGATATATGGTACCCATGCCTTCTAGGATTGATACATTTATATTGAAGTTGTTTTATACACTATGCACTTATAATAGTATCAAATGATTTGTTTTAAACGTACCAAGCATGTTTGGCTATTATAAGGGAAAACCCTATCCTCCGGCTTGCGTTTCATTGTGTGATGGGACTTGGATCTTATAATAGCTTCATTTTTTCAAAAAGTATTGCGTTGTTTTGTTATATGCACTGGTATTCTTGGGAGGAAACCCGTTCCGTGTTGTACGGTGTGGACCCTTGATATATCTGATTTAAATTAAAGTTTTTTAAATAACTGTTTTAGTTCTCACACCAGTCACATGACTGACCTAGAGTTTATTGTTTTAACCTGAAATTTGGGTGCCCCTATTTTCCACACGGGCAGCTAGTAGTTTTGGTTTTGCAGATTTATATTCACAGCATCCTGGTTTATAGCTGGAATGATATTCGGAAAGCTCTGTACCCGTATATTCCTCTCAGTTGTGTTTTGTATTATTTTTCCGCTGCTATGGAATGTATTGTAATCTCTAATATTTATCGAATGTATATTATTTGTTCATACTCTGTATATTCTTTTATTCTGATGAAATTATTGTAATAAGCAATGAAATGTTCTCTTATTTGTGATCTGATTTGTCGTGTTCTCAATTCAATCCGGGCTTTCCTTCACGGGGAAGTTCGGGTCGCTTCATTTGGTACCAGATCTTTGTTTTACAGAGCTCAAAGAGCAAGACACGTTAGAACCAAACGAAAGAATTCATCAGAGATTGGATTAGTAATATCCAATGAGAAAGACTCATTAGAGATAGGATCAGTAGTATCCTAGAATGAGTTGGAAGAGTGTAATTTTTGAAATAAAAATGAAAACAAATTTTGTTTTGAAAATTAAATCCAATATACATATGTGAATATTTATTTTGTATTGAATTTGGACAATCAGGTATATGGAGATTTTGAATATATGCATGATCCACGTGCATCCGAAGCCTCAAATATACAGGATAGATATAGAATCACACTCTAGTCGCCCGAAGATGATTCTGATGATCGGTATACCATCATCAGCATTTGTGTTCGAGTTTTGAAAGTGGGATGTCTGTATGATTCGAATTGACTGGTGTGAGAACCAAAACTAGATAAGGCTTATTTATTGTGACTTGGCATCAAAAATATGATTTTTGGATACATAAAAGCTATAGATTTGAAACGTTAATCAACTAATAGATTGATGGTTGTGTTGTTTGATTATTAGTTTAACTAATGAGATTGTTGAAACTAATATGTACATAAAAGGTAAATTAAGCCAAATCAAGTCAAATTTGAACTGAATTGAAATTTATTGCATTTGCATATATGTACATGTATATACATTGAACAGGTCATAGCAAGGAGGCTAGAGAAGAGGAATAAAATTGTTTGCCTGACAAATTGGTACATGTTTATTGTATTTCTTGGGGTTTTTGATGATTTTATGAGCCGATCGGCTAGCCGCTTGGCTTTTTCTTTTTGAGATGAGACGACGGCCTGCGTGGCGGTTTGGGGATTTTCCCGGTGCTCCCGTACAGGGGAGGTTATGGCGAAATTTTTCGAAAATTTAGGGTGTTAGCCAAATTTTTGAAAAATTAGAAATTCTTAGAAACTGAAAAGTTGAAGAATGAAAGCCAAACTGAAAGTTGAGTTGGTTTGTAAAACAACTTTCAGCTCCGTTCCTTTTTTAGGACGAAAAGATTTTAAGTGGGGGAGATTGTAATAACCCGAAAAATCAGAACAAATTTAAATTTTTTATTTTGGCAATTTTGATGAATTTTTAATATTTAAAATGATTTACTTTAAATAATAACGATGAGGAATTTATTTTGAATAGAATTAGAATGTATATATTAATTTAAATCGATGTTAGAATATAAATATTTATTTTAATTATAAAAGGAATTGGAAATAGCGTGGTAGTTTAAAAACTCGATTTCAAAGTTCAAATGAATGTACAGGATTCAAAATAAACCGAACTTTTGCGAAACCAAAAATATTAGAATCTATTTGGGAATATCTTTCCAACGAATCCGAAAAATCAAAATTTCATAGCGGGAATAAAAAGTTATGCGCCGTTGAAGATTCAGAATAGTCGCTATGGAATTTTGGTTCTTAAAAATTTAAATTTTGCAAACGACCTCCGTTTTCGACTGTGACGGCCCGCCCTGCATTAGCCGGCATTTCCTCCGAAAGTGCGCTGTACACATGCCCGACTAGCACGGAACGGTCGCCAAAGAAAGGAAAGAAGAGAGTGAACTGATCGAAAACCTGTAGAATGTCTCACAGCGCATGGGATAAAATATAATAACAACATACTTGACATAAAACAGGCGAGACAGTGCATAAGTTGAAAACCAAACATCATAGGAGCGGAAAATCCAAATACAACTCATGTTCCACATCATCATTATTACAACTTTAAAACTGTCTCTAAAGTAAAAGAAAGGAAGGGTACACTACTAATGCCCAAAGTAGTGACCAGCAGCGACATAGGGAGAATATCTATATATCATACGTGGAGGCCTCCTGCTCGTCTCCGGTACAACTACTCGTGCATACCACCTAGCCTGTCTCTAGTCTCCTCGTGAGAGCACCCAGAGTAATAAGGAGAGACATAAAACTCTGGGTTAGACAAAAAGTCTGGTATGAGCGATAAGCAGCTAAACAGAACAATAACACGTATACTAAACCATACCTAAACCTACAACCAAAGAGTTAGCACTACATACCGTACAATAATCTAAGGTGCCACTAAATAGATGGTGTAAAGATAACGGGGAAGGGGGTGTGCATGTCATAGTGATAGCAAACAAATCAAGCATAGCAACCATCCTCACATCTCTCACTCAGTGCGTAAAGCATACGATGTCCACCACTGTCAATCACTAGACCCATCGAAGTAGTGACGGAGTTTGACTTGTACAACTACTGCTACCACCAAGCTTACCTCATGGAGCCATGACTAAATCTTTACAAATGACCCCACTTCATTGGTCTATAGCCCTTTTAGTTGTACCTAGGCCACTGTGGCCCTGAATCCGTTCACGTACCCCCTACACGTAGTGATCCAAAGTTATAGACATCACAACCTCTTAGCACATGTCCCGCAGCAAAGCCCAATCATGAAGTTCACTCGTTGGTTCCCATCTGGATTCTGAGTTGTACTTCTCATTTGGACTTCCTTTGCATCTCGGGTTTTTGGTCTTCTTCCCGGACCGGTCTTCATTTGGTTCGCAACCCATGCCTCGCGTTCAAAACTCCTGAGTTCGGTTCGGTCGTCATCCTCCTTCGGATCGGTTCGAGCCATCTGCATCGGATCGGGTCATGATGTCCTTCCTCCAAGAGTTCGGGTCGGGGTCCACATCTCCAAGCGGTTCGGATCGTGGAGAGCTCCGGATCGGGTCGGGCCTTCCTCACCAGCTCGGGTCATTGTGTGCCGATCGGGTCGGGACTCCTGGTCGGATTGGGGTCTCCAAGAAGTACGGGATCGATGCACAAGCTCATGGCGCAACAGTTCAGAGGAGCGGTTCGTGGGCGGTTGTAACGATCGGTTCTGTTCGGTGGGAGGTGCGATCCGATCCGGTTTCCTGCACAGTTTTCCTGCGACTTCCAGCAACCTGTTTTACGCCATTCGACGACGTTTTCGACCAATCTAACTATTCTAATCAATCACAAAGCATACCATACAGTCATAGCAACATGTGGAAACGACCATAAACACTAAAACAACAATTTGATAGGTTAAAACGGATCAAAAATAGCCAAAATCCCATATTTTCCCTTAAGCATGTTTAAGCAAATCTAACGACATGATTAGCAAAACTTAACCAAATTAACCCGAACTTCTAACAGAGGTTTAAAACATCATTTCGAATTTTATAAATATTTTTCCAAAATTTTATCGTGTCTAATTTCGTTAATCTTCACTCATTACCCTTAATTAACTGTAATAAGAGCAAAACCATGCAAATCACTCACCTTTACCACAAATAAAACTCAGATCTGAAATGAATCTCTGTTTGGCGCGAATACTGATGTCTAACAGCATCTCTAACCTTACTTTGGTGCTATCTCTCCTTAATTTGATGTTGTTAAGCCTAATCTTCAATTAGAAAGTGGTTTGGGGATGTTTTAAATGTTGGAGGCCATGGCTAGGTTAAGAGGAATGAATAGTGACGGCTGAAAAATGAGAAAAAGGTATTCTCCAAACCGTAACAGCCCTTTTAAACTCCTAATCCCGAAATTCCCCTTTGGGCCTAGCTGTTAGTCACCCGGTTAAGCCCAATTAAGCTGTTTTTCACCATCTGAAACTTGTCTCAGCCATATCTCCCAAACGGTGAGTCCGTTTGGCTAATATGACCATGGAAAATGGATCCAATGGAAGTGGTTTCAGGTCAAAATTCCTTTACAGTCAAAAGCTATGGTCAAAACAAGATCAACTAGGGGCAAAATGGTCATTTAAAAATCGGGAAAAATCATGAACATGGAAAATGACCCTAATAGTCATCTCCCAAAGTTACATGACCATATGACTCTCTATGACAATGAAATAAATATTCTATGATCCTATGATGCGTAGAATGCGGGTCGTAACACTCTTCCCCCCTTAAGAAATTTCGTCCCCGAAATTCCTTAACCCAAAACATACAAAGGATCCCGCATGCCTACCAGCCATTTACAACAATCAAACATGTAAAACAAATAAAACAAACCTATCCTAGCATGCGGAAAAACTAAATTGATACTGTAATCTTACCAGGCGAAGAGTTCTGGATACATCTTCCTAATGCTCTCCTATGTCTCCCATGTACAGTCATTCTCATTCTCACCCCACTGAACTTTGACTAATTTCACCGCCTTCCTTCGAAGCTGCTTCATATCGTTCCCAACAATACGCATAGGCCTACGGTTCCCAATCACCTCGGGTTTAACCTCGATATCATCCAACTGATCAGGCGAAATAGTCACGTCGGGGTCGTGCACGAACTTTCTTAACTGGGAAACATGAAATACGTTGTGAACTCCTGCCATCTTTTCTGGTAATTTAACCTTATATGCCAGATTCCCAATTTGCTCAAGAACTGGGAATGGACCAACACATCTTGGTGCTAACTTGCCTCTCCTGCCAAATCGTATCACGCTCTTCAACGAAGATATCTTGACAAACACCAAGTCCCCAATGGAGAACTTTAATTCTCTTCTCCTCTTATCAGCATAACTTTTCTGCCTATCTTGGGCATCCTTCATTCGTTGTTGAATGATCTTGATCTTGTCTGAAGTTTCTCTTATCACATCTGGTCCAAGCACAAACTTCTCACCAGTTTCTAACCAACATGACGGTGAGTTGCACGGTCTTCTGTACAAAGCTTCAAATGAAGCCATACCAATACTGGATTGATAACTATTATTATATGCAAACTCTACTAGATGCAAATGGTCATCCCATGATCCACCAAAATCCAATACACAGGCCCTCAAGAGGTCTTCTAATAGACGATTCACCCTCTCTGTTTGACCGTCGGTTTGAGGATGATACGCAGTACTGAGATGTAATTCTGATCCTAACGCCTCTTATAAGCTCCTCCAAAATCCACTAGTAAACAACGGATCTCGGTCACTTACAATGCCTTTGGGTATTCCATGAAATCTCACTACCCACTTTACATATAGTTCGGCTAATTTAGCTGTCGTCCTATTCGACTTGACGGGTATAAATATTGCACTCTTGGTCAATCGGTCCACAATCACCCAAATGCTATCATGGCCTGACCTAGTCCTTGGTAACCCATCAATGAATTCCATTGAGGCTTGTTCCCATTTCCATTCTGGAATTTCTAATGGTTGCAACAAACCGCTAGGCTTCTTTTGCTCAGCTTTAACTAGCTGGCAATTCATGCATTTGGATATAAACTTCCAATGTCTCTTTTCATCCCTACCCAGTAGTAGGTCTGCTTCATGTCTCGATACATCTTGTTACCACCGGGGTGTATAGTCAGTTTTGAGTGATGACATTCTCTAAGCACTTCATCTCTCAATCCATTGACATTGGGTACAACTAGTCTTCCATTCTTCCTAAGCCATCCATCTCGATCAAGCCCATACTTGTTCATCTCTTCGTCGATTCCCATCTCTAACTTTGAGATGATTTCCAATAGGTTAGGATCGTTCCTCTGACTGGAACCAATCCGCTCAATCAAAGTGGGTCTAATCATCAAACTTGCTAACATTTCGTGATCCAATTCGCACTTTGGTCTGAAATCATACCCAGTGATGTACTCCAGTTGCTTCCATTCAAGAAACATAGCCCCTAAACTGGCATGTCTTCTACTCAACGCATCAGCTACCACGTTTCCCTTTCCTGGTGTGTATGGGATATCGAAATCATAGGAAGCCAAGAATTCTAACCATCTTTGCTATCGGAGAATTAGATCCTTCTGAGAGAAGAGATACTTTAACGATTTATGATCGGTAAACAATTCGAATCTTTCTCCCAAGAGATAATGTCTCCACATCTTCAATGCAAACACGATCGCTGTCAATTCCAAATCATGGGTAGGGTATCTTTTCTCATGCTGTTTCAGTTGCTGACTTGCATAAGCTACAACCCTACCTCCTTGCATCAATACAACACCTAGTCCGACACCACATACATCCGTATATACCGTCATCTCTTCATTTCCCTTAGGAATGACTAACACTAGTGCACATGTCAACTTTTCCTTTAGACTCTTGAATGCATTCTTGCACTTTTCGTCCCAGACGAAAGCTTGATTCTTCTTGGTCAACTGAGTCAACGGTGCTGCTATCTTGGAAAAGTCTTGGATAAACTTATGATAATATCCAGCTAACCCCAAGAAACTTCTTATGTATGTCGCATTCTTGGGCGTAGACCAATCTTGTACTGTAGTCACCATTGCAGGGTCCACGGCGATATCATTTTCTAAAACAACATGGCCCAAGAATCTCACTTCCCTCCTCCAGAAGTGACACTTAGAAAACTTTGCTTTCAATTGGTGTTTTCTCAACACCTCCATCACTATTCTTAAATGTTCCTTGTGTTCTTTCTCTGTCCTTGAATAAACAAGTATATCGTCCACAAACACAAGAACAAACTTATTCAACTGATCTCTGAATACTCTATTCATAAGATCCACAAAATATGCTGGTGCATTGGTCAACCCAAATGGCATGACTAACCACTCATAAAATCCAGACGGCGTCCGAAATGTCGTTTTAGCTATACTCTCAGCTTCCACCCTAAGCTGATGAAAACCTATCACGAGATCTAACTGGGAGAATACTCTCGCGCTACTCATCTGATCAAACAAATCATCTATCCGCGGTAGAGGATACTTATTCTTCCTCGTTACCTTATTCAACTCGCGGTAGTCTGCATACAACCGAAGGGAATCATCCACCTTGGTAGCCAACACAACTGGTGCTCATCATTCAGAAACACTCCTTCTGATAAATCCCTTCTTCAAAAGATCGCTGACTTGCACCCCGAGCTCTCGCTGCTCCCTTGGTGCCATACGACGAAGTGGAATCACTATAGGTCTGGCATCTTTCACTAAATCAATACGGAACTCAATCTCTCCGTGTGGTGGAAGCCCGGTCACTTCCTCGAAGACGTTCAGATACTAACCAACCATGGGCAAACCTGACAAATCACTATGCGGGATGTCGAGGGAATTTAGAAAACTAGCCATTACCCCATCACTAGGTAGACCACCAAACACTACCCTCTGCCCATCATCCGCTCTAGCTGTCACCAAAGTTTTAAATTTCGGATATCGGTCGCGTTTCGTCTCGGGAATTTTATAGACTCGGTCTCGTATCGGGGGAGATCTCGGATGAGATGAGTCTAACTCGGGAGTTCGTCTCGGATTTTCATCTCGGGTCTAAATGTTCATATCGGAACAATCTCGGGGTACATGATATGTTAAAAATGATATTTTAACAAAATGATTTTTATGTGTGCTATCAAAAACATAGTAACTTAAACTTAAAATGCAAAATAACTTTATTATTCTTTATTTTGCGAAAGATCGTTCATACTCTAAATCGTAATATGCTTAAAACAAGAATATTGTTAGACAGGAAACATTAAAAGGATCCAAAACATAAAAAAATCAGTATAAATAGACCATAAAATTCATAATTTCATAAGTAACATGTATGTAAAAAGACGAATATGAAAATCATAAGCATTGTAAAATATATACCAACATAGAATATAGTCATTTAACATGCAAAATGTAAAATAACAAATGATTGATATGGCTAGATTTGAGTTTTTTAAGTATAGTTCTAGTTCAGGCACAAATTTAAATTTTAACCAAAAAAACTAAGATCTCGGACGATATTCCAGTATTTCGTCTCGGTCGATATATCGTTCGATATTGCAATATCTCGGGCAATATATTCGAAAGGAGATTTAGAGTGATATTTTCTGTTTCGTTTCGGAAGGAGCCTAAAATGAGATCTCGGAGGAGATCTCGGGCGATATTTGCGAGATTTGAAACAATGGCTGTCACCAAAAAGCCCTCACAGTCTACCACCACCCCGTATCTTTAGAGCCAATCTACTCCCAAAATAATTCCAAACCCAGTATAGCCCAAAACAAAGCAATCACAAGCAAACATGCATCCATGACTCGATAAGACCACATTACGACAAATCATGCTAAGGTTAGTCGAACCACCAGTCGGGTTCGTCACTACTAAAGGTCTGTCGACAATTTCGGGCTCCAATTCCAACCTATCTACCAGGTCACTGGATATGAAAGAACTGGAAGCTCCGGTATCAAACAAAACTCTAACATGAACATCATAAACAGAATGAATACTTTGAATAACGACATTCTTTCCCTTCTCCGCCGCAGTTGGGGCATTCGACGAAGAAGGAATAGCATTAAGGGCATATGCTTTCACCATCTGCTTTTCTTTAGGGGGTTGCAGACACTTGTCCTTGTGATGTCCCACTTGGCCACAGTTGAAGCACTTCCTGTCTGCCGGCTTCGCTCAACAATTACTAGCATAGTGACCCTTCTTGCCACAGCTAAAGCACTCAACATCTTTCTTCTTCTTCTGGCCATCCTTATTCTGGTTCTGCTTCCTCTTATTATGAGAACCACTCTTGCCTCCACCACTTGCTTGTGGTTTTGGCTCCTCTGCAGATGCGACCTCAGTCTTCGACTTAGGGTAAAGACTTTCCGATCTTAAAGCTTTACCCAAAATCGATTCAAACGTCTCATTGATGTGGTTAATAAGTATTTCCCCCAAGTATCCATCCAAGCCAGTTATGAACTTCTCGTTCTTCTTCTCGGCAGTGTCAATGAGGGATAATCCATACTTCGATAAAGTATCGAATTCTGCAATATACTCCGAGACAGCTCTGCCATTCTGCTTGAGTTCCAAGAATTTCTTAAACAGCACTGACTTTTGAGCAGCTGGAATGAACTTATCGCTAAAGCGAGCCTTAAACTGATCCCAAGTAATCTGATCCTAGGAAGTAACTGCCTTTATAGCATTCCACCAATTCATTGCCCGTCCTTGCAGCTGACGGGATTCTAGCCTTCTCTTCATCGCATCCTCGATACCCAAGTCTTCGAAGATACGCTCGCAGCTATCCAACCAATCCTAAACATCTGTAGCCGACTCCGTTCCATGGAACGGCTTCCCACCAAGACTAGTATAATCCTTGTTCAGCTTGGTGAAATCGGCCCTAGGCGCCTGCGCTATTGGACCACCACCATTACCAGCATTGGGAGTTGTCCTCTGAACATCTCTAAGCATCTCTCTCATGAGGTCGGTAAACATCGTCCTCATCTCGGCAACATTCCCATTATTGGATCCTCTAGAAGTACCCCTTGCATATCGGCTCATCATTTAATCTGCACAGAGAAAACGATTAACCATCCTCTTTGTGGTGTCAGTGCAGTGCGACTTCATCCTTAGCTATACTAATAATATATATATAGCTTTTGAAAACCAAAATAATCACAAATACGCACTTCATATACGTATTATCTCTCCCTGGTGTCTTTCCTTAGGTTAACTACGCAACCTAGAGCTCTGATACCAAGTGTGACAGCCTGCCCCGCATCAGCTGGCATTTCCTCCGAAAGTGCACTGTACACATGCCCGACTAGTACGGAACGGTCGCCAAAGAAAGGAAAGAAGAGAGTGAATTGATCGAAAACCTGTATAATGTCTCACAGCGCATGGGATAAAATATAATAACAACATACTTGACATAAAACAGGCGAGACAGTGCATAAGTTGAAAACCAAACATCATAGGAGCGGAAAATCCAAATACAACTCATGTTCCACATCATCATTATTACAACTTTAAAACTGTCTCTAAAGTAAAAGAAAGGAAGGGTACACTACTAATGCCCAAAGTAGTGACCAGCAACGACACAGGGAGAATATCTATATATCATACGTGGAGGCCTCCTGCTCGTCTCCGGTACAGCTACTCGTGCATACCACCTAGCCTGTCTCTAGTCTCCTCGTGAGAGCACCCAGAGTAATAAGAAGAGACATAAAACTCTGGGTCAAACAAAAAGTCTTGTATGAGCGATAAGCAGCTAAATAGAACAATAATAGGTATACTAAACCATACCTGAACTTGGACCCGCAACCAAAGAATTAGCACTACATACCAGACAATACTCTAAGGTGCCACTAAATAGATGGTGTAAAGATAATGGGGAAGGGGGTGTGCAGGTCATAGTGATAGCAAACAAATCAAGCATAGCAACCATCCTCACATCTTTCACTCAGTGCGTAGAGCATACGATGTCCACCACTGTCAATCACTAGATCCATCGAAGTAGTGACGGAGTTCGACTTGTACAACTACTGCTACCACCAAGCTTACCTCATGGAGCCATGACTAAATCTTTACAAATGACCCCACTTCATTGGTCTATAGCCCTTTTAGTCGTACCTAGGCCACTGTGGCCCTGAATCCGTTCACGTACCCCCTACACGTCGTGATCCAAAGTTAAATACATTGACAACCCCTTAGCACACGTCCCGCAGCAAAGCCCAATCATGAAGTTCACTCGTTGGTTCCCATCTAGAACCTGAGTTCTACTTCTCATTTGGACTTCCTTTGCATCTCGGGTTTTCGGTCTTCTTCCCTGGATCGTTCTTCATTTGGTTCGCAACCCATGCCTCTCGTTCAAAACTCCTGAGTTCGGTTCGGTCGTCACCCTCCTTCGGATCGGTTCGAGCCATCTGCATCAGATCGGGTCGTTTCCTCCCGTAGTTCGGGTCGGGGTCCACATCTCCAAGCGGTTCGGATCGTGGAGAGCTCCGGATCGGGTCGGGCCTTCCTCACCAGCTCGGGTCGTTGTGTGTCGATCGTGTCGGGACTCCTAGTCAGATCGGGGTCTCCAAGCAGTACGGGATCGATGCACTAGCTCATGCCGCGTCAGTTCAGAGGAGCGGTTCGTAGGCGGTTGTAACGATCAGGTCGGTTCTGTGTGGAGTGCGATCCGATCCGATTTCCTGCACAATTTTCCTACGACTTCCAGCAACCTGTTTTATACCATTCGACGGCGTTTTTTGACCAATCTAACTATTCTAATCAATCACAAAGCATACCATACAGTCATAGCAACATGTGGAAACGAACATAAACACCAAAACAACAATTTGATAGGTTAAAACGGATCAAACATAGCCAAAATCCCATATTTTCCCTTAAGCATGTTTAGGCAAATCTAATGATATTATTAGCAAAACTTAACCAAATTAACCCAAACTTCTAACAGAGGTCTAAAACATCATTTCGAATTTTATAAATATTTTTCCAAAATTTTATCATGTCTAATTTCGTTAATCTTCACTAATTACCCTTAATTAACTGTAATTAGTGAAAACCATGCAAATCACTCACCTTTGCCACAAATAAAACTCAGATCTGAAATGAATCTCTGTTTGGCGCGAATACTGATGTCTAACAGCAGCTCTAATCTTGCTTTGGTGCTATCTCTCCTTAATTTGATGTTGCTAAGCCTAATCTTCAATTAGAAAGTGGTTTCGGGATGTTTTAGATGTTGGAGGCCATGGCTAGGTTAAAAGGAATGAATAGTGACGGCTGGAAAATGAGAAAAAGGTATTCTCCAAACCCTAACAGCCCTTTTAAACTCCTAATCCCGAAATTCCCCTTTGGGCCTAGCTGTTAATCACCCGGTTAAGCCTAATTAAGCTGTTTTTCACCATCTGAAACTTGTCTCAGCCATATCTCCCAAACGGTGAGTCCGTTTGGCTAATGTGACCACTCTACGGAAATGTAAACCATCATCTGGATCCAATGGAAGTGGTTCCAGGTCAAAATTCATTTTTAGTCAAAAGATATGGTCAAAACAAGATCAGCTAGGAGCAAAATGGTCATTTAAAAATCGGGAAAAATCATGAACATGGAAAATGACCCCAATAGTCGTCTCCCAAAGTTACATGACCATACGACTCTCTATGACAATGAAACAAATATTCTACGATCCTATGATGCGTAGAATGCGGGTCGTTACATCGACGAAACCATTTTTTTTGGATCTGAGATGTCAAGTTATTGCTCGATTCCAAAAGTCATAATTTTCTGAATCAGTATGTGAGCGGGGAAAAGGAAAACGTGTTTTGACAGTTTCAGACAATTTGGATCGACCAGAAAATGGCCATTTTTCAAACGGTCTCCAAATTTGACGAAATTAGTTTTTTAGAACGTTATCGTCGAAACGATGCTAGAAAATATTTTTTGGGAATTTTTAGAGTCCATATGTGGCCCATGTAAATTAAAATGTGCGTTTAAATTTAAAATATAATGATTTATATTTTAAATTTAGCGGAAACTGAATGAAACGGTCGAATTGGCTTACCAGACATATCCCATTGTGTTCGGAATGGAGGTAATTAGCTAGAGGCGATAGTCGTTGGGTTCGTATTGGGGTTTAGACGAAAAGTCAACTCTTGGAAGAAAAAGTGTATATATAATAAATATATATATTATCTCTCCCCTCCCTCTAAACCTAACTCAGAAAAAACGAGCCCCTTTTTGAAACAAAAACCCGTCGTTCCCCTGACCCTCCCCTAAATCGATCGTCGATGGCGGCGCCCCACCGCGCAGGCCACCCGCCGCCGCCAAGCGCCGGTCTCCACCCTCTCGCTCCCCTCTCTCTCCATCAGATTGAACCTGAACCCCCAGACGCTCGAAGCAACCGCCTCCGCCAAGGAGGGTGGGACCACCGCCGCCACCCGAGCCATCCGCCACCTTCAGGACGCGACACCCCCTCACCACCGCGCCTCTTTCTCCCCCTCTTTATTAAGCAAAACTGTGAGTTTTTTTTGGTTCTTTCTTTGTTTAATTTTAATGTAAGTAAATCACAAAAAAAAGTCAGTTTTAGATATGGTATGACATTGTTAGGAAAAATATAATTTTTAATTATGTAGAAGGATAAAAATATAATTTTTATTAATGTAAAGATTAAATTATATATATATAAAGACACAAATATTTGATTTTTATTCACGTAAAGGTGAAATTTTTATAACTAGAAAAGGTGAAATTTTTATAACTAGAAAAGGTGAAATTTTTATAATTAAAAAGATTTGATTTTTAGAACCATAGAGATTTGATTTTTATATAATGGAGAGTATAAAAATATTATTTTTATATATGTAGCGAGTTATAAATATGATTTCTATAAATATAGCGAAGTGATAAAAATGTGATTTCTATCCATGTAGCGGTAAAATAAAAACGTGATTTTTATTTATGAACAGCGTATAAAGATGAAGTTGGAATGTCGGATAAATCCAAACCATCATCCAATATAGAATGGCGGAGTGGATCCCAAAGGTGAGAAATCCTCACTGAAATTTTCTTATACAGTTATTTATTTTATAACTACATATATGAAGCGTTCCCCGTCTTCCACAAACCATAGACACTTGTTTGATTGTTTGGTTTGGTTGATTAGATTATTTGGTGGAATTTGGTTGTTTGGGTGAAATGAATTTATTAGATTGGTATGTGTATGGCGCAGGCCATTATTAGACTGGGGATAAGGCTATGCCTTATCCCGTTTCTAGTATCACGCCGTTATGCCGCCCAAAATTTTCTAAAATATGTTAGAACAATAAAAATATCATTTTTATTGTGTAAATGAACCGAATAAAATATTTTATCGTAAAAAAAATTTAACGTTGATGTGAATAAAATAAATATTCATTTACAAATCAGACGATTTGTTTATGAACACCCATTTTACTGATATGGATTGGGACGATAAATTTTGCACATCGCCCAACTACACAAATAAAATTCATTATTTGTTGATTGAAACCCCATACGGGTATTGGGATGATATTGGACATACACCAATCCCAATAGTTAGTGGTATGTCAATCGATTGGTTGACAAACTGTTATGAGCGTTAAATATTTATATTTAATGCTTATACAGTGTAGAATGCACTTTGGATGATGGTTGATTGTTTATCGTGGCTGTTGTATACATGTATTGTATGAAATCCATATAAATCACATTATATGGTAATTAACCGTGTCTGATTCTAGTTCAAAAAGAATAAATATTTTAAAATAACGAATATTTTAAATTTTAAAATAATATTCTATAAAATATCAAAATCAGATTTTGATGTCCGATTTGGGATGGACATGAATATATTTAAATATATAAAGCCATGTTGATTAGATTGACACCATTTTGACGTGAACGATATTTACATCGATTTTATTCATTTATATAATGAATAACGAAAAGGAAATGATTTTGAAATCTAATGTTTTGAAAATACTATTATTTATATATCGTTGATATGGAACATTCAATTTTGATTTGAAATTGAATATGAAGTTGAAATCGTTTTGAAAACGAATTTAAAACGATTTATAAAATACGGTTTAATTGGAAATCGATGAAATATATATTATAAATATTATATATATAACACAATGGCCTAAATAGAACGCCCCGCACTGCGGCAGTTCGTGAATTTCGACCATTGACTTTGAATGGACATTACGAGAGATCCGACCGTCGGATTATCCTAAAACCGAAACCGTTGGGTTCGTATCAAAAAGAGATTTCTAAAGAATATTAGAGATTTGAAATCTAACGGTTGGATTTTGAATTATGTCCAAATCAAATTTGGAAAAGGTCGTTGTAAGTGCAGTTTGATGGCCGTTTGTGGAAATCGACTGTACGGGCCTTGATAAAATTATTAAAAATATCGATAATTTGTGTAAAATCATAATAAATGATTGGAAAGAATTAGGATGAAAAATTACATATTTGAAAAGATAAGAAGGTATTTTTATCGAAATGAACTAGTAACGAACTAGAATTAAAAATCCAATATTTTTTAAAATAAATAAATTGGATTTGAAATGCTTTTAAAAATAACCGGAATTTCCAAAATATGAATTGGAATTGATTTGAATCGAAATTATCTTCGGAATATTTCGATATTGGATTACGAGATTATACGGATATAGTGGACGAATTTTGATGATATATATATCGTTATTCCAATACGATATTTGTTGATTCCAGAATTTGATATTGAATATAAGCCGATATATTTTCTATTCAGAGCCTTGTATTTAATATTAAATGTGATTTTGGGTTTGTCGTGAATAGTTTCTTCATTAACACTGTTCTTGAACCCAGATGATAAAAGATTAAATATTTTTATTTAGATTTAATGAAGTATACCAATTAATTGATATTTAATTGGAATGGAATTGAAATTGGTCTTTGGGTTTATTGTGAGCGGTGTTTTAAATAACACTTGTTCTTTAACCCGATTAACAATGGAATAAGATTTTGGGTTGTTGTGAATGGTATCTTTAATAATACTGTTCTTAGACCCAGTGGAGTTAAGAAAATCAGAAACTAACTGGAGATTAGTTAAGTAGAATGGTTTCCTGGGTATTGATCTGATGTTGGTTTCGACTTTCGGGGTTAATACTTAAGGAATTGTTCACTTGCTAATTTACGGTTAAAGGCTGATGGAATGGAATGTGATTTTGGGTTTATTGTGAACTGCGTTTTAAAGGTCATTGGATATTTAACCCAGTTAAAGACAGGAATAAGATTTTGGGTTGTCATGAATGGTATCTTTAATAATACCGTTCTTAGACCCAATGGAGTTAAGAAAATCAAAAACTAACTGGAGATTAGTTAAGTTGAATGATTTCCTGGGTATTGATCTGATGTTGGTTTCGACCTTCGGGGTTAATACTTAGGGAATTGTTCACTTGCTAATTTACAATTAAAGGCTGATGGAATGGAATGTGATTTAGGGTTTATAATGAACCATGTTTTAAATGACATTGGTTCTTTAACCCAATTATAGACAGGATATGATTTCCCAAGTTAAACAATCATTAATATTGATTTTTGGGAAGATTAAAACCAAGTGGAGTTTTAATGAATTTTTAATTAGACTGAAATGATCAAAAATGGAGTATCACCAGTTTTTTTCAAGCGATAGTTGAATCTTTAATTAGATTTTAACATGAAATGGTAATTGAATTTATCGATAACACTGTGGTGTTAGATATGAAGTATTACCAGTTTTACTTCATGGGATGAATAGATCGGGGTTGGGAAATTTAACAAATGATTACTTAGGTAAGGTTCGTTAATTCCGACTAGTATGGATAAACCATAATTTGGTTTGAACTGATATTCAAAGGAAGATTAAGGAATAAATTAAAAGAATTTATCTTTGATAAAATTAATGGGAACCTTCCCTAAATCATAAGAATATTTTAATAAAGGAATATTCTAGATTGGAATGAGGCGTATGTTGTGTTTTTATAGCACTTGTTTATTATATACGCGAGTTATTCAGAAAGATCGGGTTTATCCCATTATGAATAACTGATTGGACGATGTGTCAAGGATGAAGACGGTGGTTGAGGACTGGAGGTTTTCACATCGTTTGGATGATTATAGATGTCTTGATTAGGTTGTACACCCAAGACAAGGTAATAAGTGGTGATCGTCTAGACGTACTTGGATATCGACCGGATATGCGAGGGCCTCTCCCTTGTGTTGGACATACGGGGGAGGAATAAGGTGCCTCCGGTTTCGTTCAGACCTAGAACGAACTTATAAATGGACATGTGTCTGACATCGGATTTCACTCTGTGTGATTGATAGACATCAGTTGCATAGCGTGATTTGCCTATATGGCATGCTGAGATGAAAATGATCAAGGCTTCTGTTGAAAAGCAGAGTCTTGTGGTTGATGATCAAAGCACGACTTTAATATAGCGTAGCTTTGTGTAGTGTTGATTCGCGAACGTCACACCCCGGTGTGAACCAGAAACGGGAGAGGACTTCAGGGAGGACATGCGTTTCCTTCTAGCTAGGAATTGTGTCAGCGTTTTGCGTGCCCTGACATTTTACTTATATGGATGATGGATAGCGAGGCACCTCGGTTATATCGGTCATTCCGGAGCCGATAGTTTGGTCGGGATATGACCAGTTGATGCCCCATAGGGCGGGAAAACGCAGTGTTCAGGCATTTTAATCCACTCCGTGTGTCCCTGACGATCCAAGGGTCCACTTAAGTCTGGGTCCTAAGACACGGGCTAGAGCGTCTCGAAGCGGTAAGGACGATCCCTTTCCTTGGTTCACAGATGGAAATCCAACTTCCAATACGTGACATTTGCGGTTTTGATTGTAGAGCCTAGTATTGGCGACATGATATATGGTACCCATGCCTTCTAGGATTGATACATTTATATTTGAAGTTTTTTATACATTATGCACTTATAATAGTATCAAATGATTTGTTTTAAATGTACCAAGCATGTTTGGCTATTATAAGGGAAAACCCTATCCTCCGGCTTGCGTTGCATTGTGTGATGGGACCTAGGCCTTATAATAGCTTCGTTTTTCTGTAAAGCATTGCGTTGTTTTGTTATATGCACTGGTTTTCTTAGGAGGAAACCCGTTCTGTGTTATACAGCATGGTCCCTTGATATATCTGATTTAAAGTTTTTTAAATAACTGTTTTAGTTCTCACACCAGTCACATGACTGACTTGGAGTTTATTGTTTTAACCTATACTCTGGGTGCCCCTATTTTCGACACGGGCAGCTAGTAGTTTTGGTTTTGCAGATTTATATTCATAGGATCCTGGTTAACAGCTAGAATGATATTCGGAAAGCTCTGTACCCGTATATTCCTCTCAGTTGTGTTTGTATTATTTTTCCGCTGCTATGGAATGTATTGTAATCTCTGATATTTATCAAATGTATATTATTTTTTCATACTCTGTATATTCTTGTATTCTGATGAAATTGTTGTAATAAGCAATGAAATGTTCTCCTATTTGTGATCTGTTTTGTCGTGTTCTCAATTCAATCCGGGCTTTCCTTCATGAGGAAGTTCGGGTCGCTTCATTTGGTATCAGAGCTTTGGTTTACAGAGCTCGGAGAGTAAGACACGTTAGAACCAAACAAAAGAATTCATCAGAGATTGGATTAGTAATACCCAATGAGAAAGACTCAATAGATATAGGATCAGTAGTATCCTAGAATGAGTTGGAAGAGTGTAATTTTTGAAATAAAAATGAAAATGTCCAATATATGTATGTGAATATTTATTTTGTATTGAATTTGGACAATCGGGTATATAGAGATTTTGAATATACATATGATCTACGTGTATCCGAAGCCTCAAATATACAGGATGGATATAGAATCACACTCTAGTCGCCTGGAGATGATTCTGATGATCGGTATACCATCGTTAGCATTTGTGTTTGAGTTTCGAAAGCGGGATGTCTCTATGATTCCAATTGACTGGTGTGAGAACCAAAACTAGATAGGGCTTATTTGTTGTGACTTGGCATCAAAAACATAATTTTTGGATATATAAAAGCTATAGATTTGAAACGTTAATCAACTAATAGATTGATGATTGTGTTGTTTGATTATTAGTTTAACAAATGAGATTATTGAAACTAATATGTACATAAAAGGTAAATTAAGCCAAATCAAGTCAAATTTGAACTGAATTGAAATTTATTGCATTTGCATATATGTACATGTATATACATTGAATAGGTCATAGCAAGGAGGCTAGAGAAGAGGAATAAAATTGTTTGCCCGATAAATAGGTACATGTTTATTGTATTTCTTGGGGTTTTTGATGATTTTATGTGCCGATTGGCTAGCCGCTTGGCCTTTTCTTTTTCTTTTTGAGATGAGAGGGCCTGTGTGGCAGTTTGGAGATTTTCTCGGTGCTCCCGTATAAAGGAGGTTATGGCGAATTTTTTTGAAAATTTAGGGTGTTAGCCAAATTTTTGAAAAATTAGAAATTCTTAGAAACTGAAAAGTTAAAGAATGAAAGCCAGACTGAAAGTTGAGTTGGTTTGTAAAACAATTTTCAGCTCCGTTCCTTTTCGAGGACGAAAAGATTTTAAGTGGTGGAGATTGTAATAATCCGGAAAATCAGAACCAATTTAAAATTTTTATTTTGGCAATTTTGATGAATTTTTAATATTTAGAATGATTTATTTTAAATAATAACGATGAGGAATTTATTTTGAATAGAATTAGAATGTATATATTATTTGAATCGATGTTAGGATATAAATATTTATTTTAATTATAAAAGGAACTGGAAATGGCGCGGTAGTTTGAAAATTCGATTTCAAAGTTCAAATGAATGTACATGATTCAAAATAAACTGGATTTTAGCGAAACCCAAAATATTAGAATCTATTTGAGAATATCTTTCCAACGAATCCGAAAAATCAAAATTTCATAGCGGGAATAAAAAGTTATGCCCAGTTGAAGATCCAGAATAGTCGCTATGGAATTTTGGTTCTTAAAAATTTAAATTTTGCAAACGACCTCTGTTTTCGACGAAACCATTTTTGTTGGATCTGGGATGTCAAGTTATTGCTAGATTCCAAAATTCATAATTTTCTGAATCAATATGTGAGCGAGGCAAAGGGAAACGTGTTTTGACAACTTTAGTCAATTTGGATCGACCTGAAAATGGCCATTTTTCAAACGGTCTCCAAATTTGACGAAATTAGTTTTATTAGAACTGTATCGTCAATACAATGCTAGAAAATATTTTTCAGGAATTTTTAGAGTCCGTATGTGGCCCCGGTAAATTAAAATGTGCGTTTGAATTTAAAATATAATGATTTATATTTTAAATTTAGTGGAACCTGAATGAATCTGTCGAATTAGCTTACCAGACATATCCCATTGTGTTCGGAATGGGGTAATTAGCTAGTGGCGACAGTCATTGGGTTCGAATTGGGGTTCAGACGAAAAGTCAACCCTTGGAAGAATATATATATATAATAAATAAATAAATATATATATATATTGTATTATCTCCCCCCTCCCTCTAAACCTAACTCAGAAAAAAAGAGCCCCTTTTTAAAACAAAAACCCGTTGTTTCTCTTAGCGCCCCCACCCCAAATCGATCGTCGATGGCGGAGCCCCACCACGTGGACCACCCGCCGCTGCCAAGCGCCGGTCTCCACCCTTTCGCTCCCCTCTTCTCCATCTGATTGAACCCGAACCCCCAGACGCTCGAAGCAACTGCCTCCGCCAGGGAGGGTAGGACCCAACGCCGCCACCCGAGCCATCCGCCACCTTCAGGCCGCGACACCCCCTTACCACCGCGCCTCTCTCTCCCCCTCTTTATTAAGCAACACTGTGAGTTTTTTTGTTCTTTCTTTGTTTAATTTTAATGTAAGTAAATCGCAAATAAAAAAGAGTCAGTTTTAGATATGGTATGACATTGATATAATTTTTAATTATGTAGAAGGATAAAAATATAATTTTTATTAATGTAAAGATTAAATTATATATATATATATATAAAGGACATAAATATTTGATTTTTATTCACGTAAAGGTGAAATTTTTATAACTAGAAAAGGTGAAATTTTTATAACTAGAAAAGGTGAAATTTTTATAACTAGAAAAGATTAGGTTTTTATAATTAAAAAGATTTGATTTTTAGAACCATAGAGATTTGATTTTTATATAATAGAGAATATAAAAATATTATTTTTAAATATGTAGCGAGTTATAAATCTGATTTCTATAAATATAGCGAAGTGATAAAAATGTGATTTCTATCCATGTAGCGGTAAAATAAAAACGTGATTTTTATTTATGAACAACGTAGAAAGATGAAGTTGGAATGTCGGATAAATCCAAACCATCGTCCAATATAGAATGACGGAGTGGATCCCAAAGGCGAGAAATCCTCACTGAAATTTTCTTATATAGTTATTTATTTTATAACTACATATATGAACTATTCCCCGTCGTTCACAGACCATGGACACTTGTTTGATTGTTTGGTTGATTAAATTATTTGGTGGAATTTGGTTGTTTGGGTGAAATGAATTTATTAGATTGGTATGTGTATGGCGCAGACCATTATTAGACTGGGGATAAGGCTAGGGCTTATCCCATTTCTAGTATCACGTCGTTATGCCGCCGAAATTTTCTAAAATATGTTAGAACAATAAAAATATCATTTTTATTGTGTAAATGAACCGAATAAAATATTTTATCGTAAAAAATTTAACGTTAATGTGAATAAAATAAATATTCATTTACAAATCAGACGATTCGCTTATGAACACCCATTTTAGTGATATGGATTGAGACGATAAATTTTACACATCACCCAACTGCACAAATAAAATTCATTATTTGTTGATTGAAACCCCACATGGGTATTGGGATGATATTGGACATACACTAATCCCAATAGTTAGTGGTATGTCAATCGATTGGTTGACAAACTGTTATAAGCGTTAAATATTTATATTTAATGGTTATACAGTGTAGAATGCACTTTGGATGATGGTTGATTGTTTATCGTGGCTGTTGTATACATGTATTGTATGAAATCCATATAAATCACATTATATGGTAATTGACTGTGTCTAATTCCAGTTTAGAAAGAATAAATATTTTAAAATAACGAATATTTTAAAATAATGAATATTTTAAAATAATATTCTGTAAAAGATCAAAATCAGATTTTGATGTCTGATATGGGATGGACACGAATATATTTAAATATATAAAGTCGTGTTAATTAGATTAACGCCATTTTGACGTGAACGATATTTACATCGATTTTATTCATTTATATAATGAATATCGAGAAGGAAATGATTTTGAAATCTAATGTTTTGAAAATACTATTATTTATATATCGATGATATGTAATATTCAATTTTGATTTCAAATTGAATATGAAGTTGAAATCCTTTTGAAAACGAATTTAAAACGATTTATAAAATACATTTTAAATGGAAATCGATGAAATATATTATATATAGTATATATATAATATAATGGCCTAAATAGAACGCGCCGCGCTACGGTAGTTCGCGAATTTCGACCATTGACTTCGAATGGACATTACGGGAGATTCGACCGTCGGATTCTCCTAAAACCAGAACCATTGGGTTTGTATCGAAAAGAGCTTTCTAATGAATATTAGAGATTTGAAATCTAATGGCTGGACTCAGAATTATGTCCAAATTAAATTTGGAAAATATCGCTGTAAGTGCGGTTCGATGGCCGTTTGTGGAAATCGACTGTACGGGCCTTGATAAAATTATTAAAAATATCGATAATTTGTGTGAAATCAGAATAAATGATTTGGAAATAATTAGGATGAAAAATTACATATTTGAAAAGATTAAAAGGTACTTTTATTGAAATTAACTAGTAATGAGCTAGAATTAAAAATCCAGTATTTAAAAAAAAAATGGATTTGAAATGGTTTTAAAAATAACCGGAATTTCCAATATATGAATTGTAATGGATTTGAATCGAAATTATCTTCGGAATATTATGATATTGGATTCTGTGATTATACGGATATTGTGGAGGAATTTGGAAGATATATATGTATATCTATATATATCGTTATTCCAATATGATATTTGTTGATTCCAGAATTTGATATTGAATATAGGCCAATATATTTTCTATTTAGAGCCTTGTATTTAATATTAAATGTGATTTTGGGTTTGTCATGAATAATGTCTTCATTAACACTGTTCTTGAACCCAGTTGAGAAAAGATTAAACCATTTTATTTAGATTTAATGAAGTATATCAATTAATTGATATTTAATTGGAATGGAATTGAAATTGGTCTTTGGGTTTATCGTGAATGGTGTTTTAAATAACACTTGTTCTTTATCCCGATTAACAATGGAATAAGATTTTGGGTTGTCGTGAATGGTATCTTTAATAATACTGTTCTTAGACCCAACGGAGTTAAGAAAATCAGAAACTAACTGGAGATTAGTTAAGTTGAATGGTTTCCTGGGTATTGATCTGATGTTGATTTCAGCCTTCGGGGTTAATACTTAGGGAATTGTTCACTTGCTAATTTACGGTTAAAGGCTGATGGAATGGAATGTGATTTTGGGTTTATCGTGAACCGTGTTTTAAAGGACATTGGTTCTTTAACCCAGTTAAAGACAGGAATAAGATTTTGGGTTGTCGTGAATGGTATCTTTAATAATACTGTTCTTAGACCCAATGGAGTTTAGAAAATCAGAAACTAACTGGAGATTAGTTAAGTTGAATGGTTTCCTGGGTATTGATCTGATGTTGGTTTCGGCCTTCGGGGTTAATACTTAGGGAATTGTTCACTTGCTAATTTACAGGTTAAAGGCTGATGGAATGGAATGTGATTTTGGGTTTATAGTGAAACATGTTTTAAATGGCATTGGTTCTTTAACCCAGTTAAAGACAGGATATGATTTCCCAAGTTAAACAATCATTAATATTGATTTTTGGGAAGATTAAAACCAAGTGGAGTTTTAATGAATCTTTAATTAGATTGAAATGATCAAAAACGGAGTATCACCAGTTTTTCTCCAAGCGATAGTTGAATCTTTAATTAAATTTGAACATGAAATGGTAATTGAATTTATCGATAACACGTGGCATTAGATATGAAGTATTACCAGTTTTACTTCATGGGATGAACAGGTTGGGGTTGGGAAATTTAACAAATGATTACTTCGGTAAGGTTCGTTAATTCCGACAAGTTTGGATAAACCATAATTTGGTTTGAATTGATATTCAAAGGAAGATTAAAGAACAAATTTATAGAATTTATCTTTCAAAAAATTAATAGGAACCTTCCCCAAAGTATAAGAATATTTGAATAAACGAACATTCTAGATTGGAATGAGGCGTATGTTGTGTTTCTTAGCACTTGTTTATTATATACGCGAGTTATTCAGAAAGATCGGGTTTACCCCATTCTGAATAACTGATTCGACGATGTGTCGAGGATAACAACGGTGGTTGAAGACCGGAGGTTTTCACATCGTTTGGATGATTTCTGATGTTTTGATTGGGCTGTACACCCAAGACAAGGTAATAAGTGGTGATCGTCCTGATGTACTTGGAGATCGACCGGATATGCGAGGGCCTCTCCCCTGTATTGGACATATGGGGGAGGAATAAGGTGCCTCCGGTTTCATTCAGACCCAGAACGAACTTGTAAATGGACGTGTGTCTGACATCGGATTTCACTCTATGTGATTAATAGACATCGGTTGCATAGCGTGAATTGCCTATGTGGCATGCTGAGATGCAAATGATCAAGGCTTCTGTTGAAAGACAGAATCTTGTGGTTGATGATCAAAGCACGGCTTTAGTATAGCGTAGCTTTGTGTAGCGTTGATTCGCCAGCCTCACACCCTAGTGTGAACCAGAAATGGGAGAGGACTTCAGGGAGGACATGCATTTCCTCCTAGCTAGGAGTGATGTCAGCGTTTTACACGCCCTGACATTTTACTTATGTGGATGATGGATAGCGAGGCGCCTCGGTTATATCGGTCGTTCCAGGGCCGGTAGTTTGGTCGGGATATAACCAGTTGACGCCCCACAGGGCGGGGAAACGCAGTGTTCAGGCATTTTAATCTACTCCATGTGGACCCGCCCTGACGATCCAAGGGCCCACCTAAGTTTGGGTCCTGAGATACGGGCTAAAGCGTTTCGAAGCGGTAAGGATGATCCCTTGCCTTAGTTCACAGATGGAAATCCAACTTCCAATACGTAAAATTTGCGGTTTTGATTGTAGAGCCTAGTATTGGCAACATGATATATGGTACCTATGCCGTCTAGGATTGATACATTTATATTTGAAGCTATTTTATACACTATGCACTTATAATAGTATCAAATGATTTGTTTTAAACGTACCAAGCATGTTTGACTATTATAAGGGAAAACTGTATCCTCCGGCTTGCGTTGCATTGTGTGATGGGACCTGGGTCTTATAATAACTTCATTTTTCCAAAAAGCATTGCGTTGTTTTGTTATATGCACTGGTATTCTTGGGAGGAAACCCGTTCCGTGTTATACGGTGTGGTCCCTTGATATATCTGATTTAAAGTAAAGTTTTTTAAATAACTGTTTTAGTTCTCACACCAGTCACATGGCTGACCTGGAGTTTATTGTTTTAACCTAAACTCTAGGTGCCCCTATTTTCCACACGGGCAGCTAGTAGTTTTGGTTTTGCAGATTTATATTCACAGGATCCTGGTTTACAGCCGGAATGATATTCGGAAAGCTCTATATCCGTATATTCCTCTCAGTTGTGTTTTGTATTATTTTTCCGCTGCTATGGAATGTATTGTAATCTCTGATATTTATCAAACGTATATTATTTTTTCATACTCTGTATATTCTTGTATTCTGATCAAATTGTTGTAATAAGCAATGATATGTTCTTCTATTTGTGATTTGATTTGTCATGTTCTCAATTCAATCTGGGCTTTCCTTCATGGGGAAGTTCGGGTCGCTTCAGTTGTTTCCAGCTATCATGTGCGAGCGACTTCGTAGGAGCGAGTGGCTGCATAGGAAAGAGTGATGTATCATCATGTTTTGGCCTTTAGTAATATGGCGTGCATACATCATCTGATTCAAGTGCTTATATCTAATGGTAGACGAGCGGTTGATCAAAACCTGTAGAGCTGATATACATGCGATCGCTTTGATTGTAGTATTAGTGACGGATCAGGGAATGATCGAGAGTCCGAGGTTGTAATTCTACGAGTGGATGTGAGGTCCATGGGTGGTTCCGTGGTTTTCTGCGGAATAGATCATGTGATCGAAACCAACTCCCTTCTTTATCTTATGCGACCGATTTCTTTGATGCAAGAATAAACGAATTTCTTGATGTGGGCGATCTCTATAGAATGAGCGGGCCTCGCTGTCTTTAAGCATTGCCACTCTTAGTGCACGACCTCTCTGTATAGTTGTGCTGCACTTTATGACCAACCCCTGCTCTCGTGCTTGAGCTGTGGTCCATGTTTGACCTTGCTGTGTACGAACGACCTTGGTTGAGGCATGCGTGCGTGAACCTTGTGAATGCTCGTTCTATGGTTCTAATATGGGCCTAATTCTTCAATGTACATATGATCCTTAAGGGATAAACAAGTACAAAACAGGGTATTTACGTCTCTTCATTTGCATCTGATGTACAAGCAGCAGATGCAAATAGTATAATTTGCATCTGCTTTTAATCAACATTAGACGCAAATAGGCCAAAGCAAAATATAGCCCTAAACTTTTGCATCCGTTGATGTCTTTGAGCAGACGGGGTAGGAAAAAATGAAATTAGATAGAGCTATTTGCGTATGTTTTTTCTATAAGTGGATGCAAATAGGCAGTAGATAATTGCATCCTCCTCTTTTTAATTATATACAAATATATTGAGGGGAAGAAGGCTTTACCGGGGTTCAAATTATTTGGGCTTTGTGTCCGGGCTTAAACAGACGCAGATATAATCTGGAGGGAAAAAAGGCCGCCATCATGAAGGGAAAACTAAAAAAGTTGCGTGAGTTTTAACGAAAATGGTAAACAAAAAAAAATAAAAAATTCTTCATTCATAATAAAAAAACCAGCCGTTGATCTCTATCATCTCCAGCAGCAGCCGATCTTCTTCTGCCCTACATTCAATCCAATCCAATTTCCGATTCTAGTCACTGCAAAGTTGAAGACGTATAATGCTGTCACTTTTTAAGGTTCGATTTGGGTATTTCAATTGATATGTACAATTTTATTTGGTTCGATTTGGACTGATTTGGTTCGATTTGGACTGCAAAGTGTAATTTTGTTTAATTACAGCATCGTAAGAGTGCAAACCTAAGTCAATACCATGTCCTTAATGCCGAGTTGAGATTAAAGGTAGTAGCGAAGCCATGAGATTATAATGATTATTACATGAATTGGTATAAGTCCCACACCTAGTTGTTTAAATTCTAAAATTTTGAAGAAGCGCGATTAGGAAGAAAGAAATTAGCATAGTATAATTTTTTCTTTAAATAAATTATTGCACTATTTAGTTAGTTCATCCATATCAACTATTTTAGTTCCAACAGAATGACTGAAGTTTCAGAGAATGCAAATGAAATAATGAATTCAAGTTTGATTGATTTTAAAGAAATTGATCTAGCTATTGTCAAAGGCATGTTAGCTGAAGCAAAAACGTTGTTGGTAAATGGTTAAATTGACTGTGAATGCAACTCATACATGAAAAGAATAGAGGAAACATTGTTGATAAATGATTTCATCTTTATTTTATAAACATCAAATTTATAGAGCTGCACTCACCAGTCAACACTGATGTGGTGGTTTAATAATACAACCTTTTTCATATGATTCTGAATTTTTATTAAACTATACAGATCAATGGTTTGCATACCTATATTATACCCTATGGATACGAAAGCACCATCAGTCGGAGAGATAAATGATTTATTAAGTCTCCATTTTGGAAGACTGTTATACATAGGTTATTAATGGTAGTTTAACACAACCGATTCCAAATAATTTTACAACTGTTTTAGAATTACACAGATCAACAGGTATGAATACTTATCAGCATCAGTTAAACATTAGGTGTACATTATCGGTGGGGTGATTTCCCCGTGTTACTATATTAAGAAATGGCTTTAGAGATTTTAACCATGTTTTCTATTATTTGTTTAATTCGACCGTCTTAATACATTTTGACGTTTTGTTTCATATAGAAAATATTCTTAGTTCATCTAAAGGTTAAGGGTCTACTATGCCTTCTCTTCTGCTACACCTCATCCTACTCATCTTAGCAATTTCTGATGTTGCATCTCTCCAAATCAAATGAAACTAAGGATGTTAATCTACACAATAAACAACATGTCCACAAAAACTAAGATCATCAAATTCACGGGTATAGGCCTGTTTATACAAACAATAACACATATAGGCCTGTTTTGAATTTAATAACAGGTTTTGACCTATTTTAAATTTTCCAAAGGCGGATTTTGAAAGTTCGCACCAAGGCGAAGTTCCGAAGTTCCCCAAGGGAAATCTTCTTGCTTTGCAATTTAAACGTTGAAATTTCCGTAGCCTTATCGTTTTGTTTCACCTTACTCCTCTTTGTTTTGTTTTGAGAAACATGACCGAATCTTGCTTCTCAAGCCAAAAACCCTCCTAAAACCTTCCCTTTGGGCCTGCATAATACATTGCCACCAATGCCCTAACCAACTCCAACCAATTGACTCTGACAGCCCTGGTGAATCAACCTCTCCTCTTATCCCTGTCTTAGAAAACCCAAACTATTTACGTATATAAAAACATTGGCATGGTTATACCAAAGCCATGCTCTGTCGCCACTGACCTGGTGCACAGCTCCATCCCTTAGACCAAAGCCCAGTGTCAGACCCATTCTTTTCTCTCCCTTTGAACAACCAAAGAAAAAAAATTGGAAAAGGGGCAAAACATGTTGAAACATATAGCTTGTTTTGTGTTTAGGAACTTTGGAATCTTGTTTTGTGTGAAAACTATAGCTTGCGGAAACATATGTATTCAGAGATGAAGAAGCTATATCTATTTATGATTTTGCTGAAAACGTTGTGCCTAAACTATATGTTGGGTATACATCATTCAAAAAACTATATGCTTGGTCTGTATTGTAGTGGAATAGGTGCAGATCATGCATGTCTATGTTTGACCTTTAGTGCTTAAAGAAGGTGTTACAGATGAAATTTCTCCCATGTTTATGGAGTGGGCTTGTTTTGGTAAGGGTACTGAGTTTGAATGGTTATGGCAGAGAAGTGATATAATAGTAGTTCTGGTGATGTAATTGCCGGCTTGAGGTAGCAGGGAGAAGTGTAGTTGTTGTACTGGCAATGGTTGGTCGAATTAGTTGTTGAGGTCGGGTTAAGTGGATGTGAATTTTGGCAAGAGGTTGAAGGAAGGTAGAGAATGTTTGTATGTGAGGTGGAGTGTGGCTTTGCAGTTAGGTTGTAGATGAACAGAACTGGATTCAGTGTTCTGGTAGTGTACAGTTTGTGTAGCAGGCAGGGAAGATGACTGAAATTGGAATGATAATGTGCAGTTTGTTGTATTTATTGCACATGATAGGTAAGTGATAAGTTGAAGTCGTAAACCTGAGAGGGAGATAAATCGGAAAACTGTAATAAATGTAGCAGGTTTTCCCCTTAGCGAACTTTGGAACTTCGCCTTTTTGCGAATTTCAAAATTTTCCTTCGAAAAATTCAAAACAGGTCTAAATCTGTTATTAAATTCAAAATAGGCCTATACGTGTTATTGTTTGTATAAACAGGCCTATACCCATGAATTTCCCTACTCTTACAAGTTCAAAATGTTATGTCGAAAACAAATCGCTAAAACATTTACTTTAACGATTGATTTAAAACAAGATTTTGAACATACTGATATCATTCAAATTTTCCAGAAATGATTTTGAGTTCAATAAGAACAAATGTATAGATTTTCCAATTGATTTTCAATTGTGATCCAGAAATGGTTTTGAGTTAAATATCAGCTATTTTCAGTTGTGATCGAGAAATGAAATGCATAGGTGCTTGAATAGTTGTTACTGGTATAGATTTCTGGAAAAGACTTTTCACTTATATATTTGTTATGTTGCCACTTTTCATATAGATCTTGTTTGTTCAGTACTTCCTATATTAACTTGACGCTTGATATTCCCTTTTATTTCTATAATGCTTTCCGATCGATTCCATCTTCAAATCTAGGAGTACGTATTGTACTCCAAGCAATATTAAAATATTGTTATCATCATTAATGTAGACACAAGCTGCATAGATGGATCAGGTAGTTGTACCAGCGTGCATTATGGACATGGATTAGAGAAAGTGAATCATCAAACTGCCCAAAGTTTTACACCATCAGAGTTTGTAGATTTGGAAAAGGCAGTACCAATATTCATAAGGTTAGATTCAATGGTCTGTCCATATAATTTGCTTTATAAACATAATTTTTTTTTCAAACCAAGAAATGTGGACGAAATGTGACCTCATTTGATTGCTTCGGTAACCTCTTTGTTCATAACCTGTTCGTTCATAGCTTGAAAGAATCAGTAACCACTTTGTGTATAGTTTGCATTTTGCACTTAGTATTATCCACGAATAACTATAAGACTAGATTCTACCATCACAAGCCGTTGTCGCTTTGCAGCAACATTTGTTCCAGGATGCTGAAAACAAAAGGAGTTGGTTTGAAACAACTTTAGAATCATCTATCATCACAATTTGGACATAGCAAATCACAGCTAAAGGATGGCATATAGTGCAGAATAAACATATAAGAATGATAGAGTAATGAACATAGTTATTAACAGAGTATCTCGCAAAATGATGCAAAACCTTTTTGGATCCTTGATGCATGACGTGTGCCTTTCTTGATCTATAGATGTATGAGATTTCAAAATATAACTTGTTTTTGACCTCAGACATTGTACACGATAATGTTGCCTAAAACAATGCTTAGAACGTATTCAATTAACTTAAACTTTAAGATGATCTAATTTAGTTCATTTATTCATATAGATTTGATGTAAAAATAGTATGAGAGAATTGAAATGAATGATGTATATAATTGTAAATATAATAAATCCAAAAGAATCTCTGTTCAGTCACATGATAGACAAATTTTCCTTATAAGCATTAAGCATTTAGCTACCAGAAGTTTAGAAGTTAATAGTAATGCATTCTGTGATATTTTCTAGAGGTAAAAAGGTACACTATATTTTTTGTCTTGGACCATCATTTAATTTTTAGCATCTGTAAAAAATTAGATTCGGTAGGTGGGTTAATTTGGTGGTATGCGCTCAACATATGGATACAGTGAATGGATTGAGCCCGAGTTCATGTGCTAATTTGTTTAGCCTTCAAAATGTGTTAACTAGTTTTGGTTTGTTTTTTTCTCTAGTTTACACCCAACTACTTGAAATTGTAGGAGTCACGGAATGTGATAGTTTTCAAGCTTAATTAAAATTCCAAAAGCTGATAATTAGCTAAAACTGAAAAACAAACTAGCATTCATTTGTATAATACACAGCGAACAATAATAAGATTACACACACCCTAAATTCAAATTTATTATGCAAATGATTCGGTAAATTTCAATCAATAAATACCAAATCTATAACAATAAATTACTATCAACCTTGGTCAGTGCCACAAGTAATATCTATTGATTGAACGAGTAACAACCTCCGTGTGGTTTTCAAGTGATTCTTTCTTCGATTTTCCTTAATTAGTTCTGTGTCTGTTTGCTCAGGACGATGGAGGGATAAACTGAAAAAGATACAATTTGAAACAAAATTATTTTCTTCTCCGCTATTTGGAAAATAATAGAAGTAAGGAAAACTCAAAACTCAAATTTTAAAATTCTACAATTTGAATCAAGTTTCAAATCAAATATCTCCCTTTACGATTAATTTATATTCCGATGTAAAACTGGACAACATAACTTGCATTAGAAAAATCATTTAATTCAAATTGATATAATTGATTTATTCGGTATACCTATTTAATCTACAGTTCCAATTCCAATCATTTTCAAACAAAATAAAAGCATAGCAAGAGAGAAAATGAAGTTTTAAACTTAGACATGGAAGTTCAAAAATAAAAATTAATTTCAAACTGTGTGCAAACCTCAAACATGAATTTTTTGAATCTACAATTTACTATATAAATTCCATTTCCATTTAAGGTTTGTATTTTTTTTGCTTTATGATAGAAATTACATTTGAAAACCTTGCATAAAATGAAACCAATAAGGCTAATTAATTTCTAGAAACCCTCAACAATTTTTAAAATATTGAAACAAGATCTTTTTGGTCAAAATTGGATTATCTTTAAGAATTATATATGCACACAAGAAATTGTTAGAAGAAAGTATGTACCTGAGATATGCATCCACCTAGTGCAAATCCTTCAAAAAATTGGTGGAAAGAAAGGGCAGCTATTGCACGGGCTCTGCGGTACACTAGCATATACACATCGGTACACTGGCATATACACATCAGCTCCACCAATTAGTCTGTCCTGAGTAGTCTGCACACTGCAAACTCAAGATAGACCTTGCTGCTCCTATAATGTTGCCTGCACACTGGCATATACACATCAACTCCACCAATTAGATCTGTTTCAGTTTGCTCGGTTTTCCTCAATGTGAAGTGGGCAGAGCACATCGCGCTGTCAACTTCGTTATCGTGTCAGTAATGGAACTATATCGAACACACAGAACCAAATTTCTCCTGGAATAATTTTGATTTTTATACTATTCAGCATTTTCCATATGTGATAAATGGAATGACGGAAATTTTATGCTATTCTACAGCAACAATAAATATCAATACCAAGTTTAGACTCTATCCAAACAAACAACCAAATTTGCTTATAACATAAAAAGCCAATGGTACATGTTACAGGACTAATATAAGCAAATGGTACAATATAAGCAAATTACAAGCACCATTTAACATTGGCTTTTAGGAGAACAAAGGTACTCTGTCCCAATTATACTTTAGTAGGACCACTTAGCATTAGCGTTTAGACTTGTACTATTCCTAAAGCAACAATAAATATTTGATGTACGTGAGTTTTTCCAAGTGTTTTGATGATTATTTGGTTTGACATGTTCCGTGTTTTAGCAATGTGCTTTAGACATGTAGCTTTTGGAAAAGACCAAAGATGATGTAATATAAGGGTTGAGCATATATATTGGTTAAACCCATTGAACCAACCAAACTAACTAATTTGTTTTAATGACCAAGTATCGTCCATGTTCACTTGAGGATGTTATAGCTAAACAGTCCCTCACATGTCTGAGAACAAGGAATCGGAGCTGAGAATGAATTAGCAAGAGTAAAATTTTCATGTCAAGAAACAGAAACGAAAAACCAAAAACCAAAAACAAAAAACTGTAAACAAAAAATAGGAGAAAATTTGTTTAATTAGAAGACCAAAAATTCCATCCCTGCAAAATGTATCAAACAACGATAGTTTTGAAAAATAAAAATAAAGTCACTTCCAATATTCTCAAACAACGATAGTTTTGAAACGACATAAATGAAACGACCCGAAATCCGTACCCTTTGAGTTGACTAATCATACCACACGTCCAACCCAAATTGCACAGAAATACGAATCATTTTTAGAAAGAAGTTAGAGGATGAGAAATAGAAAGAAAGAATTATTAGAATAGAAGAAAACGAAGATCACAAACTCACAGCGGAACGAATAAAATATATTAGATAATATAACTTTTGAAATGCAAATCAGTAACTATATAGATACATACCATCATCAGAGCACAACAATTATCTCTGGAACAGTTACAAACACCTGTTTCCAGATACAACACAGCGGAAAATATGATAGTCTACAGCTAAGTGGTGAAGCCTCCTGCTTCATCTCCTCCAGGTGAATCTGTAAAATCTCAACTACTTGACTGCCCGTACAAATTTGGGCACCCAAGAGTTTAGGGAAAACAAACAAAATAAACTCTGGGTCAGTCATGGGACTGGTGTGAGTAAACTCCAACCATTTGTTTAACTTTCAAAATCCTTTTCAAAAGAAAAGATAATCGTAAGACCAATCCACGCATAAAACACGGACGGTTTTTACCTTACGATAACCCAAAACCCTTTGGAAATCATATATCATCTGATATTATAATAATGTCTAATCACAAGTAATTAAAATCTAGTAGAACGCTTGCATCTCACGCTCTACATATATAATATACAATCAAACTCGCAGGCACTTATTGGAGATTGGATTCCAACTTGACAAGGTATGGGACCACCTTCCGAACGTGTATCTCTAGAGGCAAATACACTCGGTTCAACAAGAACATCTTGCAACCCGGCCCACACATGACCGACCACTCATTTCGCTTGAGTGTATCGAATGTATATCACCGACGGTTGGGATCAGCAACCGCCTCCCGATAAGGGACAGCATCGATAGATTTAAGAACAAAAGGAATTTCTCTAGATAGGTGATCATACATCCTAATGGGTGCGACCCACATAGCCATGCTGCCTGCCCGATTTTTTTTGTCCTTTCCCGTTTGATGAGGCTCGAGGTCATAACGTATCTTTTGACAGATCACACCTCCATTACTTTGAATGCCACATCGTCATACCCGCCAAATCACAAATTGATTTCACCAAAAATACCACGGGTATACAGCTAAGAGAAACGAATTCCTCCGCCACCAAACGTAAGTACGTTTGAAGAGATCAACTTATGCGATCTATTGGATATACTCTGTCAGACACTCGTCCATACACGTTTGTCCTGGGACTGGACAAACCGAAGGCACTATTCTGTAAACAGGATAGCCCTTGCACAACTCCGTCTTCAATATATTCAGCATACTTGATTCGCAACGCTTATGCCAATACGGAGTGGTTCTCTGGATAATAATCCAACCGGTCTCTCCATATTAACAACGTTAAAATGGTCAAAACTTTGATAGTCGGTGAGTTAACTATCAAACGAAAACATGTCGGTGTACAAACAACGATATTATTTCCCGAAGGAAATTCTATCGAACAATCATCATTTCATCCATTCGTTCATTTCCCTATTCCTGTTGTTTAATGTTTTTTACTCACTATATTTAGAAAATATATATATCATTATCATTGGAAAACATTTCCATCTCTTGTTTCTATATTCAGAAAACAATTCTGCTTCTCATTTGGAAAACATTCCCAAATCTCTTTCATCTGATTAAACAGATGTTTGAATAAACATCACTACGCCAAATTTCCTTCATTTGGTTTCCACTTAACCACTTTCCACTATCGAACCTTAACCATTTCTTAGTTAAAAACGAAGTCAATCAAGTTGGGGTATAGTTACCTCTCAGACCTTAACTGAACAACCTTTCAAACTTCGAAATAGGCAAAGTTCATCTTTCTAAATCTTTAACACTTCTTTACGACATTCTCGGATTTTATTTACAAATCCGCTTCTTGTACGGAAAACACTTGATTATAGCAATGGTGTTATAATCCCCTGCATCCGAATTATAATGACTTTATAAATACTTTGATTTTCTAACTCGAATAAATAACGAACTAAATTATTAACTCATACTCGGTTAACTCTAAGTTGTAACTCTTATTCAATTTACTCTTATTCTATTTAACTCTTACTGGACTAACCCTTGTTCAGATAACTCGGTCTGATTTACTCATTTTGACCCACTTACTTGATTGGTTCAACTAGACTAACTTAGCTTAATTAACTCGACTAAATTATTTCTATCAATTAACTAATATTTGACTTGACACCATTCGCTTGACTCTAGATCGCAGCGATCACAATGGTTACGCCTGATTCCCTCAGGAAACATCCGACCACCTTAGGCTATCTGCAGCCCTGCGAATTTCGCTAGCAGTCGTGCTAACTGGTAACTTATCTTAAATGACTACTTTTGTTTAATTCTATCTCGAATAACTAAATTCGAGCAAATCTAATTGAATAACTAATATTCAATCATCCCTTATCCGATTACTATATTTGTTAAACTTCCTTTCAAATAAACTGATGTTCGATAACTTTACTTCGAATAACCCTTATTCGACAAATTCTCCTTCGTCCTTATTCAGTTTCAAACATTGATGTGGGAATCGATTTTTACTCCTCTATATAAGTCTTGACTTATATATTCTATTTATCCAAAGATAAATAACTAAATTAATTTATAAAACTTTTATTTATAAATTAACCTACTCCCTTTATCTGTTAAAAACATATCTCTCTTAAATTCTCACTTTGAATTCATATTCTGTTTACCCGTGTGCGAAGCACGGGCCTAAATTCTCCCTAGTGAAAAATCCTCCTCTATTACACTTTTATCCATTTCAAGTACTCCATTATTCTCTTTAATTTCTAAATAATTCCTTTCCATAACTCAGTTCATTTTCTTGATAAATATTCCTTTTAATCCATTTATAATTGTTTTACAAATATTCCTTTCTATTTCCATTTTTGTAGATGTTACATATATTTTCCTTTCAATGGTTGTTTTCACAAATACTTTCTTTTCATATAATCCCTTTGATTTTATAATTATTTTCTTCTATGAAAACATTTCCCTTTTATATAAAATCCATGATTTTATATAAATAAATTATATTTCAAAGTAAACTTTGAAAAATCCTTTTTCACTATCCAGTATCATTTATGGTATAAAAATACCAAATCAAAATGATCGACCACCATCCAAACATACAGCATCAACAACAGATGATATAACACTTCATATATCAGGATATATGAAAAACAGTAGAATAAATGTTGAGGAACCCAGTTGGGCCCCTCCAACCTGTTTCCCTGCATCCACAGATGTTAATAACATCAACAATATTATTTCACGTCAATGTGAAATATCAGAACTAATAATTGATCAACGATGCAATCATTTCAACCAATTTTATCAACCATTCAACCAAGCAACCATTTCACAGTATAAAATAAATTTAACATTTCGTTTATATAAAAATATAAACGAGAGGGAGTTAGTGAGTTTACTCACCTTGTTTGCAGTTGACGATTCTGCTGATGTTTTCGTTTTAACATCAAATAAGCGTTTGATCTTTCCATGAAATTCCAACAGCTTTATTCGAGCACGTCAGTCCCATAATGAAGATGGCGTTGTTACAATTCCAACGCGTCCGGCGGTGTTCAATTCTGTTAACACATGAAATAATTACTGGTGTTGGGTTTGAATATATTATTTCTAGATTTCTATAAGTACCCAAACCTATGTTCCTAGTTCCTTTCCTTATTTTTGTCACCAACCGAAAGAACCTTCGGCCATGTGAAATATACCTCAAAGACTTTAGTTTAAAATAATAACTCGTTATTATATTACTTTCCATTCATTACCCTTAACCATTAGTTTTGCCGCAAATCAGTATTACCTGCCCCGTCTTCTTCCTTAAACAACCCAGACTACCGTCCTTTCTTCCTGGCATGAACCCATCCAAACACCATCTTCCATTTTGACACAGCCGTACTCGAACAAACTGACCCCCAAACTACTCCACGTCCTCCCAAGCACCCACCTTCTTTGAACATTACTGCTACTTTAAAGTGTATTCTGTTCAAGAACCCACCTTTTCGTTTAGAAATCCCAGCACTTGTATTTACGCATACTCAAAAGACCAAACTCCCTTGGACTTCATTTTGATTTTTCCGTATAAAACCTGTGTCTGCTACAATGCTTTAATGGCCACCCCACTGGACCTCACAATGGTCTGAGCACACCCATGAAGCCACGTTGACAAATCCTTACTTCAGTCCAGGAACAAAACCCCATCGCTATGATCCTCTAATTCAAACTCTTCAGCCTAACACCAACCCAAAATAATCAGCCTTCACCCTCAGCATCAACTTCTACTCCCTCACGCCCATCCATTTCCCAACGCACCCAATGCTACAAAGCTACAGGAAGTCCCCATGCCGCTCCATTTTGCCGCCTGACATCCTTCACATAGGAGCCCACTAAGTTGAACTCGACTACGTCTTGTCCTTCCCGAGTTCCGACCGCTCCTTGACTGACCCCCGATACCCTGTAGCAGTCGCGACTCCCAGACCTTGCCTCACACCCTTGAATGTTGCGGCTACTCCCTCGAACCGTACGACACCCTCAAGCATATACACTTTGAAAGATTTAGTAATTTATTTGATTTTTATTCGTATTTGAAAGTGGAAATTTTCCTTCGGTGGTTTACTGGAAAAGAGGAATACGGAGTTGAGTCGTGGAATTGAGGGATTTGGGATGATTTTGGGGAAATAGAAGTTTAAGGATTTGGTTTGAGAACAATCGAAAGTACCCAATATTTAAAAGAGATAGTGGCTTGGGGAACACGGAGTTGAGGTATAGGGTAGGATGGCTAGGGCAGATTACTTTGTCTCCACGGTTTATAAATACAGGGGACACCGTACCCATTCTTTTTGAAGCTGCTGCATACAGGGTAATTAAAAGGCTTAGGCATGAAAGTGACAGTACGTGGTCGGCTATGCAGATAGGTTAGGAATGAATTATATAAGAGAAAATATATTATTTTATATTTTAGCAAAACTTCGCGATGAAGTATCAAGTAAAACTAGCCACAGTTGACTTCTGTTTACTGATGAAAAAGCTAATCTTGGTGTAAAAAGGTATTCTGAATCCAATGGGACAAGTTTCGTCGAATTCCGACATCGTATGAAAAAAATTCCTTTATAAAACCGGAAATCAAAACAACTTGAAACTGCGAACATCGACAATAACTTTTCGATACGAACCCAACGGCACTAGTTTCGTCGCATTCTGAGACTGTTGCCCCGGTAGACTGTTTTGGCGCGTACCGCACTGCCCTTCTGAACACCAAATTTTTCGATTTCTAAAAATAACAAACTATATACCTATCCTGACTATATCCGACGCTACGAACTCACCGGAACTGGTTTCGCGGCCTGATTCGATCGTCTGTTCAAGTTACACTCTAATATCCCTTTTATTCAGTTGAATTAATTTAATTGCACTGAACGAGCGTTTACGGCTACCGTGGTTACATACGACATCGGTTTTCCACGCCACTCACCACCGTACAAAAATTTAACGATACGGTTCCAATGAAACTGATTTCGTCGAAAACAGAGTCCGTTTGCAAAACGGCTATTTTAACGGCCTATATTTAAATGGCGATTTTCATAGCGACTATTTCAAATTTTTATTTGGCCATAACTAACAAATTATAACACGAAATCTGGATTTTTCTCTTTCATATGAAAATTACAATCAATACGGTTCCAACGTTTCTTGTTTCACAGAAATCCGACTTATATCGGATCCCGTATTCTCAGTTGAAGTTCAAAATCCCATATTACGAACTACCGCGCCATTTCGAAATCGTTTTATAATTATATATATAAATTAATGTTCAAACTTCGTTTTTAATTAATAAATTCCTATATGTAATTCAATTAAACTTCTTAAAACAAATTTAAATATTCAGAATTCAATGGCCGAAAATCCGGGTCGTTACAATAAATTTCTAAGATTCTTTCAATGCAGTTAAAAAAAAGGAGAAATAATGACATAGCTACTATCTGTACCTCTCAGGAAAGCGATATCCTGTCATTACTATTTCCCAGCAGACATTTTTCCAGTTTTGGGCATCACACGTTAGCTCCCTGTCTCGAATTAAACTCCCTGTCTCGAAGGTTACTTCCCTGTAACATGTTCTTTTGAAAGATATGCCAATTTTTAAATCAAAACTTTGCATGCTGTTTTTCTTGTATGATGCCAAAGTGAAACCTGTCAACATTTAAGTAAACTCTGTTTTGCGACACAGAGTTCCTTTGTTCAAGTGAACTCTGTTTTGCGACATAGAGTTCCTTCGTTCAAGCTTTAGGAATAGTACTAGTCTAAAAGCCAATGGTATGTAATTTTTGTTCAAATTAGTTTTGTAATTTGCTGACCAAAAATAGAAATATAGAAGGGACAAATAATCAGACCATACCATTCAGAAAATAAACTTGAAAAATTAAACATTAACCAACATATGGATCACAAAACAGGAAGAGACTTTATTGCTATAATCCTCCATTTCGCCATTCACGTTGTCCCATTACGCCAAATTCCACTGTCCCCATGGATCGTTTCTTCTCCATCATTCCATGATGTATTATTACTAGCTAATTCTTCCTAAGCATAATTTAATGATAACTGGTCTATATATAATCCTATCAAGGATTGAAATTTTATGTTGTTCTGCATCAAAGGTGATTTTTGAGTACACTACAATTACGATCAACTTATATTTAGTTTATGTTGTTAGTTGGAAATTTTTACAGCATAATTTTTTATTTGTAAACCGACCAAGATGTTATGTTTTTATTGATCTCTCAGGTGCTAGGCTTTAGGAAGTGAACCAAATGTTAAGTGTTTTGGAACCTTGGTTCTTTCAGCATATGCATATGTAACCCTTCATGATTTATACTTTTAAGTTAGTTTTCATAATTATAGTGTACTACTGTTAGTAGGTATTTGGTTGTGTTATGGATTTGTGTTGTTCTATTTGATGGGTTTCATATTTATTGTATATTTGTGTTGTGGCAAGCGTAAAAGGGTCAATTTAAAAAAAATTGCGTCTGGTGTGTTCTCAAAGCAGACGCAAATTCACAAACAGTTGCATCTGTTCGAGTAACTAAGCAGACGCAAATGCATTGAATAATACACCTGCCATACGCAGTTTGCATCTAATGCACTACCAAGTAGATGCAAATATTTTAAGAATTAGCATCTGGTTCAGGGCATATGTGACGCAAATGAATAGCATTTGCATCTACTGAAAGTCAGATGCAATTAATTTTCAACATTTGCATCCATCTTATTTGCATCTGGCCTGAGTTAGACGCAAATTGTGGAAAAAGGCAGACGCAAATACCCTGTTTTGTACTAGTGATTTACACAAAAATCATGAGTTATTCACGAATACTTACTTGAGTAGGCTAAAAAAGATAAGTTATGTTTTTGACATTTTTGAGCCGATGGATGGAATCGGGAGTCTTCAAATATGATTAGTTATTTTGTTTTCTAGTGCACCATTGATGTATATGTAAGGACATGTTGTTGTAACTACATGTATGTAACTACTATAAACATTGTATTTTGAGAGTAAGCAAATATAGCACTTTTTATCCGTATTATATATATCTTTGTTAATAATTCTCTTGGGAGCACATATTTTTGGTCCGACCATAAACTTCCCAAGATGCCCTTACTTAGGATCTTCTACATACACAAAATTATTATTTTCTCTAATATCCCCGATAAATTAGGCATTTAATGTCACTTAAATTACGATCTAATAATCCTTTTCAACAAATTAAATTGCCTCTTGTAACAACCCGAAAAATCTGAACCAATTTAAAATTTTTATTTTGGCTATTTCAGTAAATTTTGAATAGTTAAATAATTTATTTTAAATAATAATGATTAAAAAATTATTTTAATCGAAGTTAGAGCGAATATACTTATTTTGACTTCAAAAGGAATTAGAAATAGTACGGTAGTTTGAAAAGTCAAACTTGAACTTTGACTGAATGTAAAGGATTCAAAATTTAACGGATTCTAGTGAAACTAAAAATATCTAAATCTGTTTGAAAATATCTTTCCAACGAATCCGAAAAATCGAAATTTCATAGCAAGAATCAATAGTTATGGCCAGTTGAATATTCAGAATGGTTGCTATAGTATAATTTATAGCCCGTATAAAAGGCCATTTTCAAACGACCTCCGTTTTTTACGAAACCACTTTTGTTGGATCCCGAATGTCAAATTATTGCTAAGTTTAATTTTTTGGAATTTTTGGATTTAATATGTGAGCCTGGAAAAAGAAAATGTGTTTTGTCAATTTTAATCAAATTTAATCGACTTGAAAATGGTCATTTTTCAAACAGTCTCAGAATTCAACGAAATTAATTTTGTTAGGACCATATCATCAAAACAAAGCCAGAAATATTTTTTCTGAAATTTTCTGAATTCGTATGTGGCCCCGTTGAATTTAAATATACGATCGAATTAATTTAATAAAAGATTTAAATATTAAATTAAAGATTTCAGGCCACAGACAGTCGTTTGGGCTGACGGGACCTAGCCCATTAGATCCGGAACGGGGGCTATTGGGTGGGACCAACTCTGGTTGGACTAAAATCAGAGTTGTTAAGAGTATACGGATTTAATTGTAAAATTCACATTAAAATATTATAACAGAATGGAAAATTCACAAAACCCTAATCCACAAATAACATTGTCGCCACCCCTATCAGTTCATGGCTGATTTGCTCCGAATTTAATCCCTTAATCTCCACAATTCATCACGAATTAGCAGTGGACTCTTAAGACATTATCAAAGAGATTTTCCTTCTCTACTAACGTCTGCTACATACATTTCAAACCCCATCAGCACCATCGTGCTGACCCCCATGTGCCTCTCCATCACCTCAGAACTACCCCAACAACCAGCGCTCCGGCCTGCCATCATTTCGACTGCGCCACCTCATCTCGTTAGTACACCCATCTTACATGCATTATTTCCTTTTTATAAAACAAGATCTTCCTCGTTTGTGTACTTCTTCTCGAATACAATGTTCCCGTAATGCCTTCGTTCTCGTCTCCTATTTACTGTTCTGCACCCAATAAACTTGGGTTCTCCCTGAGCGGACCAATCCAATTTACATTGCCTTTTGTTCCTTGATTGAATCCTTCAGAAAAGAGGCTGACTCTTCATGGTTCACGCATCAGGTCCTTCTTCTAAATCAAGGTGAAAACCATTCCCTTTTTGATTTACTTTCGCACCTGCTTCCTCCCATCTTTGAAGCCTGCTCCAAAACATACCCCACGAACCCCTTCTACATGATAACACCACCCTTTGTTTTCCTCTCAACTTCAAATAGACGCCAAGAGATGCTGTCATGGTTTAATCTATTTGTCAACTCTCCTCTCCGTGCTTTTATTCAATGCCAGAGTATCACGTTGCAATCGAATTCAAGGCCCGAAACCTTCGCCACCCAGCAGCCCTTAACATCACCATCACCGGTGCCTTGCCCCTGTCATTGGAGATCACGTGTAGCAGCTCCCATCGACCCAACTTCCACTGAATCCAGCTCTGCTGGTAACATCATGCCCTCCCAGATCGTTTGCGTTAGAGGTGAAGGACGTGAAGAAAATATACATATCAGCTCAAGAGATAGTTGCGAGAAGAGATTTGTGGGAGTTTAGGATATATATATATACACATATATATATATATATCAGCAATCGGTTTCATGTTCGTGCTGTAGGAAGGAAAAATATATATCAGCAATCGGTTTCATGTTTGTGTTGTACGAAGGAAAAGAGAAGATTTGGAGCAGCTATATAAATAGGAGGAGATATTGTGGAGCTGAAGGCATTAATTGTAAAGTGGGCAAGCAACTGCTTGTTTGGTTTGCAAGGCATCAATTGGTTAGCTTCTAAGGCACGGAAACAAATTTGTTTAATATTTTTATATACAAACCGTACCCTATTCTATTCCTATTAGTCTGCATTTTCATTTACACAGTAAGAGATAGTTGTTGTATTAATTTGAATAAGGTGGCTATGTGGTCTACTTCTCTACCCTGTATGAATTTTCTTTTCAAAGAGTTAGCGTGATGTGGAAATGTATAGCCCATGCATTTCGAAGGGTAGCCGCTGATTTAACTAGGCATACTAAGATTGATTTTCCATGCCTTGAATAGGCACGTATGTAGATTAAGTAGAGATAGTGTACATTTTGCTTACTTTGGGTTAAAGGAATATGATTAGATTAGGATAGGCAAATTCTTGTGAATAGGATGACTATACTATAAATGATGTAGGCACGTGCATTATCTGGCGAGGTTTAAATTTATTTTTGGTTTAAATATGGTTGATTTAGATTTTACCATTTTTAACGATGAATATTAAATATACGCACCGTCCTATACAATCTCTCAAAATTACGACATTGGCTGTCATAGTATATTTTGACGTTACGGTCCAAATGAAACTAGTTTCATCAAAAACGGAATCCGTTTGCAAAATGGCCATTTTAAAGGCCTATATTTTAAATAATGATTTCCATAGCGACTATTTCAAAATTTGATTTAGCCATAACTTACTATCTAAAATACGAAATCTGGATTTTTCTCTTCCATATGAAAATTATCATCAATATGGTTCTAAGGTTTCTTGTTTCACAGAAATCCGACTTATATCGGATCATGTACGTTCAGTTGAAGTTCAAAACTCCATATTACGAACTACAACGCTATTTCGAGCTCGATTTAAATTATATATAAATTATTGCGTTCGAACTTCGTTTTAGATAACGAATTAAATATTAAAATCCATTAATATTCCAAATATAATATTTAAAATAAATAAATTATTTGACTACCAAAAAATACGGGTCGTTACACAACTTTTGTGGAAGGGTCTGATCAGACCTAGCTTCTCGAGCTGGGGTGCAGCAGTGATTTTTGTCCCAAAGTCTGACGGTACCCTCAGGCTATGTGTGGACTACCGTGATCTAAATAAGCAGACTCTGAAAAATAAATACCCACTGCCCTGCATAGATGATCTGCTAGACCGCTTGAACGGAGCACGAGTATTCTCTAGGATGGACCTAGCTATAGGTTTCCACCAACTACACATTGCCGAGGAATGTGTGCCTTTGACAGCTTTCAGAGGACCGGATTTATTTTATGAATAGCTAGTAGTGCCCTTCGATTTATGCAATGCTCCAGCGTACTTCGTTGATTTGATGAATAGAGTCTTCCGCGATTCTAAATAAATTTGTGCTGGTGTTCATCGACAATATTCTAATCTTTTCTAAATCCATCGCTGAACACGAAAAGCATCTGAAAGAAGTCTTGGAGATTTTGCGTAGAAATGTGCTGAAAGCCAAATTCTCCAAATGCATATTCTGGCAAGAAGAGGTGAAATTCCTCGGCCATGTTGTATCTAAGGAAGGCATCTCAATAGATCCAGGAAATATCTCGGCCATCAAAGATTGGAAGCAGCCTACTACGCCCACTGAAATCAGAAGTTTCTTAGGTCTGGCTGGCTATTATCGGAAATTCGTTAAGGATTTCTCGAAGTTATCTTGTCCATTGACGAAGCTGACTAAGAAGCATACAAAGTTCATTTGGACACCCGAATGTGAGGCAGCTTTCCAAGAGCTGAAACAGAGATTAATCACTGCTCATGTGTTGACCATTATTGATGGCAATCAGGATCTAAAAGTCTGGACATACGCTTCTAGAGAAGGTTATTCTTTCCATCTAAATAAACATGTCAGAAATGACAATTTTCTAATGTCAAATATTATTTTAACATGTTATTCTTTTCTCTATTTAAGGTATTGGTGCAGTGCTAATGCAAAGAGGCAAAGTTGTCGCATATGCTAGCCGCCATTTAAAACCGCATGAAAACAATTACGCCACTCATGATCTTGAGCTAATGGCCATCGTATTTGCTCTAAAAATTATGGGGGCACTATCTCTTGGGCGAGAAATTTGAGCTATATACTGATCACAAATCCTTTAAGTATCTATTTACCCAAAGAGATTTGTACTTGAAGCAGCAGCGTTGGGTTGAATTCCTTGCACCATATGACCTGGACATCTTATTTACTCCAGGGAAAGCCAATGTAGTGGCAGATGCTCTCAGCAGGAAGAATACGGCCAGCAACAACCTTATCCTTGCTAATCTCATTATCAGCCCTACCTTAATATACAAGATCTCTGCTTTCCAGAAAGGTGATATATTTATTCAGATGATTGGTGAGAGGGTTCGAAAGGGCGAAGGGTCAAGCTTCCAAATAGACAGCAAGGGAACCCTCAGACTGCAAGGACGAATATGTGTGCCAGATATCCCCGAGCTAAAAAGAGAAGTTATAGATGAGTGTCACAAGTCTAAGCTCAGCATCCATCCTGGAGTAAGCAAGATGTACCACGATCTTAAGCAAACTTTTTGGTGGAAGGCGATGAAGAGAGACAATTCTATATATGTTACTACATGTCCCACCTGCCAGCAAGTCAAAAGCGATCGGCAAAAGCTAGCAGGTCTGTTGCAGCCGCTAGGGGTTCCAAGTTGGAAGTGGGACGAAATTTCTATGGACTTTATTGATGGCTTGCCCCGAACTAGGAAAGGCAACGACAGTATATGGGTGATTATAGATCGCTTCACAAAGACTTCCTATTTCATCACTGTCAAATCCAATAGAACAGCTCGAAGTTTGGCATAGCTTTATTTCAGAGACATTGTCAGACTGCATGGAGTTCCCAATAGCATTGTCAGTGACCGCGATCCGATATTTGCTAGCAAGTTCTGGGAAGCTTTCCAAGAAGAGCTAGGGACTAAGCTGAATATGAGCACTGCTTATCACCCTCATACAGATGGCCAGACTGAGAGGGTGAACCGCATATTGGAAGACTTGCTGCAAGCATGCATTCTAGATTTTGGTGGGTCATGGGAAGATCATTTGCACTTGGTTGAATTCTCTTATAATAACAGCTACCAAGCAAGCCTGCAGATGTCGCCTTTTGAAGCATTATATGTCAGGCCATGCAGATCTCCCGCATGTTGGGTGGAACCCGGTAATCGATTAGTATTGGGTCCCGACATGATTCGCGAAACATCGGACAAAGTTGATTTTATTAAGAAGCGATTACTTGCTGCCCAAAGCCAACAGAAGAGCTATGCAGACACTCCAAGAAGGGATTTAGAATTCTCTATCGGTGATCTTGTATACTTGAAGGTTTCCCCACTGAGAGGTGTAGCTCGATTTGGGAAGACTGGGAAATTGGCGCCGAGATTCATTGGTCCATTTCCTATTCTCGAAAGGATTGGAACTCTCACCTACAGAGTGCAGCTGCCCAACTGGTTGCCAGGGGTCCATGATGTATTTCATGTGTCCCAACTCCAGAAGCATGTTCATGATCCAGATTTAGTTGTGGAGGAAGCAACACAATGAGATTTGGAGATTACCCCGACCCTAGCAGTGAGGAGGGAACCAGTGAAGATTGTGGGCAAAGAAACACGAGGGTTGAGGAACAAGAGGATCCACTTAGTCAAGGTGCAGTGGAGCGGGGATCCTAGAGACTTTACGTGGGAGACTGAGGATAGCATAAAACAGGCCTATCCCAGGTGCAGAGTGGATATCTTCGAGTAGCTTTTGTGTTGAGGTACATTTACAATACCTTACAATTTCCGTTTTGATTCCTACTTTACTATGGTTTCCTTTTCGAGGACGAAAAGCTTTTAAGTGGGGGAGATTGTAACAACCCGGAAAATCTAAAACAATTTAAAATTTTTATTTTGGCTATTTCAGTAAATTTAGAATAGTTAAAATAATTTATTTTAAATAATAACAATTTAAAATTTATTTTAATCGAAGTTAGAGCGAATATAATTATTTTGACTTCAAAAGGAATTAGAAATAGTACGGTAGTTTGAAAAGTCAAACTTGAACTTTGACTGAATGTATCGGATTCAAAATTTAACAGATTTTATTGAAACCAAAATTATCTAAATTTGTTTGAAAATATCTTTCCAACGAATCCAAAAAATCAAAATTTCATTGCATGAATCAAAAGTAATGGCCAGTTGAATATTCAAAATGGTCGCTATAGTATAATTTATAGCCCGTATAAAAGGCCATTTTTCAAACGACCTCCGTTTTCGATGAAACCACTTTTGTTGGATTCGGAATATCAAATTATTGCTAAGTTTAATTTTTCGGAATTTTTGGAATTAATATGTGAGTGTGGCAAAAGAAAATGTGTTTTGTCAATTTCAGTCAAATATAATCGACTTCAAAATAGCCAATTTTCAAATAGTCTCAGAATTCGACAAAATTAATTTTTTTAGGACCGTATCATCAAAACAAAGCCAGAAATAATTTTTCTGGAATTTTCTGAGTTCGTATGTGGCCCCGGTGAATTTAAATATATGATCAAATTAATTTAATAAAAGATTTAAATATTAAACTAAAGATCTCAGGCCACAGACAGTCGTTTGGGCTGACGGAACCTAGCTTATTGGATCCGGAATGGGGGTTGTTGGATAGGACGAACTCTAGTTAGACTAAAATCGGAGTTGTTATGGATTTAATTATAAAATTAACATTAAAATATTATAAAAGAATGGAAAATTCACAAAACCCTAATCCACAAATAACATAGCCGCCGCCCTTATCAGTTCATGGCTGATTTGCTTCGAATTTAATCCCGTAATCTCCATCAATTCATCACAAATTAGCAGTGGACTCTTAAGACATTATCAAAGAGATTTTCCTCCTCTTTAATTTCGTACGGTTGGATCTCCTCCTCGAGCCGTAAAACTCCAGAACCGTGCACCCAAACCCATGCCAAAACCACCGCTACCACGTCAGCATAGACCGAGCTCCACCCACTCGTAGGCGCACGTGCGCCGCCCGTAGCCCATCGACGTGTCGCCTTACGATCGACCTCTAGTGCATCCATTCGAAAGCAAAATCAAAACCTAGAATCGAAGGAATTGGGTTTAACGCGACTTGTTACTGTGTTGAGGAAGAAAGGACTATTTTTTTTATTTTAATAATTTAATTTAAAACTATTATCAATCTTGTTTAAACCTAACTAATTCATACGACATCGAAAATTAACGATTTCAGATCCTGTGCGATCGTAGAGACGAGATCTACGACTATAGACTGAAAGGAGCGATTCCGAACTGTTTGAATTTTGGACAAGTTTGCAGTTCTAAACAAAGAAGAATAACCCGATTGTGAGATTTCTGATTTTTAAATAATTAATCAATTTAATTATTTTACTCGCTATATAATGATTGTATGTATATGATTTAGATCTGCTGTGTTCTGAAATTTTGGATGATGATTGATTTATTGATTGGTGATGAATAATTATAGATCTGTATGTATTGGTTAAATTAAAACAAAAATTATTTTCTCTTTGTCAATATTTGGTGAATCATGTATATTAAACAAATATAAAATATTCTTTCTTCATTTTTATTGAATTAGTTTGTCAATTCAATATAAAATATTATGTTGTCATTTTTATTGAATTGAATTAATCTGTCAATTCAATTAAAAATATCATTTTGGTCATATTTGTTGAATTGAATTAGTTTGTCAATTCAATTAAAAATATCATTTTGGTCTTATTTGTTGAATTGAATTATTTTGTCAACTCAATTAAAAATATCATTTTGGTCATATTTATTGAATTGAATTAGTTTGTCAATTCAATTAAAAATACCGTTTTGGTCATATTTGTAGACTTGAATTAGTCTGTCAATCCAATAAAAATATCAATTTTGTTTATATCATTGAATTGAAATAGAATTGTCAATTCAATGAAAAGTATCATTTTTGTTCATATCATTAAATTGAGACAGAATTGTCACTTCAATGAAAAATATTATTTTTGTTATATTATTGAATTGGATTAGAATTGTCAATTCAATAAAAATAAATTACTTTGTTTATGTTATTGAATTGAGTTAGAACTTTGAATTCAATATAAAATATATCACTTTGTGTGTTGACTGATGAAAACATCGCCTTTGTTGTTATTGGAACATCTTATAAAAAGTTATATTTTATTTGCAAATTTAGATGTAAATAAAAGCCTAGTTTAAGAAACTACATTTTTCATTTGCATTTTAGATGTAAATAAAAGAATAGAAGAAAGGTTTCATTTTTTTTCATTTGCATTTTTGATGCAAATGAAAGAATAGAATAAAAGCTACAATTTTTCATTAGCACTTTTGATGCAAATAAAACATTGAATAAAAGATTACATTTTTTATTTGCAAATTAGTTGCAAATAAAACATTGAATAAAAGATTATATTTTTTATTCGCAAATTGGTTGCAAATAAAACATTGAATAAAAGATTACATTTTATATTTGCAAATTGGTTGCAAATAAAACATTGAATAAAAGATTGCATTTTTTATGTGCAAATAAGTTGCAAATAAAACATTGAATAAAAGATTACATTTTCATTTGCATTTTAGTTGCAAAAAGAAACATGATTTAAAAAGTTACATTTTTTATTTGTATTTTAGATACAAATAAAAACATTAAAATGAAAGTTGCATTTTTGTTTGCATATTAGATGCAAATAAAAACATTCAAATGAAAGATACATTTTTGTTTGCATTTTTGATGTGAATAAAAATATTGATTTAAAAGTCGCATTTTTATTTGCATTCTTTGATGCAAATAAAACATGAATTAAAAGTTGCATTTTTAATTGCATTCTTTGATGAAAATAAAACATGAATTAAAAGTTGCATTTTTTACTTTTAAATTAGAAATTACCTTTTTATTTACATTTTAGATGTAAATAAAAGTATCATTTTTTACTTTTTAAATTAGAGAAAATAAAAAGATAAGATTTACAAAGTTACATTTTTAGTTACATTTTAGTTGTAGCAAAAATGATAAGAATTGAAGTATCATTTTATTTGTCAAATTATATGTGAATAAGAGAATACATCAAAAGTTACATTTTAATTGACAATTTAAATGTAAAGTCAAAAGTTATTTTTTATGACATTTTAGATACACAATTAAAAGGATAGAATTACATGTGTCATTTTATTGTCATTCCAAAGACAATAAAAAGATTAGAATTACGTGATACATTTTTAGTGTCATTTTAGTTGAAATTTAAAGAATATATTTTAATGTTACATTTTTATTGTCATTTTAGAGACAATAAAAAGAATGGATTTAAATATCACATTTTTATTATAAATTTAGATGCAATAAAAGTAGTGGAAATAAAAATAAAAAAAGGGTAGACATTATAAATATATTTTCGATGTAATTTAGATACCATTGGAAATAATTAGTCATTAAAACACGATTTATTTCAAATTATCATTTTCATGTTAGAAGATTTATGAAAATCATATATAACATTTCTAACATAAATATAGACTGTATTTGGCTTGCATGTGATTGTTTGAAAGTAGTTGAAACCGCCAAACGATTTATATTTATATATATAAATAATTAAAAATTAAAACGAATCGCGCGCGGTAGTTCGCGTTTCGGTAATCGTAACATCAAACGATTATACCATAAGATCAAACTGTCGGATTTTCCAAAACTAGAACCGTTAGGGCCACTTTGGGAAGATCTTTCCATCGATATGAATTTTGTTAAAATTCAACGGTTAAATTCAAGATATGTGTAAATCAAATTTTCGTAAAAACAACGCCAGGGCCGCCCATCGATCCGAAGCGTCGTTAAATAAATTTGGCTATTTTTGTATAAATAAAAATAGCAATTAATCGTTAGTAAGTACCACTAACGATATGAAATGATTTTTAATTATATATATGCGAGGATCATTTGTGTAATAACCCGGAAATCCGAGCCAATTTTAAATTTTTATTTTGGCAATTTTAGTGAATTTTGAATATTTAAAATGAAATATTTTAAATAATATCGACGAAAAATTTAGTTTGAATGGAATTAAAACGTATATATTTATATAGCTCGACGATAGAATATAAATATTTATTTTAAAATATAAAAGGAATTGAAAATGGTGCGGTAGTTCGATAATTTGATTTCAAAGTTCAAATGAATGTACATGATTCAAAATAAACCGGATTTTAGCAAAACAAAAAAAATATAGAATCTAATTGATAACATCTTTCCAACGAATCCGAAAAATTGAAATTTCATAGCGGGGATAAAAAGATATGTCCAGTTGAAATTTCAGAATAGTCGCTATGGAATTTCGGCCCTTAAAAATAGCCATTTTGCAAACGACCTCGGATTTCGATGAAACCACTTTTGTTGGATCCGCGATGTCAAATTATTGCTAGGTTCCAATTTTCATAATTTTTGAATTCAATATGTGAGCGTGGCAAAGGAAAACGCATTTGACCAGTTTAAGTTTATTTTAATCGACTGGAAAATGGCCATTTTTCAAACGATCTCAGAATTTGATGAAATTAGTTTCATTAAGACTGTACCGTCAATACGAAGCCAAATAATATTTTTCTGGAATTTTTCGAGTCCGTATGTGGCCCCGGTAATGTGAAATGCGCATTCAAATTCAATATATAGAGTTATATTTTGATTTTGACGAAAACTGATCAAAACAGTCGAATCAGCTTACGATACATATCCCAATGTGTTCGGAATAGGGGTAATTAGCTAGGGACGACAGTCGGTGGGTTTGATTTCAAGTTCAAATAAAAAGTTGCTTTTTGAAAATTAAATATTAAATTAAAAATATATTTTATATAAACCCCCCCATATACTCTCCTTTCCTCCACGTTCTCTTTCAGATAAAAGAAAAAAAAACGCAGAAGCATCGATCGCGCCTCCAAGCGGGTCCAAGCTACCGGAGCGGGCACCTCCCCCTACCACCGTTGACGATCTAACCTCCTCCTCCTCCTTCCGTTTCAGTCCCTGCCTCCTCTCGACTCTCGCTTACACCCTCCTCTTCCTCAAAGAACCCGACGCGCCGCCAACGCCAGAGGCCCCACTACCAAGTCGACCTCCCCTCCGTCGATCCCCTTACCTCCGATCCTCCCTGCTCTCGAGACCCCAAATCGCGCGAGCCCCCCTCTTCTGACCCCAAACCCACCAGAGCGCCTCCCCCCTTTGTCCGATGTCTGCAGCAAGAGGCGCAGCAACCGGAGGCTCATCGAAGGCTGTGCAGGAGGAAGACCCTAGCGGTGGCGAATGGGTTCGGGCAGTGAACGAAACAATGAGTTTTCTTCTAGTTTAATTAATCTAATTTATTAGGAAAAATACTTGATTTTTAAACTGAAAATTATATATGATATTAGTGAAGAAAGGTTGGATTTTTAATGAAGTAAAGATTAGATTTTTATATTATAGAAGTATTAAAAATTCGATCTTTATTATGTAGAAGGAGCAAAGATGTGATTTTTATATGAGTGGCGATATAAAAATATAATCTTTTATATTGTAGAAGTATAAAAATATAATCTTTTATATTGTAGAAGTATAAAAATATAATCTTTTCTCTATTTATAGCTATGTAAAAATATAATCTTTAGGCGTTATAAAAATATGATTTTTATAAAGTAGAGATTATAAAAATTCTATTTTTATATATTGAATAGCGAAGTAAAAAAATTCTATTTTTATATATTGAATAGCAAAGTAAGAATTTCGATTTTTATATATTGAATAGCAAAGTAAAAATTCGATTTTTATATATTGAATAGCAAAGTAAAAAATTCGATTTTTATATATTGAACAGCGGTATAAAAATATGATTTTTATATATGCGGTGAAAGCGGGCAACGAAAGTGAAAAAAAGGCGAGAACGGTGAAGATTTCCTACATAAGAAGAGTCGTGGAGTTTGGATTAGCTAGTCGGTGAGAACTTCTCACCTTTAATTTTATTTTTCTAGTTATAAATATATACTAGGATGCAGACGGTGTTTAGTAGCACCCGACACCCGTCGTCCACAGACCATGGACGGCTTGTATGCTTATTTGTTTGATTTTGATGTGTAGTTGATTGTGTGATGTGATGCAAAATGAAATAAAATATTTATATAGTTAAAATATTTTATAGTTGAAAATAGAATTTTAATGGGTATTTGAAATGAGATTAATATAAACAAATCGAACGATTTGTTTATATACCCACATTTGACAGATATTGATTGAGACGATAAATTTTACACATCGCCCAATTGCACAAATAAAATCTGTGTTTGATTGATTGAAACCCCACACGGGTATTAGGATGATATATGACATACACTAGTCCCAATGATTAGCTGTATGTCGATCGATTGATTGACAGGCTGTTATAAGCGTTAAATATTTATATTTGATGCTTATACAGTGTAGAATGCACTCTGGATGATGGTTGATTATTTATCATTGTTATTTTATACATGTGTTGTAGAAAATCCATATAATTAACATTATATGGTAATTGATTGGGCCTCATTCCAGTTTTGAAATAGAAATATTTGAAAAGAAATATTTGAAAAGAAATATTTGAAAAGAAATATTTGAAATAGAAATATTTGAAAAAGAAATATTTGAAATAGAAATATTTGAAAAAGAAATATTTGAAATAGAAATATTTGAAAAAGAAATATTTGAAATAGAATATTTGAAAATAGAAATATATGAAGCCATGTTGATTAGATTTACGCCATTTTGACGTGAACGATATTTATATCGATTTTATTCATTTTATAATGAACATCAAAAGTGATTTCAAAATCTGATGTTTTGAAAAGAATTGAAATTCGAATTAAACTGAATAGAATAGAATTCGAATTAAACTGAATAGAAATGAATTCGAATTGAAATTGAATAGAATTGAAATTGAATAGAAATGAATTCGAATTGAAATTGAATTGAAAACGAACTGAAATTGAATTCAAAATCGATTTGAATTGAAATCAATTTGAAATGAATTTAAAACGAATTTATAAGGAAAAAAATCAATTTTGATTTGAATTTGAAAATGAAGTTGAAATCGTTTCGAAAACGAATTTAAAACAATTTATAAAATTCATTTTAAAAGGAAATCGATGAAGTATATATTATATGTATATATATAATATAATGGCCTGAATAGAACGAGCCGCGTTGCGGTAGTTCGTGAATTTCGACCATTGACTTCGAACGGATATTGCGGGAGATCCGACCGTCGGATTCTCCTAAAACCAGAACCGTTGGGTTTGTATCGAAAATAGCTTTCTAACGAATATTAGAAATTTGAAATCTAATGGTTGGATTTGGAATTATGTCCAAATCAAATTTGGAAAAGGTCGCTGTAAGTGCAGTTCGATGGCCGTTGATGGAAATCGACTGTACGGGCCTTGATAAAATTATTAAAAATAATAATAATTTGTGTAGAATCATAAGAAATGATTTGTGAACAATTGGGGTGAAAAACTCCATATTTGAAAGGATAAAAATAGATTTTTATCGAAATGAACTAGTTTTGAACTAGAATTATAATTCTATTTATTTTCAAATAAATAAATTGAATTTGAAAAGGGTTTTAAAAATAACCAGAATTTCCAATGATTGAATTGGAAGGGATTTGAATCGAAATCATCTTCGGAATAGTTTGATGTTGGGTTTCATGATTATACAGATGTTGTTATGGAAATTTGAAAGATATATATATATATATCGCTATTTCCAATACGATATTTGTTGGTCGTAGAATTTGATATTGAATATAAGCCGGTATATTTTCTATTCAGAGCCTTGTATTTAATATCAAATGTGATTTGGGTTTGTCGTGAATGGTGTCTTTATTAACACTGTTCTTGAACCCAGTTGAGAAAAGATTAAATCTTTTTATTTAGATTTAATGAAGTGTACCAACTAAATATTATTTAATTGGAATTGAATTGATATTGATTTTTAGGTTTATCGTGAATAGTGTTTTAAATAACACTTGTTCTTTAACCCGATAATTAATGGAATGTGATTTTGGGTTTTCGTGAACGGTATCTTCAATAATACTGTTCTTAGACCCAAAGGAGTTAAGAAAATCAGACACTAACTGGAGATTAGTTAAGTTGAATGATTTCTGGGGTATTGATCTGATGTTGGTTTCGGCCTTCGGGGTTAATACTTAGGGAATTGCTCACTCGCTATTTTACGGTTAGGGACTGATTGAAATGTGATGTGATTTTTGGGTTTATCGTGAACCGTGTTTTAAATGACACTGATTCTTTAACCCAGTTAAAGATTAAAACTAAGTGGAGTTTTAATGAATCTTTAATTAGATTGAAAAGATAGAGAATGGAGTATCACCAGTTTTACTCCAGGCGTTAGTTAAATCTTTAATTAGATTTGAACGTGAAATGGTAATTGAATTTACCGATAACACCGTGGTGTTAGATATGAAATATGGCCAGTTTTACTTCATGGGATGAATAGGTTGGGGGTTGGGAAATTAAAACAAATGATTACTTCGGTAAGGTTCGTTAATCACGATTGGTTTGAATTGATATTCAAAAGAAGATTAAAGAATAAATTTAAAAGAATTTATCTTTGATAAAATTAATGGGAACCTTTCCCTAAAAATGTGAAATTTAGAAACTAACTGTCGGTTAGCTAAGCAGAATGGTTTTCTGGATATTGATCTGATGTTGGTTTCGGCCTTCGAGGTTAATATTTGGGGAATTGTTCTCTTAATAATTTACGGTTAGTGGCTGATAAATTGAAATGAGGCGTATGTTGTGTTTGTGTAACACTTGTTTATTATATACGCGAGTTATTCAGAAAGACCGGGTTCATCCCATTCTGAATAACTGATTCGACGTGGTGTCGAAGATGAAGACGGTGGTTGAAGACCGGAGGTCTTCACGTCGTTTGGATAATTATTGATGATCTTGATTGGGCCGTACACCCAAGAGGAGAGAATCAGTTGGTGGTCGTCCAGACGTACTTGGAGATCGATGGATATGCGGGGTACTAGGTGCCTCCGGTTTCGTTCAGACCCAGAACGAACTTGTAAATGGACTATGTTTCTGACATCAGATTTCATTCTGTGTGACTGATATCGGTTGCATAGAATGGTTTGCCTATGTGGTATGCTAAGATGCAAATGATCAAGGCTTTTGTTGAAAAGCAAAGTCTTGTGGTTGATGATCAAAGCACGGCCTGTGTGGCATGGCTTTGTGTAACGTTGATTCGCGAGCCTCACACCCCGGTTGTGAACCAGAAACGGGAGAGGACATCAGGGAGGGCATGCGTTTCCTTCTAGTTAGAAGTGGCGTCAGTGGTTTTACACGCCCTGACGAGTTTGACTTATGCGGTTGTTGCTGTTGCGAGGCGCCTCGGTTTGATCGGACGATCCGGGTCCGATGGAGTCATTTGTTGGCTCATTGACGCCCCAAAGGGCGGGGAAACGTAATGTTCAGGCATAATAATCCACATCGGTGGACTGGCCCTGACGATCCAAGGGGCAGTTGCGGCTGTTCCTGAGACACGGGCTAGAGCGTCTCGAATCGGTTGAGGACTATCTTTTGCCTCGGTTCACAGATGGAAATCCAACTTCCAATACGTGACATGTGCGGTTTTGATTGTAGAGCCTAGTATGGCGACATAGTGGCATGGGGCGCTTATGCCGTTTATGATTGATACTTATGATTTGAAATTGTTTTGACACTATACACTTATAGTAATAATAAAAGATGAAATTTCGCGTACCAAGCATTCTTGGCTATTATAAGGTAAAAACCCTATCCTCCGGCTTGCGTTGCATTGTGTGATGGGAACTGGGTCTTATAATAGCTTCATTGTTCTTTATTTAGCATTGCGCTGTTGTTTTATGCATTGGCATTCTTGGGAGGAAACCCGTTCCGTGTTATACGGCGTGGACCCTTGATTTACCTAACTTTAAAATAAAGATTAATAACTGTTTTAGTTCTCACACCAGTCCCATGACTGACCTGGAGTTTATTGTTTTAACCTAAACTCTGGGTGCCCCTATTTTCGACACGGGCAGCTAGTAGTTTTGGTTTTGCAGATTTATATTCACAGGATCCTGGTTTACAGCTGGAATGATATCCGAAAAGCTTTGTATCCGTATATCTGCTTCAGTTGTGTATTGTATTATTTTCCGCTGCTATGTATGTAATTTAAATCTCTGATATTTTTCTGTGTAATATTTATTCATACTCTGTATATTCTTGTATTCTGATGAAATTGTTGTAATATTCTGATGAAATGTTCTTCCGTCTGTGTTCTTTTGTGGCTTGTCCTCGACTCAATTCGTGATTTCCCGTAAGGGGGATTTCGGGTCGTTTCATCGTGGTATTAGAGCTTTGGTTTACAAAGCTCAGAGAAAAAGGCACCTTAGAACCATACGAAAGAATTCATCAGAAATTGGATTAGTAATAACCAATGGGAATGACTCGTTAGGGATAGGATCAGTAGTATCCTAGAACGCGTGTGAAGAGTATATTTTTAAAATGAAAACAAGATTTGTTTTGAAATTTAAATCAATTATTCGTATTTGATTATTTATTTATATGAATTTGGACAATCCAATATATAAAGATTTTTCCTATACGCCTTGCAAACGTGTATTTGGAGTTTTAATGTATTGGATAGTTATAGAATCGCACTCTGGTGGCCGGGGATAATTCTGGGGATGGGACACCATCGCTAGTATTTATTTTCGAGTTTCGAAAGTGAGATTTCTATATATTTCCAATTGACTGGTGTGAGAACCGAAACTAGATAGGGCTTATTATTGTGATTTGGCATCAAAAATGTGATTTTTGACTATATATCAAAGTTATGCATTTGAAATGATAACCAACTAATTGATTGATGGTTGTGTTGTTTGATTATGGCTTGATTAATTAAAATTTTAACCATTTAGCCAAATTGATCAAATAGTGAATTGTACTGAAATTAGTCGCATTTACTTGCATATACATGTACTTACATTGAACAGTCATAGCAAGGAGGCTAGAGCAGAAGAATAAAATTTGTTTGCCCGACAAATAGGTACATGTTTACCATAATTTACTGTTTTGTTTGGGTGATGATGATTTTATGAGCCAATTGGCTAGCCGCTTGGCATTTTCTTTTTCTTTTTGAGATCAGAGGGCCTGTATGGCAATTTCGGGATTTTCCCGGTGCGGGGGAGGTTATGGCAAAATTTTTCGAAAATTTAGGGTGTTAGCCAAATTTTTGAAAAATTTGAAAAGTTCCTAGAAACTGAAAACTTGAAGAACTTAAGTCGTAGTGAAAATAATGGAAGTTGAGTTGATTTGTAAAACAACTTTCGGCTTCGTTCCTTTTCGGGGACGAAAAGTTTTAAGTGGGGGAGATTGTAATAACTCGGAAATCCGAGCCAATTTAAAAATTTTATTTTGGCAATTTTAGTGAATTTTGAATATTTAAAATGAAATATTTTAAATAATATCGACGAAAAATTTAGTTTGAATGGAATTAAAACGTATATATTTATATAGCTCGAAGATAGAATATAAATATTTATTTTAAAATATAAAAGGAATTGAAAATGGCGCGGTAGTTCGAGAATTTGATTTCAAAGTTCAAATGAATGTACAGGATTCAAAATAAACCGGATTTTAGTGAAACAAAAAAATATAGAATCTAATTGATAACATCTTTCCAACGAATCCGAAAAATTGAAATTTCATAGTGGGGATAAAAAGATATGTCCCGTTGAAATTTCAGAATAGTCGCTATGGAATTTCGGCCCTTAAAAATAGCCATTTTGCAAACGACCTCGGATTTCGACGAAACCACTTTTGTTGGATCCGCGATGTCAAATTATTGCTAGGTTCCAATTTTCATAATTTTTGAATTCAACATGTGAGCGTAGCAAAGGAAAACGCATTTGACCAGTTTCAGTTGATTTTAATCGACTGGAAAATGGCCATTTTTCAAATGGTCTCAGAATTTGATGAAATTAGTTTCGTTAAGACCATATCGTCAATACGAAGCCAGAAAATATTTTTCTGGAATTTTTCGAGTCCGTATGTGGCCCCGGTAATTTGAAATGCGCATTCAAATTCAATATATAGAGTTATATTTTGATTTTGACGAAAACTGATCGAAACAGTCGAATCAACTTACGATACATATCCAAATGTGTTCGGAATGGGGGTAATTAGCTAGGGACGACAGTCGGTGGGTTTGATTTTGAGTTCAAAATAAAAAGTTGCTTTTTGAAAATTAAATATTAAATTAAAAAATTATTTTATATAAACCCCCCCCCATATACTCTCCTTTCCTCCACGTTCTCTTTCAGATAAAAGAAAAAAAATCACAGAAGCATCGATCGCGCCTCCAAGCGGGTCCAAGCTGCCGCCGCCGGAGCGGGCACCTCCCCCTACCACCGTTGACGATCTAACCTCCTCCTCCTTCCATTTCAGTCCCTCCCTCCTCTCGACTCTCGCTTACACCCTCCTCTTCCTCAAAGAAGCCGACGCGCCGCCAACACCGGAGGCCCCGCTTCCAAGCCGACCTCCCCTCCGTCGATCCCCTTACCTCCGATCCTCCCTGCTCTCGAGACCCCAAATCGCGCGAGCCCCCCTCTTCTAACCCCAAACCCACCAGAGCGCCTCCCCCCTTCGTCCGATGTCTGCAGCAAGAGGCGCAGCAACCGGAGGCTCATCGAAGGCTGTGCAGGAGGAAGACCCTAGCGGTGGCGAATGGGTTCGGGCAGTGAACGAAACAGTGAGTTTTCTTCTAGTTTAATTAATCTAATTTATTAGGAAAAATACTTGATTTTTAAACTGAAAATATTATATGATATTAGTGAAGAAAGGTTGGATTTTTAATGAAGTAAAGATTAGATTTGTATATTATAAAAGTATTAAAAATTTGATCTTTATTATGTAGAAGGAGCAAAGATGTGATTTTTATATGAGTGGCGATATAAAAATATAATCTTTTATATTGTAGAAGTATAAATATATAATCTTTTATATTGTAGAAGTATAAAAATATAATCTTTTCTCAATTTATAGCTATGTAAAAATATAATCTTCAGGCGTTATAAAAATATGATTTTTATAAAGTAGAGATTATAAAAATTCTATTTTTATATATTGAATAGCGAAGAAAAAAAATTCTATTTTTATATATTGAATAGCAAAGTAAAAATTTCGATTTTTAAAAATTCGATTTTATATATTGAATAGCAAAGTAAAAATTCGATTTTTATATATTGAATAGCGGTATAAAAATGTGATTTTTATATATGTAGTGAAAGCGGGCAACGAAAGTGAAAAAAGGCGAGAACGGTGAAGATTTCCTACATAAGAAGAGTCATGGAGTTTGGATTAGCTAGTCGGTGAGAACTTCTCGCCTTTAATTTTATTTTTCTAGTTATAAATATATACTAGGATGCAGACGGTGTTTAGCAACACCCGACACCCGTCGTCCACAGACCATGGACGGCTTGTATGCTTATTTGTTTGATTTTGATGTGTAGTTGATTGTGTGATGTGATGCGAAATGAAATAAAATATTTATATAGTTAAAATATTTTATAGTTGAAAATAGAATTTTAACGGGTATTTGAAATGAGATTAATATAAACAAATCGAACGATTTGTTTATATACACACATTTGACTGATATTGATTGGGACGATAAATTTTACACATCGCCCAATTGCACAAATAAAATCTGTGTTTGATTGATTGAAACCCCACACGGGTATTGGGATGATATATGACATACACTAGTCCCAATGATTAGCTGTATGTCGATCGATTGATTGACAGGCTGTTATAAGCGTTAAATATTTATATTTGATGCTTATACAGTGTAGAACGCACTCTGGATGATGGTTGATTATTTATCGTTGTTATTTTATACATGTGTTGTAGAAAATCCATATAATTAACATTATATGGTAATTGATTGGGCCTCATTCCAGTTTTGAAATAGAAATATTTGAAAAGAAATATTTGAAAAGAAATATTTGAAATAGAAATATTTGAAATAGAAATATTTGAAAAAGAAATATTTGAAATAGAATATTTGAAAATAGAAATATATAAAGCCATGTTGATTAGATTTGCGCCATTTTGACGTGAACGATATATATATCGATTTTATTCATTTTATAATGAACATCAAAAGTGATTTCAAAATCTGATGTTTTGAAAAGAATTGAAATTCGAATTGAACTGAATAGAAATGAATTCGAATTAAACCGAATAGAAATGAATTCGAATTGAAATTGAATAGAATTGAAATTGAATAGAAATGAATTCGAATTGAAATTGAATTGAATTGAAAACGAACTGAAATTGAATTCAAAATCGATTTGAATTGAAATGAATTTGAAATGAATTTAAAACGAATTTATAAGGAAAAAAATCAATTTTGATTTGACTTTGAAAATGAAGTTGAAATCGTTTCGAAAACGAATTTAAAACGATTTATAAAATACGTTTTAAAAGGAAATCGATGAAGTATATATTATATATATAATATAATGGCCTGAATAGAACGCGCCGCGTTGCAGTAGTTCGTGAATTTCGACCATTGACTTCGAACGGATATTGCGGGAGATCCGACCATCGGATTCTCCTAAAACCGAAACCGTTGGGTTCGTATCGAAAATAGCTTTCTAACGAATATTAGAAATTTGAAATCTAACGGTTGGATTTGGAATTATGTCCAAATCAAATTTGGAAAAGGTCGCTATAAGTGCAGTTCGATGGCCGTTGATGGAAATCGACTGTACGGGCCTTGATAAAATTATTAAAAATAATAATAATTTGTGTAGAATCATAAGAAATGATTTGTGAAGAACTGGGGTGAAAAACTCCATATTTGAAAAGATAAAAATAGATTTTTATCGAAATGAACTAGTTTTGAACTAGAATTATAATTCTATTTATTTTCAAATAAATAAATTGAATTTGAAAAGGGTTTTAAAAATAACCAGAATTTCCAATGATTGAATTGGAAGTGATTTGAATCGAAATCATCTTCGGAATAGTTCGATGTTGGGTTTCATGATTATACAGATGTTGTTATGGAAATTTGAAAGATATATATATATCGTTATTTCCAATACGATATTTGTTGGTCATAGAATTTGATATTGCATATAAGCCGGCATATTTTCTATTCAGAGCCTTGTATTTAATATCAAATGTGATTTGGGTTTGTCGTGAATGGTGTCTTTATTAACACTGTTCTTGAACCCAGTTGAGAAAAGATTAAATCTTTTTATTTAGATTTAATGAAGTGTACCGACTAAATATTATTTAATTGGAATTGAATTGATATTGATTTTTAGGTTTATCGTGAATAGTGTTTTAAATAACACTTGTTCTTTAACCCGATAATTAATGGAATGTGATTTTGGGTTGTCGTGAACGGTATCTTCAATAATATTGTTCTTAGACCCAAGGAGTTAAGAAAATCAGAAACTAACTGGAGATTAGTTAAGTTGAATGATTTCTGGGGTATTGATCTGATGTTGGTTTCGGCCTTCGGGGTTAATACTTAGGGAATTGCTCACTCGCTATTTTACGGTTAGGGACTGATTGAAATGTGATGTGATTTTTGGGTTTATCGTGAACCGTGTTTTAAATGACACTGATTCTTTAACCCAGTTAAAGATTAAAACTAAGTGGAGTTTTAATGAATCTTTAATTAGATTGAAAAGACCGAGAATGGGGTATCACAAGTTTTACTCTAAGTGGTAGTTAAATCTTTAATTAGATTTGAACGTGAAATGGTAATTGAATTTACCGATAACACTGTGGTGTTAGATATAAAATATGGCCAGTTTTACTTCATGGGATGAATAGGTTGGGGGTTGGGAAATTAAAACAAATGATTACATCGGTAAGGTTCGTTAATCCCGATTGGTTTGAATTGATATTCAAAAGAAGATTAAAGAATAAATTTAAAAGGATTTATCTTTGATAAAATTAATGGGAACCTTTCCCTAAGAATGTGAAATTTAGAAACTAACTGTCTGTTTGCTAAGCAGAATGGTTTTCTGGATATTGATCTGATGTTGGTTTCGGCCTACGGGGTTAATATTTGGGGAATTGTTCTCTTACTAATTTACGGTTAGTGGCTGATAAATTGGAATGAGGCGTATGTTGTGTTTGTGTAACACTTGTTTACTATATACGCGAGTTATTCAGAAAGACCGGGTTCATCCCATTCTGAATAACTGATTCGACGTGGTGTCGAAGATGAAGACGGTGGTTGAAGACCGGAGGTCTTCATGTCGTTTGGATAATTATTGATGATCTTGATTGGGCCGTACACCCAAGAGGAGAGAATCAGTTGGTGGTCGTCCAGACGTACTTGGAGATCGATGGATATGCGGGGTACTAGGTGCCTCCGGTTTCGTTCAGACCCAGAACGGACTTGTAAATGGACTGTGTGTCTGACATCGGATTTCATTCTGTATGACTGATATCGGTTGCATAGAATGGTTTGCCTGTGTGGCATGCTAAGATGCAAATGATCAAGGCTTTTGTTGAAAAGCAAAGTCTTGTGGTTGATGATCAAAGCACAGCTTGTGTGGCATAGCTTTGTGTAACATTGATTCGCGAGCCTCACACCCCGGTTGTGAACCAGAAACGGGAGAGGACATCAGGGAGGGCATGCGTTTCCTTCTAGTTAGAAGTGGCGTCAGTGGTTTTACACGCCCTGACGAGTTTGACTTATGTGGTTGTTGCTGTTGCGAGGCGCCTCGGTTTGATCGGACGATCCGGGTCCGATGGAGTCATTTGTTGGCTCATTGACGCCCCAAAGGGCGGGGAAATGTAGTGTTCAGGCATAATAATCCACATCGGTGGACCGGCCCTGACGATCCAAGGGGCAGTTGCGGCTGTTCCTGAAACACGGGCTAGAGCGTCTCGAATCGGTCGAGGACTATCTTTTGCCTCGGTTCACAGATGGAAATCCAACTTCCAATACGTGACATGTGCGGTTTTGATTGTAGAGCCTAGTATGGAGACATAGTGGCATGGGGCGCTTATGCTGTCTATGATTGATACTTATGATTTGAAATTGTTTTGACACTATACACCTATAGTAATAATAAAAGATGAAATTTCGCGTACCAAACATTCTTGGCTATTATAAGGTAAAAACCCTATCCTACGGCTTGCGTTGCATTGTGTGATGGGAACTGGGTCTTATAATAGCTTCATTGTTCTTTATTTAGCATTGCGATGTTGTTTTATGCATTGGCATTCTTGGGAGGAAACCCATTCCGTGTTACACGGCATGGACCCTTGATTTACCTAACTTTAAAATAAAGATTAATAACTGTTTTAGTTCTCACACCAGTCCCATGACTGACCTGGAGTTTATGTTTTAACCTAAACTCTGGGTGCCCCTATTTTCGACACGGGCAGCTAATAGTTTTGGTTTTGCAGATTTATATTCACAGGATCCTGGTTTACAGCTGGAATGATATCCGGAAAGCTTTGTATCCGTATATCTCCTTCAGTTGTGTATTGTATTATTTTCCGCTGCTATTTATGTAATTTAAATCTCTGATATTTTTCTGTGTAATATTTATTCATACTCTGTATATTCTTGTATTCTGTTGGAATTGTTGTAATATTCTGATGAAATGTTCTTCCGTCTGCGTTCTTTTGTGGCTTATCCTCGACTCAATTCGTGATTTTCCGTAAGGGGGATTTCGGGTCGTTTCGATTTGAAAAGACCGAGTTAAATCTCATTTCAAATGGTTATACGACGATCTAAATTGAAGATCTTAAAGACGACGATTGAAGACCGGTGATCTTCACATCGAAAGGATAACTATTGATGTCTGGCATTGGCTAGCTACCAATAAAGGGTTAAAGTGGTAGTTGTCCGGATGTACTTGTTGATCGTCTGGATACGCAAGCACCTCACTTCCGTATTGGACATACGGGACGAGAATAATGTGACTCCGGTTTCGTTCAGACCCAGAACGGACTTGTAAATGGATGTGTGTTCGACATTGAATTTCATGCTGTGTAATTAAATTGATATTTATTAATATATATCTGTGGTGGCGGAGAATTTATTCTCTTGCTTAACACACTTCTTTGAGACGCACGAGCTCGAAGGTTATATATTAGTAGTTGTCGATCGCATGGTGTGAATTGTCAATGTGACATGCCAAGATGCAATTGATCGAGGCTTTTGTTGAAAAGCAGAGCCTTGTGAACGATGATCAAAGCATAGCCTATTTAGGCATAGCTTTGTGTATTTCGTTACCTCGCGAGCCTCACTCCCCGGTAGAGTCAAAAATGGGACAAGGGAACGCAAGGAGTGCACACATTTCTTTCCAGCTAGAAGTGGTGTTTGGGCTTTTAAAAGGCCCCACATTTTTACTTATGTGGTTGATGCAATGAGGCACCTCGGATATTTTTATTGGTCGCCAATGGCCAATTTATAGGTCCAATAGGATCGGGAAGCGTGTGTTCAGGAATTGCTAATCCACTAGCGTTATTTGTGGACCGGCCCTGCAGGATTCAAGGGTTCACTACGGGGAACCCTGAGACATTGCTAGAGTGTCTCAAATCGGTTAGGAGATCGTCCCTCGCCTTGACTCATGATGGAAACCAAATTTCCAATACGACATTATGGTTTTGATTGTAAACCTATATATGGCGACATAGTAGGATGGGGTACTATGCCGTCTAGGATTGATACATTTACTTTGAAGTATTTTAATTTATACTTGACACTAATAATAATATTAAAAATATATTTTTACGTATCAAGCATTTTTGATCATTATAAGGGAAAACTCTATCCTCCGTTTGCGTTGCATTGTGTGATGGGACTTGAGTCTTATAATGATTTCATTTTCTAAAAAGCATCTCGTTGTTTTTGACTTAAAATTTATAAAACATATGCACTGACAATCCAATGGAGTTAAACCATTCCGCGTTAGCGGCGTGGCCCAGTGATTTGCCATATTATTAGTTTAATAAGATTTCTCATACCAGTCCCATGACTGACTCGTAGTTTGTTTCACTTTGCAAACTCGGGTGCCCTCTTTCCATACGAGCAGCCAATAGACAAGTTTCAGGTAGGGATGTTTTCTGGACTAGAGCTTGTTGATGAAGATGATGAAGGATCTTTTCTTTTTATCTTTTTATTTCATGCTTGAGACATTGAGATAGTATTGAGTATTGATGTATTTTAGGAGATTGAGACTTTATTTCTTTTCCTGTTTTAGACATCTATTATGCTAAGTGGATCGTGTACTGCGTACTCTGATGTTCTGTAATGATGTTCTGTGATGATGTTTGTGATGGCATTTCCATTCCGCTGCAATGATTTATATGTTCTGCTATTATCAGAGATCTGTTATAGTTTTAATTATGTTATTCTCCTATGGTTATCCTTACATTCGTACCATGGAAGTTTGGGTCGTCACACCTCTTTAGTATCGCTTCTCATTTTAGTTTCTATTTATTTCAGTTTGTGCATTTCATTTATTCTAATGCATTAATTCAGCTTTTTATTATGTAATTAAAATTTTACATTCCAAAACAGTTTGCTTAAAACTAAGATCATTTATATTTGGCATATGGATCTACTAATTCAACTTATTTTCCACATATAGAAATTAATATTGACGTGGATATATGGCAATTTCTTATATGGTTAGAAAGCAAATTTGGCTTTATATCAATGACAGATTTATTTTGCAATATTTAGGTGCTAAGTTTAGGACAGTTTTTCTATGATATAGTTGCTATTTATTTTAGTTTAGGCATTTTCATTGGTTTTAATGCTATTATATATGTAAACATATATTTGTGTTTAAAATTAGAACTAAGATCATTTATATTTGGCATATCGATCTACTTATATATTCAATTTATTTTCTACATATATTTATAGAAATTAATATTGACGTGGATATATGGCAATTTCTTATATGGTTAGGAAGCAAATTTGGTAATATATCAATAACATTTTTATTTTACAATATTTAGGTGCTAAGTTTAGGACAATTAACACTATTTTAAAAAAGTAATTTGATCCTAAAACTAGCATTTCTATCTTACACCATGGCATATTCGCAATATTTTAAAATCTGCCAACACTGATGCTGAAGAAAAAGTCAGCTGGAAGAAAATCTACATTTATTAATAACTATTTTATAAATACCTGAGAGGCCTGTTCCACCTAGACTTGTTCAACTATTCCACAATTTCAACATATAAAAATTTCAAGTTAATTATCTTTAGATATACGCATTCTAGAAAAATCCATTTGTCCTATAAATACCATACAAAGTTTGTTCACTCACTTTCATCACTCTTTCGTCTCGACATTTTCTACTGCTCTACTCCCAGTCTCATTGCACTACTACTTCCTCACATCTACATTAGGTTAGATTTATGTATAATTTGCAAAGGCAGATTTTCTAATATAATTTCTTAAAGATTTTATGCACTGCTTACAAAAAAAAGCAAGTTGTATGTTGGTTTTTTAAAACAAAAAAGCATTTTTTCTAGAAAAATACAGTTTTTGTTTTCATACTACAATTGGCTATACAAAAAGTCTGAACATAGCTTGCCAAACTTAAGTTTCAAAACAAATAAGCAGTCTTACATCATCCTATTCCCTTTTCTGAATTTTACTTCCACTATCTTACTATTTTACACTGTTTTACGTTGCTTATCTTGATGTTCCCGAAACCACATCACCTACATATGATTACATAATGATAATTTGTAATTATGAATACAATTTGGAGATGTTCCAGAGAACACATTACCTGACTTTATGACTATTTTTTAACGTAACATTATGTACTAAACGAGAAAAAATAAGTAGAAGGATACAATACATAATATATTTTACGTACTATTATGTTTGTTGTATACTGAACATAGTGAAAAGGTACATGGTTGGGCCAACAAGTACACAAATAAACAGAGCTACCCCCATATATTTGGATATAATACAATATATTATATCTTATTAGATAGACTAAGATCTAATCTATCTCCTTTCTGTTGATTCTATTATTATGCGGATCTAACATTGCATATACTGTAGTGTGCCTGAGGAGTTCGTGGAACTTTTGAATCTATTTCTTTCTTGCAAGATACTTATTATGATAGCCAGAATATTTTACTCCATTATATGATCACTATTTAACTTTAGTCATCTTATCACTATCTATTAGTATATAGTAATTAATTACCATATCTTCAATGCAGCTAATCTTCACACCATTAATCAATATGATAGTTGCATTTGCAATTTATTTTGTACAGCAACATACATGGATAGGGAAATCTTGGTAACTTTACAATTTGCATAACATCATCCATTACGCAAGTAATCAAATTTAACCCATCCTAATGTAGTATAATTCTCATATGTAAGCCCAGGTGCATTAGCTTTCTACCTTTCTTAAAATGTTAATTTTGTAAGTTTAGTATCTTATTATGTTTTTTTCCATATTAATATATAAAGTTTATAAACTTTGTGAACTATATTATCAGTATAGTTTAGCTATGAATGGAGAATACTATACGTAAATTGTGAAGTGAATTCCACTTTAATCTTCTTATTTTTTCTGCCTACTTTTTATTATTCATCATTAATTATTCCTTTTCTATATGCTGAACATTTCGGTGCTTCAAAATAGTTTATGAATTTCGAGAATTTTCTCTGTCTGATTAATGTTATAACGTCCATATGTTACCACTGTTACCTGCCTAACCTAAAGATTTGTGTATTTGGACATTGCGCTAAACAAAAAAAATGATATCATTTTGAGTAGTCTGGCGTTGTTTTGGGGTTCTAAACTTGAAAGCATGACCTACATGATCAACATATTTTATTTTTGTTTTGTTTTTGTTTTTGTTTTTTCCTATGGTTTTTCTTTTTTCCTTTTGTATGTAAAATTGATCTTTTAATTATTCAAAAATATGCGGACACTATGCGATTAATGCATGCTTGGCTCGACTACATTCGGTTGAGTGTATGCATGTAATTACAGAGGAGGGCCTTGGGGTTTATAAACTATATTATTACACTACAACAAAATGACCATATTACAAAATTGGAACACCGTTGTAATATATATTTTACAACGGTGGGCTAACCGTCGTGTATTAAGTAGTTGCAATAGACTAAAATCTTTTACAACTTTTCTGCACTGTTGCAACACCGTTGTAATATGTATATTTTACAACTTTTTTCCATTGTTGTAATAAACTTTATTACAATATTTACGCACCGCTATAATAATATCTATTACAACTGTTATGCACCGTTGTGATTGACATTTGGGTTTTTTAAAAAATAGATAACTTTTACAACTGAAAAAAACAATACACTAAATATAACAATACTCCATAAGCAAATCAGATATTACAGTTATTTGCAATTTAATATATTAAAGTACTCAAATATTCAATATTACAAACAATAAGTTTTAGACAACATTTCATGCATTATTGCATATTTGACTGTTACAAAGCAACTTAGTACAAACACAAGTTATCCACAAAAAATTGCATATCCTATGGGAGTACACTAGTCGAAGACAACGAAATCTTTACGCCATTTATCTTTTTTGTGCAAGTTCACTGTAGTGATCAAATCTGTTGCATAAGAATACGTTTGTTGTTAGAAAAAAGAACAAAAAGTATTTTTTTTAAGCCAATAATACCAAATCTTAATAGCATCAAACATAACTAGCATTCTATACACAAGCTACATAACACACACACACACACACCCACACACATACACACACACATACACACACACACACATACATATATATATATATATATAAGAACTGAACAAATTGTTCTCTATGATTTAAGAAGAAAATTTAACAATAATGCTTAACGTACCTGATAGCATGAACTGCATGTGGTCCAAAGCTCCTTTTTAAACAATTGGATGTTGCACAACATCTAAAAAAAAGAGCATCTGCACTTGGACTTTCAAAAAACAAATTAGCAGATGATAATATTGACATGGTAGCTAAATACATTAATAAACAAAGTAGTCATTTAATCCAAACTTTCTAACCTGTGAATGAAACATTGCCAAACTAAAACAGTAGCATGTAAACTCCAAAAATTATCCTTTATTCTTCATGTTCATATACCCCCACTATCAATAGCCTTACTTACATTCCTCTCAAAGAGACTCCTTTACTATTGCATTCCATACATAATACAAGCTAAACCAAAACAAGAAAACAGATAATGAACAAGTGTCCATGGCATGTAGTTGCTATCATTTAATGGCATTATCTCGTATTAGATATTTGCATAGTACACCAAATATAATACAAGCAAGATCTAATATACTAGATTTGCATATATGATAATTTCTAGTGCCAATTCATATGAGATACACCTCATACATTCCATGTTAAGCATATGACGTCAGTGTAAATAGATTTGGAAAATCCAAGCATCCTCTTATGTTTGGTATAAAAGAAGTTTGTTTCAAATCCTTCACCAAAAACTAAACAAACAGACAGTCACTGATTTAAAATGGGTAAATTAGCAATAAACAAAAGGAGAACATGGACGAATTGCTTATGTTAATCAACTTGGTGTTAAATTTTCTTTTTACAAGGGGATTAAAGCAGAGGAAAGTCAGGGTCGTTCTTTGTTTTAATAAACCCAGTGACCAAATAAACGATTATTACTATTATATTTTGTATATATACTAAAAGAAAAACAAAGCTATTCGATATACCTGTGTAATTATACTGTACAAACAAACGTTTGGTGCATGTTTAGAATACTCATCAGCACGTCGATGAAAACACAAACTCACCCAAGATCCAGAAGAGCAGGGAACTCACCAGCACGTCGATGAGAATCGATCCACAACCGATGAACGGTCTGCCATTCGGGAGCTACGTAGAAATCTGAGACGCAGCGAGAGAGGAGCTGGAGTCGCGAATAAATTCAGAAGCCAGAGACGAAAGAGCACACCGCGAGTAGAGATCGAGTGAAGGCCAGATCTGGTCGCTCGAAGAGAAAGGAAGGCTGGATCTCAAGAAAGCGAAGGAATTGGATAAAGGTTAGGGTTCGAAGCAGACTTCCTCGCTAGCGAAAGCTGGAGTGTGGTTAAGAGGCGAGGAGAAGAGGGGGTGTGAGAACTGGAAGTGGAGAAGGAAGTTGGACGAAGAACTGGTTAATTGGTAGAGACGGAGAAAGAGGGGGTGAAAATCAAATCGCCATTTTCAATTTAGGGTGCAACGTTATTTTCGATTTAGGGGAGAAAGTGGAGAAGGAAGTGGGGAGCTGTCTGGATGAAACGTTATTTTGAGTTAGGGTGTAGTACTGGATAGTTGGCCCGCCTAAATTTTCGATTTGGCCGCCTAAATTTTCGATTTAGAGAACGAGAGCTGCTTTGAGACCATATAAGCATGTATTTTATTTTGTTAGCACAACAATAACAGAAGCAATGCCATTTTCAAAGAGGCAAAAAAAAAATAACGTTGGCCCTTATTGATTTTCTAATTACAAATTATTAATTACTAAAAACAATTAAATATTAAACCGAAATTGTTATTTATTAATTTCAAAATTTTAACTTTTTAAATATTAAATATTAAAACATTTGCTAACTATAATTATGAAATACTAAATACTAAATGTTACTTCTTAATTGTTAATATCTCTTGTTAATTCTAAATTATTAAATATTTTATTAGTTATTGATTATTAATTCTAAATATTAATCATTTAAAATTAATTATTAAACACTAAATATCACTTCAAAAGTATTAATGTTTTGATTAATTATGACTCTTAAGTGTTAATATTGAGTATATATTATTATGTATTCATTTTCATTAGAAATTATTATCATTAATAATTATCAAATATTGATAAATAATAATAATTATGTAGTACTAACTATATTTTTTAATTATTCTTCTTAATTGGTAAGTATTAAATATTACAGATTGATCATTAATTATTACTTCCTAATAGATTATTAATAGTAATTATTAGTTATTAATTATAAATAATGAATATAAATGTATTAAATATTAATTATTAGTTGTTAACTGTACTAAAATATAGTCATATATTACAACAGTCAAAAAATAAAAGTTGTGATAGGCTTTTATTACAACAGTCAAAATAACACAGTTGTTAAAAATAAGTTTATTACAACTTTTTTGGAAAAAAGTTGTAAAAAAACATTTATTACAACAGTGTATTTACCACCGTTGTAAAATTAAAGTTGTATGTATGGTGTTTTTGTTGTAGTGTTAGTACAGTTTATTTACTTCGTATACTCAGTCATTTATATATATTTTATACAACAACCAATATTGTTCATCGGTTAGCTATGATTTTATATTATAAATATATGAACAGTGAATACATCCGTTAGCTATATAAATGGCAGAGTATATATGAAGTTTAAATTTATACTACAATTTTACATTTTACAATCAAATCTACATGTGAGTAGTAGTTACTAATATTACACAGTTGCAAAGGAGTTTTCATGCATCAATAATGTGAATATCAAGTACTGTTAATTAGTTTGATATTCAAGTTTATGTGCTAATCCAAAAAAAATGACAGAAATTATTAACATAGATACTTAAATAGTCTGATATTAAAACACAAATTATATTTACCTTTTTTCAACATATATATAAACATGAGGCAATTATGTTTCCAGCATTTTTTGTTTTATTTTCTAAACCAATGTTCGGAATATTACCTTTAGCAGGACATATTGAGTTATAAGGAAGTGGAAATTATGAAAATGATGTAGACCCTTTTTTTTATATGTTTTAGCACATAAATTAAATTAATTTTTAGACAATCCCTAATGATAGTATAATTGTCGTCGTTCCATCAAGTATAGCAAGCAACATAAGGAATTGATCAACAATGGATTGTGAACCTTGCGATAAGCAAAGATGGACTCAACAAGATGATATATCCCAAAATCCACCTGCAATGAAGGATAGTGTAGAAGTGCGCAAAACGACAAATGATGATCAAAAATCTCTCTCAAATGATGATTTTATTTAGAACACTGAATTTACTGCAGTAGTGGTAAGTGATATATCAAATATAAAATTTAGCTAAATTTTATATTTAAATTCTATTATCTTATAAGGTTTTTTCCTCTTATTTTTACAAGTGGATTTTACGGAGAAAAATGGATAGTGAAGAATATGGCAACAAAATTCACTATATGGAAATAAACGATAACCATTTGTTATTTGTAATAAAAAACTAATTAACGTTAATTAGTGCTTTTTTCATTTAATTCTTTATTTCTAATAAGGGAATTCGTTGTTATATAGTATTTATTGTTATTTTTTCAATATTTGAAATAAATTTTAATTTATATTACCGTTTGTAGATTGTATTATTACTCTGTCATTTATGCAGTATTGGTATACGGTTTCGTTCGATTTTGTCATTATAATTATCACTAGCTTAACAACTACCACCAACTGCATTTTGTAATTATGTTATTCATTGTTGAAAAATAAACGACTCAACAATATTATTTTTTCAAACAGTAATACACAAAAGATGAACAATCGAAGAAGGCAAAATAGAGGTTCTAACAGTTTAACTGATGAACAAAGAGAAATGCGTCGTATGAGGGATAGAGAACGAAGAAGGGCTATGAGTCATTCGTATGTCAATTTATTATTTTTATTCCTATTTTTTCCTATTTAGTGGTAGTTTATAAATTACGGAAAATTTACAAAATTCATATGCGAACATATATAAAATACACAATAATTTAAAAACAAAATTTCACGTGCGAAGCGCGTGCCATGACGCTTGTATATATAATATCCTTCCGTTGTAGGAAGTTATTGGTTTATTCTTTCTTCCTAATCATTATTTTCTTGTACCCATACAACCTGCTATTCAAATTTCAAACGTTTAAATTATCAATACATAAATATCGTGAATGTATTTAGAGCCATCTTTAAATTTTATAATGGTTAGTCATCGCAAGTGGTACCAGAATGAGGTAGACCAAACACATTATCATTACTGGTGTAAATTAATTGGAGATAGGGAAGCGGTGCCCAGGAATAAGTTATGTGTGTATTTGTAGTTTTTATTAAATAAAAATTATATCTTCCACTGTTCTTTTTAAATGGTATATTATTAAAAATATTTTCAGTGAAGATATCATTTATTTTCGAAACATATTAAAATATCAGGTGCAGACAATGAGTATAATAGAAAGAAAAGGTAATGGAAGAGGATCTAAGAAGTATAACTACAACAAAAATGCTAACAAAAAAGTTTTTGTCAAATAATACACTAGAGACATGATTTTAAGAGGGAAAATATATTAAATTACCATATTATCACAAGTGAGTTGTGGCATTTAGCAAAAATTTGTTTTTGTCATACTAGCAAGCTCTCTTGACTCCAAGTTCGTGTAAAATTCATCATATCTTCTCGAAGCGGACTACAACATACCTATATATGCATATATACACACATACATATGTATATACATAATAAGTACCACAACTCACTTTTTGAACAGGATAATTTCCTTTCCTAGTACATGTAACTCAACACTTCATCAGGATCTATCATCAAAGCAGTATCATGTTCTCGCCGTAATGCATGCCAAGTGACTCCCAAGATATCTAGTAACGATATTAGAATTGTTTAGCTGTATTTCACAAATTTTGAAAGACATTAAGGGTTATCTAGCCTTTCCTTGTAACACTGAACAAACTAGCAAATAACTATGAGGAAATGCATTGAAACTAGTGGGAGGTGCGGTTTGTTTATGCGTCACTTTCATCTTTTTGTTTCCCGCTCAAAACCAACGACGATCTAAACACGCCTGGTAGGATGGCGGGAAGGGGACGTTCAAACCCTGCCGAGGAATGACCATGCCTAGAGTTAAACGAATTAGTTAGCCTGAAAGGAGGCCTGGACGACCTTTGATCATAAACTAGAATGTTGGCAGTCGTATTCTAGCTGTGAAGGGATAAAGTAGTACAATGATCCAAAGTGGATGTGACACGACACTCTATGTAGTCTTGCCATGCTTGAAGCCCCACAAGAAATATCAAACTTGATCGTAGACACCAGATTATTCTCTTTCTTTGTAATAAACCTTTCTCGATGAAAAAATAGTGATAAGAAATCTAATAGGCCTCACATTCATATGTATTTTTCTTGTATTTTTAATCATTTCTCCCTTTCCTTAAAATCTTTATTTCATGCCTAATCCCTTGCTAAAGTTCGGTGTTTAACCTTTTTCGCATTACATTAAAAAAATACTTGTTTCTTTCTCCTGTGTCCTAGAAATTCAGACACCATGCTGCATATTTGAGAGATTATGCATCTTTCTTAGTGGTCCTTGGCATAGACAAATTTGGGACTGCTCAATTTCTCTTTCTTTTTGTGGAAAATTGAGAAACCAAACCAAAAATTAATATGCATGATAAAAGGAAGAGACAAATATATTATAAAATAAATTCTTGTCCTAATCCAAGATATTGCATGGATAAAAGAAAGGGTGGTTATGTTGATATGTAAGATAGAAGGAAATTGCATTTAGGGTGTCAATCAGATGGATACCAAGAAGGGTGTTGGTGTCATGTACTGTAAAATTTTCAAATGTACATTAGCCGAATGAGAAGTTGGCTCAGATAATATTTATACGCGTCAGATAATGAACGAATAATGTTTGGATAGTAGAAGAAATCAAATATTTTCATATGGATTTTTTTTCTTGTTTTAATTTGTGTACTAAATGTGAATCGCATGAATGTAGAACTAACACCTTATAGACTCATATCGAGTCGAATGACAGGCTGACATGTCCCTTTAACATCCCTAACGACATTTATATAAACAATCGAATTATACGAATTATGATTCTTGGTTTCGTTGCTAATTTCCTAGGTCTTAACCAATTTCTCCATTATAGGGTTTTCACCAGAGCATAACCCATGCTATGCACATTGGCAGAGAGTACATTACGTAGTTGATATGAAATACATATTGATAATCAAGTATTTGGGTGAACCGATTAGATTATTTAAAGGATATTTTTTGATTTGGAGCCGTTTTGATAACTTGTAACAAAATAGGTCACTTCTGAAACTAATTACAAAAATAGACCAATTTTTTCCATATTGGATAACTGACGGCATCTCGAATGCCGCTAGTTTATTTTTTCCAATATTTATCGAAGGCGACATCCCAGATGTTTCCAGTACCCTAACTGTTGGCGGCATCCAAGATAGCACTAGTTGGTACTATTTCGAATACCGCCCAAATCTATCGTTTGTGCAAAACCATCGCTTCTCTTTTTTCTATTCACTTTATCTTAGACCCATTTTCAACCAAAACGAAAATAAACCTCACAACCACAAATTTAGTCCAAAAAATACATTTGTTCCTTTAAACTCACTTGAATGGCCTCCTCATCTTATCAAGCTCCTCCATTTGGTAATTAATCTTGACTTTTTGTGATTAAAATTGTGATTTTGTTTATTTTAGGGATTTTCATATTTTTAGGGTTTTGAATTATAATGTTGTATATATTGAGTTGATTTGTTGTATAGTTCCTATAGTATACCGTTTGATGTGTACATTGGTAAAATCATGAATTTGAGTTTAGTTTGTGTGACACCATGCGTCCGTTAATGTCACTCATTAAGAGAATGCATTAAGTTTCATGAAGCGTTATACGTAAAGAGAAACAGAAACATTACAAGACATACATAAAATAATAGCAGAATAAAAAAACTAACTTTATTAATCATAAAGCATCGTGGTTCAAAACATCATACGTCTGAAAATACATAAACCCGGTACATTATCGAAACATCTATCTTGCACTTAAAACATCAGAGTACAAAATAAAAGAAGCATAATCCCCAAATAAAAATATAGCCATAGTAGCAAAGATAGGAGCTTAAGCAATACATCTAAGCAACCCCAGCAAAATGATAGCAGAATCCTGGTCAAGCTTGAGTATTCCCACCCTGAGAACCTTGAGGGGGGGGACGGAAGAAAGTAGAGGAAACGAAAAGGGTCAGACATAAAGTCTGGTGAGTCCAGTACTTTTAGCAAGTAAATAATTAAAAGTATCATGACAGGAATATAAAGTGGATGAGAAGGTAACATCAACAAAACAGGTATGACAAGGTAAACAGGACAACTGGATAGAGTAAATAGTACTTCTCTAATGATTTCTCTACACGAATATTAGTGTCTTATAACATGGTGATCCCCAACAACTACAAGGTGGCAGACTTAGGCGTACGTCTAAATGTACCTAATTTACTACCCCAACCGATCGGCTCCCTACTCCGTAGATGCCCTACGTTGGCCCCACAGTAGGGTGTATCACACTCTAAAAAGGCAACCCTTAGTGCACAACCATATCTACAGGTGTCACGGTCGTCTTATCCCCCTCCGCCCGGACCATGCATGCACATGACCCCGGTCGGTTTGCGCCGCCCACGCCGTCCTCCTTATTTGGATCTCTTACAATCAACCCAGTAAGCGTGCCTTGACTCCGACCTAGGGCGGAGTACTCGTTTAATACCGTTATATGGGTTACAGACTTAAATGGGTCCCACACACAAGAAGATGCAAGCTCTCTCTTTTGTCTTGCGTCCCCACAAGGATTTCCACAGGTTATGCTTACCTGAAGGTGTCTTTAATTACGTAACCCCAACTGGTTAAGTTTGTGGGCCTATGTATATATGTATATGTATATGTATATATATATATATATATTACCTGTAATGACCCGGGTTTTTGACGACCTTGGTTATCGCCATAAACTCAATGATGACTAACCAAACGTCGGAAAAATACCGGTCATTAACGAAAGAAAACAGAGGGTGAGGAAAGATAAGATAGAAACATAGAATAGAAGAAGAAGAAGAAAAAGAACACAATATCAGAGTAACACGAATCTAACAGCGGAACGAATAACATATATTATATATAACATAACTTGAAATATACATCTGTACTTGAATATACATCATTATCAAAGTACAACACTTACAACACAGCGGAAATAACTAAAGCTATATAATCCTGAAGCCTCCTACTCCAAGCTCTTCCAGTATATCTGTAAATCCTGACTACTTGACTGCCCATACAAAATTGGGCACCCAAGAGTTTAGGGAAACAACAAAATAAACTCCGGGTCAGTCATGAGACTGGTATGAGTAAAACAGTTTAAAACAGTTCGAACAAATAAACGATATCTCATAAGACCACGCCGTATAACGGAACGGGTTTTTCCCTTATGAGAATCCAAAGTATCTTTATATCAAAAACCTTTTGATATTGTAATAATGTCTATCAACCACAATATAATAATCATCTAGCAGAAACGCTTTCATCTCACGTTCTATATATATAGTATACAAGAAAAACCGCAAGTACGTATTCGGTAATGGATTTCCAACTATGACAAGGTATGGAACCACCTTTCGCTAGTGTACCTCTAGAAAGGAATACACTGGGTTCAACAAGAACATCTTGCAACCCGGCCACACATGACCGACCACTCATTTCGCTTGAGTGTATCGAATGTATATCACCAACGGTTGGGATCAGCAACCATTTCCCGAATGGGACAGCATCAACAATAGATTTTTAGAAGTAAATGAAACTCTAGATCAGGTGATTATGCACCCTACTTCGGAGCGACCGACTTAGCCATGCTGCCTGCCCGATTTCTGTCATTTACCGGATGTGAGGCTAGAAGCTACGCTTTATCATCACACCAGATTCACTTTGAATGCCACATCGTCAAATCCATCAAATCACCGATTTGCGTCCTCAACCATACATTATGTGTTAGCTAAAAGAAGTTTCCTTCTCCGCTTCCACTCTTGGTACGGTTGGAGAAATCAATATATGTGATCGTCTGAAAATACTCTGTAAGACATCCGTCCATACAAGTCATCCTGGAACAGGATGAACCGAAGGCACTATTCAATACATCCATCATAGACACTGTTATCAAAGACTTATACAATAGCCCTTGCACTTTACTCCGTCTTCAATTATCTTTGGCATATATGATTCGCAATGCTTATGCTAATACAAAGTGGTTCATTGGATAATAATCCAACCGGTCTCTCCATATTAACAACGTTAAAATGGTTAAAAACTTCGATAGTCTGTGATTTAACTATCGAAGAAAAACACGTGTGCAAACAACGATATTATTTCCAGATGGAAATTTTATCAATCAGACATCATTTAACATTTATCTCCTTAGTTAATTTTTCTTCTCCTGTTTTCCCTATATTCAACGTTTGCTATTTTCTAAATTTAGAAAATATATGTTATTACCATTGGAAAATATTTCCATTTCTTGTTTTCTATATCAAAAAACATTTCTGGCTCTTATTTGGAAAACATTTCCAAAACTCCTTCATTGGATTTAGATAGATATTTAAACAAACCATCGCGATGCCAACTCAAACCATTACGATTATTAACTAAATTCCTTTAACCCACCTTCACTATCGAACCTTAACCATTCCTTAGTTAAAAATGAAGTCAATCAAGGTGGGGTAATACTACCTCTCAGACCTTTATTGAACAACGTTTCTAACCTTGAAATAGACAAAGTTCACCTTTTAATTCTTTAACAAACTTCCTTACGTAACTCTCTTTCGAATCATCTCTATTCGATAATTCTTTCCTTCGATAAGGTATATTCGATAACTCTATTCAATTTACTCTATTCGATTTAACCCTTATCAATTAACTCTATTGGACTAACGTTATTGGATTTACTCTATTGGACTAATTCCATTGGATTAACTCTATTCGATTTAACTATAATCGATTTACTCGATTCACTTAACTTCTTTCGAATAAACTATATTCAATAACTCCTTTAACTCTATTCGAATAAACTATATTCGATTAACTCCCTTCATCTCCATTTAACTCTATTCGAATAACTAATATTTGATAACTCTATTTAACTCTTATTTGAATAACTAATATTCGATAACTCCTTTTACTTTATTCGAATCACTAATATTCGATAACTCCTTTTACTTTATTCGAATCACTAATATTCGATTTACTCTATTCAACTAACTCGACTCAACTAACCCCTTTTCGAATAACATATTCGATTTACAAACTTTCGAATACCTTATTCGATTGACTTCCTTCATCTCCATTTAACCCTATTCGAATAACTAATATTTGATAACTCTATTTAACTCTTATTCGAATAACTAATATTCGATTAACTCCTTTTCGAATAAACTATTCATTTATAAAGATTTACTTTTAGTAACGGTTCTTCACTTCACAAATGATTTCCTTTTTAGTAACGTTTTCCTTTTTATAACGTTTTACTTTTTATAAAATCCCATTCGGTTATAAACAAATTTCCTTTTTACAACTCTATTTATTTTCTAAATATTTCCCTTTTAATTCTATTTGTAAATGATTTACAAATATATTCTATTTGCAAATGGTTTGCAAATATTTCCTTTTCAAATCTATTCTTTGATTTTATAATTTCCCTTTTCTAAATATCTCCTATTTATAAATACTCCAATTTATAAATATTTCTTATTTATAAATATTCCATTTATAAATATTTTAACTTCAGATATCACTTTGAAAATATTCCCTTATCAACATTTTGGTATGTTATGGTATTTAACACATCAAATCACGATGACCAATATCGTTCAAACACATATAATCGACAACAGATTATATATCACATCATATATCATAATATATGAATCACAGTAAAATAAATGTTGAGGAATCCAGTTGGATTCCTCCAACCTGTCTCCCTGCATCCACAGATGTTATACAATATAAAATCAACATCACTTTCAGTTCCATATGATATATTCTGTTAAACAGAATCAATATAGGAATTCAACTAACTGACTAGCAGTTCAATCAAACAGTCAACACACAGTCAATCAGCCAATATTTAAAAGTTCTAAAATTACAACATTTAATTATAAACTGTTCAGAGTTAGTGAGATTTATTCACATTGGATGATCATCGTTAATAACGATAACCATCGCTTGATTCAGACGGACAATTTATTTTGCCATAAATTGTAACGAGCTCCGATGGACTACCAGTCAGTTCCATCATATAGTGTCCGTCCTTACGATCCCAATGCAACTTGTTTCGTCAGATTCTGATATCGTATCACGAAGTTATACCATTTCTAAGTTAATACACTATTTTTAAATTAAAATAAACTTTAACTAATTTCTTTACCGGGCCTTACTAATTGAATTCGGCCCAATATCCTTCACAAAATACCAGCCCGCACTATTACCTTGTCTTCCCCAATGACCCAACGCAAGCTTCAGGAGCAACCACACACCATTATCACACGTTTCGATCCCCATTTCTCCTTCAACTCTTCATCGATTCTCCAACCGAAGACACCATCGTTCATCACTTCTCAAACACTTCGACCTGGCCCCCTTCTTGAACAACTCGATGAGGCTTCCCAACCCCAACTCCCAGCACCGTACGCTGAAACGAGCGACCAATCTTTTCCCCAAAATCCACGGAATTTTGCCAAAACATTCCATTCAATCCCAATAACACAAATACCATAACCAAATCGCAAACAAAGCTTACAAACTTTTGAATTATTGAACCCTAGAACAAATGACTAACGCTGTAAAGTAGCCGAGTTCAACAACCCTGAACCGCACCTCTCAAACGCGATATCAAATCGAAGAAAGTCATAGCACGAGTCCATATATACACATCTCATGATTTATAGGAATTTATCTCTATTTCTTTTTTATTTTTGAACTCACAAACTTTTGCTGTAAGAAAGAAAAAAAGAACGACGGAAGAAAAAGAATGGTTGACCAGAGAATGAATTCTGTTTAGGGTTTAGGAAAGTTTTTAGGTATTTATAAGGTGACAAAATATCTAGATATTTGTTAGATATTTTTATTTTTATCATTTTATATTTGTTTTCTGCCTTCTAAAATTTTTTGTGATCACACACGATACCCAAAAATCACGATACTGGACATGTAGCTAGAGTTCGGCATTACGGTCCCAACGAAACTGATTTCGTCGAATTTCGACTTCGTATGCTCACACAGCGTATTTTTAACTGTCAAAATACTGACTGTTTTTCACTCTAAAAATCCGTACGACCACATAGTGACTCTAAAAATCATGAAACTGGAAATCTAACAACTATTTGACATTGCGGATCCAACAAAATTAGTTTCGTCGAATTTCGACTTCGTTTGCAAAAGTGGCTATTTTTAAAGCTCTGGATGACCCATTTAAATATATAAATATATTTAAATATAATTAAATTAAATTAAATATAAATAAATTTATATTATCGTATATATTCATAGTGGAATACCATACAGCTCTAGAATATTCCTATATGAATTCTAACTCGATATTCACTTCTGGGTCAACCCGTTATTCGATTATATTGAAATTCCTTTTTAAAATATAAATAATTCCTTTATAAATTATAAAGGAATTCCACAGCGACTTTTCTGAAATTTGATTTGGACGTAAATCAAAATCTACATGACGAAATCCCGATTTTTCTCTTCCATTAGAAAGATATACTCCAACAGCTCCACACGTTTCTTATTTTACAGAAATCCGGCTTAAAACGAATCCTGTACATTAAGTTGAAGTTCAAATTGCCAAATTACGAACTGCAGCGCCATTTCAAGCTCGTTTATAATTATATTATAAACTATTCGTTCAACTGTCGTTTATATAATATATTCGTTATTCAAATTCAATTCTAAGCTGAATTAAATATCACAGATGATCCGGTTCACACCATATCGTCATTTCAGCCAATTCTGATTATTTCAGAATTAAATATATTAATTAATTTATTATTTTAATTAAATATTCACCATTATTTAATTCCACGACCATTAAATTCACTATATCACTATTTATATTATTTAATAAATTAATTATAATACCTCTGCCAATGCGGGTCATTACATTACCCACCCAACCCAAATATACTTAATCCTCCCACTGTTTCAACTAAGTTTACTTAACCCTTATTCAATTTGACATGTTCACACTATCCCTATGGATTCAACTAGGTTAAGCATTCAACTTTATTACCATATGGTTACAATGTACTAGACCTCCTACATTAAATCTACAACTTGCGGATGCTGGTTATGCCAGGCGGCTCCGGGCAGACTTCTTCCACAAGTCAGGTTTAACCTCGTGTCTTAGATGTCTTATATTTGTGCACCTAGACCCCTCACATTAGATTTACCACTTGTGGTCGCTGGATATGCCGGGCGGTTCTGGCAGACTTCCACCATAAGTGTAATCTAACCTTGTGTCTAGGCGCAGTTACAGTTTCTAATTACTGTAATCCCATGCATTTCATTATTAACCAAATTTACCTATGTCGTTATAGTTTTTCATGCCCTTTTTCCCCAATTATGTTCATAATGAATTATATGCCCCAAATTCATGTTCATAAACATTATTCAAGTTATGCCAAATTCCTATTTACAAGTTATGCCCAATTTCAATGTTTTTCCCCTCATTCCCGTTTAACGCATTCGTATATTTCAGAGGCATACCTAGGCTCAAATGTAGCCTGGCTATATAAAAAATAAAAGGGAAAGGATAAAGGGAAAATGATAGAAATGATTATACTAACAAGATTGACATAAACACATAGTGGCATATTGATAAGATAGGCATATAAGAACAGATCTGGTGAACATGAGATAATAGAACTCATTCTAGCATAATAGGGGTGTCATAATAGACATGATAAGATCTAAATGGTAATTTAGATGTCCCACTATTAATAGATCCAATTTAAGCACAAACATGATAGGTACAAGGTGATCTAAGTAGTGATTTAAATCTATAATCAAAGGTGGATCTGACAAGATAAAGGTCAAGATCCAAGTCATAGTTATGTCAGAACATCATAGATTCACAAGTTATTACAGATCTGATATGATTCAAGAAGTTACCGGCATAGATCCAAACTATAGTCATATCATGTTTTACTTTTTAATTATTTAAATCTAAAAGTAACTTAAACTCACAGTGTTTGGATATAGAAAATAGAAGGAGAATAGCAGATGTCGAATCACAGATCTACACTTGATTAACTTGATTGCAGAAGAAGAAATAGGTTTGATTCAGTCTGGGAAGCGACAACATCTAGTCCTCCATTATTTTCAGTGTGAAGAAACAAGGGAAACGAGGCCGTATATATAGCCGAAAACCCGATACCCTAACTGCCCGGATCTGCCGCAGGGGGTCGACCCCCCTTAGGAGGTCGACCCATGGGTCGACACCCCCTTGAGGGGTCGACCCAGGGGTCGATACCCCTGCGGCGGGAAATTTGCCGCCAGTGGAAATTCGATTTTTGAACTTAAATTTTATTTTCTGAGTTAATTATATATATATATATAATTTTTTTGTGCGTATACAAACTTCAAACCTTCATAACTTCTTCATACGGTGCCCGTTTTATGCAAACTAAGTGTCTATCTTGACCAGAATTTCGAGACGGGCGCAATGGCGCAGTCTATTTCCCTTAATTATGAATATTAAATTATATATTATTTAATTTGTCCTCTTTAGTGTTATTGAAAATTACGGGGTGTTACATTCTCCCTTACTCAAAGGATTTCGTCCCTGAAATCTCCATGTTAAGAAGAATGTATATCCTACCATCCACATCCATCTACTCATCCACCAATCACAGGCATCCATTATCCTTAAAAGATTTCTAATACTTATATGAACATATGCAAAGGTGTGTGTATATGTCCCAACACTAATGCGGAGATCAGGCGGTCTACTGATTCAGTCGACCTCCTTAATGCAATGTATGTTAGCGCCATGAATCCAACATGTATGCAACAATCCTATTATAACATGTAAGTTCTATATGTGTGCACAATCATCCGCCCAAACGCAACATCCATATGATGATACATCCATTTCCATCCGTTAAAAGAAGAAAAATACACATACATCCATATGCAGTATGATAGTGATTGAGCCGATCTAGTGCCTACTGTGTATATATGCATCCACGAGCAAACATTAGGAAACACTTGAATTCACTTGCATCCATCAAACATAACATGTCTAAAATACATGTTTACATCCATGGGATTCCTACCTAAAGGTCGAAGATTCGATCGATAGGATTAACTTAAATGATAGAAACAAGCAAGAATAAAAGTTTTGGAAAAGGAGTTAAGAACACACCCTCGAAGATAAAAGGGTACGAAGCACGAATCTTGTCTTCGGTCTCCCAAGTCGCATCCTCTGGGTTATCTCCCCACTGAACCTTCATCAACTTGACCTTTCTATTGCATAGCTTCTTAACTTCTGATCCAAGAATACGGGTAGGAACTCGTTTAACTGTTGCCTCCCGTTCCACTTCTACTTCCTCCAACATACTCAGCTCAACTACTTCTGCGGAATCATGCAAGAACTTCTGCAAATGAGAAACATGAAAAACATCATGAATTCTAGATAGTCTCTCTGGTAGCTTTACTCTATAGGCCATTTGGCCCATCCATTCTATCATGGGAAATGGCCCTACAAATCTTGGTGCCAATTTCCCTACAGATCCGAAGCGAACAACATTCCTCAATGGTGACACCATAATAAAAACCATATCTCCTACCTCAAATTCAGTGTCAGTCCTCTTGTCAGCGTAGTATTTCTGCCTATCTTGAGAGGTCTTCATTCGTCGTCTAATAAGATCAATCTTCTTGGACATTTCTCTAACCATATCCGTTTCAAGTAGTAGTCTTTCTTTAGATTGCCACCAACAAGTCAGTGATCTATAGAGTCGTCCGTATAATGCTTTGAAGGGTGTCATGCCAATGCTAGCTTGACAACTGTTGTTGTAGGCGAACTCTACTAAAGGAAGATGCTCTTCCCAAGTCCCTTCGAGTCTAGGATACACAGCCTCAAAAGTTTCTCTCGAACTCTGTTCACCCTCTCCATCAGTCCATCGTCTGAGGATGATAAGCGGTGCTCAAACATAACTATGTAACTAATGCTTCTTGCAAGCTCCTCCAAAATTCACTGGTGAAGATGGGGTCACAATTGCTTATGATACTGGAAGTTACTCCATGTAGACGGACTATCTCTCGAACATAAACTGGTGCCAACCATGTTATTGTCCTTTTACTCTTAACTGGAATGAAATGAGCGCTCTTAGTAAGTCTATCCACCACGACCCAAATACTGGTATTGCCTTTCTTCGATCTAGGCAAACTATCTATGAAATCCATAGAGACGCTCTACCACTTACACTGCGGAACCTCTAAAGGATGAAGTAAACCATCGGGCTTCTTTTGCTCAGCTTTAACTTGCTGACAAACCAAACATTGAGAAACAAACTCTACCACATCTTTCTTCATCCTAGCCCAAAAGAAAACCATCTTCGTATCCCTATACATCTTATCGCCACCTGGATTAATAGCCATCTTAGAATGACGGGCTTCTTCTAGGACTATCTTTAACAAACTTCCAGTTTGGGGAACACAAAGCCTTCCATCATGTCGCAACCACCCTTTATCGTCTATAGAATATCTATTGAGGTGACTAGAAGTCTCCCCTATACTGAGTCTATCCAAGATGTCTGAAATCTATGGATCATCTTGTTGCGAAGCTCCTATTTGATCCACAAGAGTTAGTCGTATCTTTAGCGATGCAAACAAACCAGGCAAAAAATGAGTGGAGGGTTTAAAGTCAAAAGTTGATATGAACTCCAAGCTCTTCCTCTCCACAAATAGAGGGCTTAAGGTCATCCTCTGCCTACTCAGTGCATCAGCCACCACATTAACCTTTCCAGGGGTATAAGCAATCTCGAAGTCATAAGATGCTAGGAATTCCATCCACCTTTGTTGCCGTAAATTAAGATCCTTTTGCGAGAACAAGTACTTGAGATATTTATGATCGGTATACAACTCGAACTTCTCTCCAAACAAATAATGATGCCACGTCTTAAGCGTGAACACTATGGCAACTAGCTCTAAGTCGTGGGTAGGGTAGTTTTTCTTATGGACTCTTAGTTGTCTGCCTCCGTAACATACTGTCCTCCCTTCTTGCATCAGAACCGCACCAAGCCCTGTACCACATGCATCACTACAAACTGTAAACACCTTGTTCCCATAGGGCAGGGTCAAGACTGGGGTTGTTGTCAGAGCCCTCTTCAATCGCTAAAAAGCAACATCACAATTTATATCCCATGAAAACGCCAAATTCTTCTTCGTCAGCCTGGTGTGTGAGGCTGGTATTTTTGCGAAGTCCTTAATGAACTTCCTATAATATCCTGTTAACCCCAGAAAGCTTCTCACCTCCGTTGCATTCTTTGGAATATGCCAATTCTGAACTACAACCACCTCTACAGGATCTACTGCTATCCTTTCTTTAGAAACCACGTGTCTTAGGAATCTTACCTCTTTCCTCCAAAAATGGCACTTGGAGAATTTTTCCTTAAGCTGATGCACACACAGAGTTTTCAAAGCCTCCTTTATATGCAAGGCATGCTCTTCCTCGCTCTTTGAGAAGATTAGGATATCATCAGCAAAGACCACGACAAATTTATTCAAAAAACTCCCGAAACATCCTACTCATCAGATCAACAAAATAGGCGGGTGCATTCGTCAACCTGAAAGGCATAACATGCCATTCAAAGAAACCATCTGGAGTCCTAAAAGCGGTCTTATCTATACTGTCCTCAGCCACCCTCAACTGATGAAATCCCGTGGCCAAGTCTAACTAGGAGAATATTGATGCACCAACAAGCTGATCAAACAAGTCATCTATTCTTGGGAGTGGTTGCATGTTCTTCTTAGTGAGTTTATTCAACTCCCTATAATCTATATATAAGCGAAGCGAACCATCCGCCTTAGTCGCAAATACTACTGGAGCACCACATTCAGATATGCTTCGCCTAATAAATCCTTTCTCAAGTAGCTCTCTTACTTGCTTGCTAAGCTCCCTCCTTTCCCTTGAGGCCATATGGAGCACACGTAATGCAACTGGCTTTGCATTGTCTACTAAATATATACGAAAATCGATCTCTTGCCTTGGAGGTAATCTTCGTACCTCATCAAAAACATCTGGATAGTCTCGGATTACTGGAACAGATCGTAGAACATCGATAGATGCATCAAGAGACTCTAGGAAACTAAGCATAATAGTCCCTTTGCGGGTCACAAGAAATCTCGAGGGTCCTCCTATGACAAGTCAGAAGCCTAATGACCCTCCTCTCACAATCCAGAATGGCACCATACAAGGCTAGCCAATCCATCCCTAGAATCAAACCGTAGCCCATAAAACCGAGCACATACGCGTCGCACTCAAATTCGACGACTAAGACAAATATTCTCAAACCCCGACAAATCATGGACAAATGAGCCGAACCACCAATAGGGTTTGAGACAATAATGGGATCCACTACCATAATAGTATTTAAGTGTAGAGACTCAACCACAGGACTAGATATAAATGAATGCGAAGCGTCAGAATCAAAAAGAGTTCTAATATGGTAATTAGAAAGGGAAATCAAACCTTACACGGAAACTTTCCTACCTCGATCTGGAACACTAATCGCAAGAGCATGCATTTTCCCTCCAGAAGTTCATGCCCTTTGACCTTGTCCTTGCTTCTTAGGGCACTATTTAGAAAAGTGTCCGACCTCTCCACAACTGAAGCAAGCATTCTTCCATCTTTTGCAGTCCTTTATCAAATGACCCTCAGGCCCGCAATTGTGGCACTTTCTCTTATCCTTAGCATTGTCATTCTTTCCTTCTTTTGTTGTTGTTGATGTTATCCCTTCTTTGGCCAAACTTTCTTGTTTTGCATTGTTTCCTCAGTCTTAACTTCCTTCTTTTCTCCTTTGTCCTCCTCATGCATCAAGGCCATTTCAACAAGCCTTTCAAAAGTAGCTCCCATTGGAATATGGGACATTGCTAACCCATGAAGGGGTTCATTCAGTCCTTTAACAAATCACAAGGCTTTCTTATGTAGAGTGTCTACCAGTTCCAAACCAAATCTAGCTAGCTGGTTGAATTTGTTCACATATTATTTAACAGTCATGTTCCCTTGTTTGAGCGTCAAGAACCTTTCCATTTGCATGCTTTTTCAGCTTGAGAAAGAAACTTCATTTCAAACCTCATTATAAAATCATCCCATGACTCCACCGGACATCCAGCTTGGGTAAATTCCCACTAGAACGAAGCTTCATCTTTCAGTAGCTAGACAACAAATTGAATCTTCCTACGATCGTCCACATCGAAGATTCCAAACAAGTCCTCGGTCTCCTTGAGCCAATTCCTTGCCTCCACGAACGTCTCGATTCCATGGAATGGCTTTCCTCCCATAGCATGAATTTTTTTGCAGATCTTAGAGAAGTTGTTTGCACATGGAGGAGGAGGAGGAACGACGGGTGTATCTGGGGGAGGAACATCAGCTTGACCACCGGCAGGTGTCATGGCTTCTAGATACATACGGAACTAGCCTGGTATCGTAACGCCCTCTAGAATATTAGGTTCCCCTGACATGCTGAAAAGAAAAGGAAAGGGATTCAGACAAAGGATCGAAAGTTATTACATATGGCTTTAGGGGATATGTTTTTCAAAATAGACTATTCTTATGAAAATGCTTTTTAAAAAAAATTGAAAATAATTCTCAGAAACTTTTATCTAATCTGGTAACCTTCAGCTCTAATACCAAGTGTGGCACCCTACGTCTGTTAATGTCACTCATTAAGAGAATGCATTAAGTTTAGTGAAGCGTTATAGGTAAACAGAAACAGAAACATTACAAGACAGATATAAAATAACAACAGAATAAAAAAACTAACTTTATTATTCATAAAGCATCGTGATATGTATGAAAATACATAAACCCAGTACATTATCAAGACATATGCCTTGCACTTAAAACATCAGAATACAAAATAAAAGAAGCATAATCCCCAAATAAAAACATAGCCATAGTAGAAAAGATAGGAGCTTGAGCAATACATCTAAGCAGCTCCAGCAAAATGATAGTAGAATCCTATTCAAGCTTGTGTATTCCCACCCTAGGAACCTGGAGGGGAAACGGAAGAAAGAAGAGGAAACAAAAAGGATCAGACATAAATTCTGGTGAGTCCAGTTACTTTTAGCAAGTAAAAGTATCAGGATAGGCATATAAAGTGGATGAGAAAGGTAACATCAAAAAAGTAGGTATGATAAGGTAAACAGGACAACTAGATAGAGTAAATAGTACTTCTCTAATTATTTCTCTGCACGAATACTAGTGTCTTATAACAAGGTGATCCCCAACAACTATAAGGTGGCATACTTAGACGTACATCTGAATGTACCCAATTTGCTACACCAATCGATCGGCTCCCTCCGTAGATACCGTGTTGGCCCCATAGTAGGGTGTATCACTCCCTAAAATGGCAACCCTTAGTGAAAAACCATATCTACTGGTGTCAAGGTCGTCTTATCCCCCTCTGCCCGGACCATGCACGCACATGACCCCGGTCGGTTTGCGCTGCCCACACCGTCATCCTCGTTTGGATTTCTTATAATCAGCCCAGTAAACGTGCCTCGACTCCGACCTAGGGCGGAGTACTCGTTTAATACCGTTATATGGGCTACTGACTGAAACAGATCCCACACACAAGATGATGCAAGCTCTCCCCTTTTTCTTGCATCCCACTAGGATTTCCACAGATTATGCTTACCTAACGGTGTCTTTAATTACATAACCCCAACTGGTTAAGTTTGTAGGCCTATATATATATGTGTGTGTGTGTGTGTTACCCACCCAACCCAGATATACTTAACCCTCCCACTGTTTCAACTAAGTTTACTTAACACTTATTCAATTTGACATGTTCACACAATCTCTATGGATCCAACTAGGCTAAGCATTCAACTTTATTACCATATTCAGTTATGGTTACAATGTACTAGACCTCCCATATTAAACCTACAACTTGCGGTTGCTAGTTATGTCGGGCGGCTCCGTGTAGACTTCTTCCACAAGTCGGGTTTAACTTCGTGTCTTAGCACATCTCATATTTGTGCACCTAGACCCCTCACATTAGATTCGTCACTTGTGGTCGCTGGATATGTCGGGCGGTTCCTGACAGACTTCCACCACAAGTGTAATCTAACCTCGTGCCTACTCGCAATTAAAGTATCAAATTATTGTAATCTTAGGCATTTCATTATTAACCAAATTTACTTATGTCGTTAAAGGTTTTCATGCCCCTTTTTCCCCAATTATGTTCACAATGAATTATATGGCCCAAATTCATGTTCATAAACATTATTCAAGTTATGCTGAATTCCCCATTTACAAGTTATGCCCAATTTCAATGTTTTTCCCCTCGTTCCCGTTTAACGTGTCCGTATATTTCAATGGCGTGCCTAGGCTCGAAAGTAGCCTGGCTATATAAAAAATAAAAGGGAAAGGATAAAGGGAAGATGATAGAAATGATTATACTAACAAGATTGACATAAATATAGTGGCATATTGATAAGATGGGCATATAAGAACAGATCTGGTGAACATCAGATAACAGAACTGATTCTAGCACAATAGGGATGTCATAATGGGCATGATAAGATCTAAACAATAATTAAGATGTCCAACTAATAATAGATCCAATTTAACCACAAACATGATAGGTGCAAGGTGATCTAAATAGTGATTTAGATCTATAATCAAAGGTAGATCCGACATGATAAGGTAAAGATCCAAGTCATGGCTATGTCAGAATATCATAGATTCACAATTTATTATAGATTTGATATGATTCAAGCAGTTACAGGCATAGATCCAAATTATAGTCATATCATGTTTTATTTTTTAATTATTTAAATATAAAGTTACTTAAACTCACAGTGTTTGGATCTAGAAAATAGAAGGATAATATGTAATGACCCGAAAATCCGGTCCAATTTTAGCTGACCAAATAACACAAGTCCAACCCCAAATTGCACTGGAAATTCAATAAATTAATAGAAAGAAGATAGAGGGTGAGGATAGATAAGATAGAACTATTAGAATAGAAGAAGAAGATGAACATCATCATCAGAGTAACCACGAATCTCACAGCGGAACGAATAAAATATAACATAACTTTTGAAATACAAACAATATATGTATACAATAACATTTCAGAGTACAAAACTTATAACAACAGCGGAAATAATAATAGCTATAGAATCTTGAAGCCTCCTGCTCCAAGCTCTCCAAGTGTATCTGTAAAATCTTGAACTACTTGACTGGCCGTACAAATTTAGGCACCCAAGAGTTTAGGTAGAACAAAACAAAGTAAACTCCGGGTCAGTCATGGGACTGGTATGAGTAAAACAGTTTAAGCAGTTTGAACAAGTGAACGATATCTCATAAGACCATGCCGTATAACGAAACGGGTTTTTTCCCTTATGAGAATCCAAAATATCTTTATATCAAAAACCTTTTGATATTATAATAATGTCTATCAACCACAACTATAATAATCATCTAGCAGAAACGCTTTCATCTCACGTTCTACATATATAGTATACAATCAAAACCGCAAGCACGTATTGGGAAATGGATTTCCAACTATGACAAGGTATGGAACCACCTTCCGATCAGTGTACTCTAGGAAAGATACACTGGAGTTCAACAAGAACATCTTGCAACTCAGCCACACATGACCGACCACTCATTTCGCTTGAGTGTATCGAATGTATATCACCAACGGTTGGGATCAGCAACCGTTTCCCGTATATATAGGGGACAGCATTGATAGATTAAAGAAGCAAATGAATATTCTCTAGATAGGTGATTATACACCCTACTTCGGTGCGACCGACTTAGCCATGCTGCCTGCCCGATTTTTGTCATTTACCGGTTGTTGAGGCCAGAGGTTACGACTACTTTTCATTCATTGATAACGCGACCACTTTGAATGCCACATTATCAAATCCGTAAATCATTAATTGGTTTACAAAAATATTCTGGATGTTATGCTAAGGGAATAAATCCATTGCAACCATATATATTTATACAGACCAACCCATTCGATCATTGGAAATACTCTGTCAGACACCCGTCCATATACGTTCGTTCTGGGACTGAACGAAACCAAAGGAACTATTCAGTACATCCATCTTAGTCCATTGTTATCTATGATTTATACAACAGCCCTTGTACTTTACTCCGTCTTCAATTTTCTTTGGCATATTCGCAACGCTTATGCCAATACAGAGTGGTTCTTTGGATAAGAATCCAACTGGTCTCTCCATATTAACAACGTTAAAATGGTCAAACTTTGATAGTCTGTGATTTAACTATCAAATGAAAACAAGTTGGTGTTCACACAACGATCTTAATTCCAAATGGAATTATCGATCAAATCATCCAACATATATATATATATATATTCATATTTCCTTATTTTCTATAATTAGAAAATATACGTTGTTAACACTGGAAAACATTTCCATAGCTTATCCACGTATCACTAACTTTTCAAAATCATTAGTCCCTAACTGTAAACTAGTAAGTGAACAATCCCCTAAGTATAAATCCCAAAGGCCGAAACCAACATCAGATCGATACTCAGAAAACTATTCAACTTACTAATCTCTAGTCGGTTTCTAACTTTTGTTTAACTCCATTTCTTAATCTCTGTGTTTGGTTCTCCTTTCAAATAATTATATTCGATTATCTCCTTTCGAATAATTATATTCGATTATCTCCTTTCGAATAACTATGTTTAATTGACTCCTTTCAAATAACTACATTCGATTAACTCTATTCGATTAACTCGAACTAGTTAACTCTAACTGGTTAACTCTAACTGATTAACTCTAAATGGTTAACTCAAATTCGAATAACCTATATTCGATAAACTCCTTATAATAATGTTTATCCATTTATAAAGATTTACTTTTAGTAACGGTTCTTTACTTTATAAATGATTTCCTTTTTTATAATGTTTTCCTTTTTATACATCCTATTCCGTTATAAATAATTTCCTTTTTAATTCTATTTATTTTTCTATATTCCTTTTTAATCCTATTTGTTTTCTAACAAATATTTCCTTTCAATTCAATTTGTTTTCTAACATATATTTCCTTTATAAAATCCTTCGATTTATAAATAATTCATTTTCAATAACTCTTTGAAAATTTCTCTTTCTATATTCCATTATCACTTATGGATTTTAACGTGTCGTATCATAAATGATCAATATCATTCAAACATACGAAATCAACAACAGATTTTATAGCACAACATATATCACAATATATGAAAACGGTAAATTAAATGTTGAGGAATCCCATCGGATTCCTCCAACCTGTTCCCCTACATCACAGATTGTTAAACCATAAAATTAACATCAACTTCATTTCAGTATGAAATGTTCTAATATGCAACATCAATATTTAATGGTATATATATATATATATTTATATATATACTTTCAACTAACTGACTAGCAGTTCAATCAACCAATCTACACAAAACAGTCAATCAATATCTAACAGTTCTAAAAGTACGTTATAAAAATATAACTGTTCAGAGTTGGTGAGTTTTACTCACTTTGATAGTTCATCGTTAAAGAACGATAAACTGTTTGTTTGATTGAATCAAACGATTTATTTCACCGTAAATTCAAACGAGCACCAATCCACTTCCAGTCAGTTCCATTGTGTTGCTCCCGTCCATACGATCTGGTCAGATCTGATTTCGCTTGATTCTGTTTCCGTATGCATTAGTTGTGATAAATACAAGTTAACATACATTTTAATAAAATAAACAAAACATGGATATCTATTTGAAAAAGGCCTTAACCTTTCTTTTCTAAATCTCAGCCCGGCCCAAACCCATTTGAAGCCCACCAAAACAAAGCCCTCAGCCCACTCAGCCCACCAAACATTATCGGTGCTTCAAACCACAAATGCTCATTTCTATACTATTGCTAAAACACAATCCTTCAGGTTCACTCACTTTTGTATTTACTTGAACTTGCTACTGCCTTTCAACATATGTCCGCTTCTACTTGTTTCGAAACCTCCAAGGCCTTTCTACTCCTATCCGAACCATAACACCCACCCATCCGCAACTAACCCTGTGTCACTAAGCAGACCCACTCCTGTTTAAAACAATTTGCCTAATATCTTCCTTCCGGGATCAATACACTGCTCACGTACTGCCTTCTCTTTGAAACGCAGATCCTAATTTTTATTTCAGACATCTCCATTACCTTCGATATCAACACAGCAAAACAGACCCAACCTTCCCCAATGCGTCAGTTTCCTCTTCATAGCAGGTAAACTCCACAAACTCGACTTCGCCAAGGAGCTCAGCACACACAATCCTCCGAACCCCCATGTTTATCACTCCTCTATCTCACGCTAGTTTCCAGATGCGGACAGAACTGCTTCATCTCCTCTCCCTAAATCAATTCGCAGCTATCCCCTTGTACAACCGCAACCATTCACACCCCCACCCGCACCGGTCGACCCCCCAAATGAATGTGAATCTTAGTTCGTTGCTGAACGACAACGCGTTCTGGAGGAACCCGAGTCTGTCGAGATGCTTAGAGGAAGGACAACTCGACTGATGTTCTTCGATTTAGTTTTGATTTCTTTTTGATCGAGTTTGGCTGAGAAAAACATTTTCTCATTTTGTTTGAGAACGAGATGCGGCGGCCTGATATTTAGAAGTGTTTTTGACCTAAAGAAATTAGGTTTACACAGTGGGGAGAGGTATTTATAGTACTGCTTCTTTCAGCTTTTAGTGTTGGTTCCTTAGTTCTTAGGTTTATAGGGTGTACATGGGACAAGGACAACCTTTCACACTACATGGTAGCTCGCGTTTTAGTCTTTGGCCTGCACATTTCCCTTAGCAGTGACGGAATTTCATATATAACTTCTTTTAAATTTTTAAAAGCAACACACCCTACTACGTACAATTTATATTCATCTATGACCGCTACAGACTGAATTAAAAATGCTGTTGATAAACAATGTGCTATGATCCTAAAGATATAATAACATCGGCAGTTTAACTCATATTGTGAAACCCCAAAATGTCGATACAGGGTGCCAAATACTCCAAATAAAAAGTTGCTTATTTAATTAATTAAAAATTACCATAAAATTCTAAAAATTAAATTATCACTACTTCCCAAAAGAACCTTGTCTAAATTCAAACCCGATCTCTAGTTATATCGAATAAACCGTTATGGTCGATAAACGATTCTATAGCGACTATTTTAAAATTTGATTTGGACATATCTCAAAATCTACACGACGAAATCCTGATTTTTCTCTTCCACTAGAAAGATATACTCCACCAGCTTCACGCGTTTCTTGTTTCACAGAAATCTGATTTAAAACGAACTTTGTACATTCAGTTGAAGTTCAAATCGCCAAATTACGAACTACAGTGCCATTTCGAGCTCGATTATAATTATATTATAATTATATGTTCAAACTGTCGTTATTTAAATATATTCGCTAATATATTTCAACTCTAAACTGAAATAAAAATCTTAGGGATGACCCAGTTCACAGAATATTGTGATTTCCAATATTTTTGATTATTTCTGAATTAAATATATTATTTAATTATTATTTTAATTAAATATTCACCATTATTTAATTAACGACCATTAAATTCTCTAATACCACTATTTAAATAATTAAATTAATCAATTATTATACCCCTGGAAATGCGGGTCATTACATTCTTCCCCACTTAAAATAATTTCGTCCTCGAAATTGCTAAGGTAGAGGACGACCCTATCTACTGGGTAAATATTTATCTGCTTACCTCTTAACTCCGGTTTCACTAAACCACTTAAATTCCGATTAAAATATTAATTCATTCCGACTTACTAAATTTTCAAAAAATTTGAAAATTTTCTAACACCCGGAATTTCTGGAAAATTTTGCCATAACCACCTTTGTACAGCCCTATCGGTAAAATCCCAACTCGCCTCTCTAGGCCTTCTCCAACCCAAAAGAAAATCAAACATCCAAGCGGCTTGCCAATTCGGCTCATAAATTCCAAACTCATATCAATTTTAATATAAACTTGTACTTTTTGTTGGGCATATCACTATATCCCTTACATCTGCTATCAATTCTGCATATACCATGCCATCCAAATCAACTCCAGGCAGTTTACTCTCAAACTAAATCATTTGGTTATATCCAAGCCAAATTCTATTCAAACTCCAATATCAAATTTCAAACTCTTAACTCATCAACTTAATTCCATTACCAGATTATTCACTAATCAATTCCAGTTTCATTTAACTTAGTCGAAGTTAAATTTTAATTTATTATTCACTTTCACTATTTAAATCCATTTAACTTCATAAGTTAAATTTAAATTTCAAATTTCAAATTCCTGGGTTCATTTCAAATCAATTTGAAATCATAATACCAATTCAAAAACATTTGAATTTCTAAACAACTTGTTTTCTCAAACAATTCAAAAACAAAATATTTGGTAGTAATCCATCACTTAGCAACTCGAAAATTACACCGATGATGTATCGATCCATCCTCGGAATTATTTCCCAGCGAACCGAAATGAGTTCAATACTATATCACTTTCAAATTGAAAATCATTTTCAAAATCTCCAAGGAACTTAAAATTTCCTTATTTCAAATTCAAATTCTGATTTTAATTCAGATTTAATTCATCGTCTTTCATATATTACACTTATATGAATTCTAATTGGTTATCCATAACCATTTCACCTTTTTATAGTTTCATTCGATTATACTAACAACCAATACAACCAATTATACTATGTTAATTTCAAAACATATCATGTTGGTTCATCATATTCGAGTGTTTAGAAACCCCTATCGATATTGTGGTGCCCCACCATCGACCAGAATTTATAATCCACTCAACCAATAAATCTCCATAATATAAAACAAATTTTTATATCAATTAACAAATACGTTCACTTGTATATATACACTCAACTCAATCTAGGGTATTACTAACCCCATCTCTACTGAGTTATGCCACAGAGCCAAGGTAATTCACTTAACCTTAAGCTCTGATACCAACTGTAATGACCCGAAAATCCGGTCCAATTTTAGCTGACCAAATAACACAAGTCCAACCCCAAATTGCACTGGAAATTCAAGAAATTAATAGAAAGAAGACAGAGGGTGAGGATAGACAAGATAGAACTATTAGAATAGAAGAAGAAGAAGAAGAAGAACATCATCATCAGAGTAACCACGAATCTCACAGCGGAACGAATAAAATATAACATAACTTTTGAAATACAAACAATATTGTATACAATAACATTTCAGAGTACAACATTTACAACAACAGCGGAAATAATAATAGCTATAGAATCTTGAAGCCTCCTGCTCCAAGCTCTCCAAGTGTATCTGTAAAATCCTGAACTACTTGACTGCCCGTACAAATTTAGGCACCCAAGAGTTTAGGTAGAACAAAACAAAGTAAACTCCGGGTCAGTCATGGGACTGGTATGAGTAAAACAGTTTAAGTAGTTTGAACAAGTGAACGATATCTCATAAGACCACGCCATATAACGGAATGGGTTTTTTCCCTTATGAGAATCCAAAATATCTTTATATCAAAAACCTTTTGATATTATAATAATGTCTATCAACCACAACTATAATAATCATCTAGCAGAAACGCTTTCATCTCACGTTCTACATATATAGTATACAATCAAAACCGCAAGCACGTATTGGGAAATGGATTTCCAACTATGACAAGGTATGGAACCACCTTCCGATCAGTGTACTCTAGGAACGATACACTGGAGTTCAACAAGAACATCTTGCAACTCAGCCACACATGACTGACCACTCATTTCGCTTGAGTGTATCGAATGTATATCACCAACGGTTAGGATCAGCAACCGTTTCCCGTATATATAGGGGACAACATTGATAGATTAAAGAAGCAAATGAATATTCTCTAGATAGGTGATTATACACCCTACTTCGGTGCGACCGACTTAGCCATGTTGCCTGCCCGATTTTTGTCATTTACCGGTTGTTGAGGCCAGAGGTTACGACTACTTTTCATTCATTGATAATGCGATCACTTTGAATGCCACATTATCAAATCCGTAAATCATTAATTGGTTTACACAAATATTCTGGATGTTATGCTAAGGGAATAAATCCGTTGCAACCATATATATTTATACAGACCAACCCATTCGATCATTGGAAATACTCTGTCAGACACCCGTCCATATACGTTAGTTCTGGGACTGAACGAAACCGAAGGCACTATTCAGTACATCCATCTTAGTCTATTGTTATCTAAGATTTATACAACAGCCCTTGTACTTTACTCCATCTTCAATTTTCTTTTGCCTATTCGCAACGCTTATGCCAATACAGAGTGGTTCTTTGGATAAGAATCCAACCGGTCTCTCCATATTAACAACAATAAAATGGTCAAACTTTGATAGTCTGTGATTTAACTATCAAATGAAAACATGTCGGTGTTCACACAACGATCTTAATTCCAAATGGAATTATCGATCAAATCATCCAACATATAAATATATATATATATATATTCATATTTCCTTATTTTCTATAATTAGAAAATATACTTTATTAACACTGGAAAACATTTCCATAGCTTATCCATGTATCACCAACTTTTCAAAATCATCAGTCCCTAACTGTAAACTAGTAAGTGAATAATCCCCTAAGTATAAATCCCGAAGGCCGAAACCAACATCAGATCGATACTCAGAAAACTATTCAACTTACTAATCTCTAGTCGGTTTCTAACTTTTGTTTAACTCCATTTCTTAATCTCTGTGTTTGATTCTCCTTTCGAATAATTATATTCGATTATCTCCTTTCGAATAATTATATTCGATTACCTCCTTTCGAATAACTATGTTTAATTGACTCCTTTCGAATAACTACATTCGATTAACTCTATTCGATTAACTCTAACTAGTTAACTCTAACTGGTTAACTCTAACTGATTAAATCTAAATGGTTAACTCAAATTCGAATAACCTATATTCGATTAACTCCTTTTAATAATGTTTATTCATTTATAAAGATTTACTTTTAGTAACGGTTCTTTACTTTATAAATGATTTCCTTTTTTATAATGTTTTCCTTTTTATACATCTTATTCTGTTATACATAATTTCCTTTTTAATTCTATTTATTTTTCTATATTCCTTTTTAATCCTATTTGTTTTCTAACAAATATTTCCTTTCAATTCAATTTGTTTTCTAACATATATTTCCTTTATAAAATCCTTCGATTTATAGATAATTCATTTTCAATAACTCTTTGAAAATTTCTCTTTCTATATTCCAGTATCACTTATGGATTTTAACGTGTCGTATCACAAATGATCAATATCATTCAAACATATGAAATCAACAACGGATTTTATAGCACAACATATATCACAATATATGAAAACGGTAAATTAAATGTTGAGGAATCCCGCCGGATTCCTCTAACCTGTTCCCCTGCATCACAGATTGTTAAACCATAAAATTAACATCAACTTCATTTCAGTATGAAATGTTCTAATATGCAACATCAATATTTAATGGTATATATATTTATATATATATACTTTCAACTAACTGACTAGTAGTTCAATCAACCAATCTACACACAACAGTCAATCAATATCTAACAGTTCTAAAAGTACGTTATAAAAATATAACTGTTCAGAGTTGGTGAGTTTTACTCACTTTGGCAGTTCATCGTTAAAGAACGATAAACTGTTTGTTTGATTTAAATCAAACAATTTATTTCGCCGTAAATTCAAACGAGCACCAATCCACTTCTAGTCAGTTCCATTGTGTTACTCCCATCCATACGATCTGGTCGGATCTGATTTCGCTTGATTCCGTTTCCGTATGCATTAGTTGTGATAAATACAAGTTAACATACATTTTAATAAAATAAACAAAACATGGATATCTATTTGAAAAAGGCCTTAACCTTTCTTTTCTAAATCTCAGCCCGGCCCAAACCTATTTGAAGCCCACCAAAACAAAGCCCTTAGCCCACTCAGCCCACCAAACATTATCAGTGCTTCAAACCACAAATGCTCCTTTCTATACTATTGCCAAAACACAATCCTTCAGGTTCACTCACTTTTGAATTTACATGCACTCGCTACTGCCTTTCAACATATGCCCGCTTACACTTGTTTCGAAATCTGCAAGGCCTTTCTACTCCTATCCGAACCATAACACCTACCCATCCGCAACTAACCCTGTGTCACCAAGCAGACCCACTCCTGTTTAAAACAATTTGCCTAATATCTTCCTTCCGGGATCAATACACTGCTCACGTACTGCCTTCTCTTCGAAACGCAGATCCTAATTTTTATTTCAGACATCTCGATGACCTTCGATATCAACACAGCAAAACAGACCCAACCTTCCCCAATGCGTCAGTTTCCTCTTCATAGCAGGTAAACTCCACAAACCCGACTTCGCCAAGGAGCTCAGCACACACAATCCTCTGAACCCCCCTGTTTATCACTCCTCTATCTCACGCTAGTTTCTAGATGCGGACAGAACTGCTTCAACTCCTCTCCCTAAATCAATTCGCAGCTATCCCCTTGTATAACCGCAACCATTCACACCCCCACCTGATTCCGCACCGGTTGACCCCCCCAATGAATGTGAATCTTAGTTCGTTGCTGAACGGCAACGCGTTCTGGAGGAACTCGAGTCTGTCGAGATGCTTAGAGGAAGGACAACTCGACTGATTTTCTTCGATTTAGTTTTGATTTCTTTTTGATCGAGTTTGGCTGAGAAAAACATTTTCTCATTTGGTTTGAGAACGAGATGCGGTGGCCTGATATTTTTATAATATTGCTGCTTTCGGCTTTTAGTGTTGGTTCCTTAGTTCTTAGGTTTATAGGGTGTACATGGGATAAGGACAACCTTTCAAACTACATGGTAGCCTGCGTTTTAGTCTTTGGCCTGCACATTTTCCTTAGCAGTGACGGAATTTCATATATAACTTCTTTTAAATTTTTAAAAGCAACACATCCCACTACGTAAAATTTATATTCATCTATGACCGCTATAGACTGAATTAAAAATGTTGTTGATAAACAATGTGCTACGATCCCAAAGATATAATAACATCGGTAGTTTAACTCATGTTGTGAAACCCCAAAATGTCGATACAGGGTGCCAAATACTCCAAATAAAAAGTTGCTTATTTAATTAATTAAAAATTACCATAAAATTATAAAAATTAAATTATCACCACTTCCCAAAAGAACCTTGTCTAAATTCAAAACCGATCTCTAGTTATATCGAATAAACCGTTATGGTCGATAAACGATTCTATAGCGACTATTTTAAAATTTGATTTGGACATATCTCAAAATCTACACGACGAAATCCTGATTTTTCTCTTCCACTAGAAAGATATACTTCACCAGCTTCACGCGTTTCTTGTTTCACAGAAATCTGATTTAAAACGAACTCTGTACATTCAGTTGAAGTTCAAATCGCCAAATTACGAACTGCAGCGCCATTTCGAGCTCGATTATAATCATATTATAATTATATGTTCAAACTGTCGTTATTTAAATATATTCGCTAATATATTTCAACTCTAAACTGAAATAAAAATCTTAGGGATGACCCAGTTCACAGAATATTGTGATTTCCAATATTTTTGATTATTTCTGAATTAAATATATTATTTAATTATTATTTTAATTAAATATTCACCATTATTTAATTAACGACCATTAAATTCTCTAATACCACTATTTAAATAATTAAATTAATTAATTATTATACCCCTGGAAATGCGGGTCATTACATAATAGCAGATGTTGAATTACAGATCTACACTTGAATAACTTGATTGCAGAAGAAGAAAAAGGTTTGATTCAGTTCGGGCAGCGACAATATCTAGTCCTCCATTATTTTTAGTGTGGAGAAATAAGAGAAATGAGGCTGTATATATAGCCGCATCCCTAAAACCTAACTTCCCAGATCTGCCGCGGGGGGTCGACCCATGAGTTGACACCCCTGATGCGGGAGATTTGCCGCCAGTAGAAATTCGATTTTTGAACTTAAATTTGATTTTCTTATTAAATTATATATTTACATGATTCTCTTGCGTGTATACAAACTTCAAACCTTCAAAACTTCTTCATACGATGCCCGTTTTATGCAAACCAAGTGTCTATCTTGACCAGAATTTTGAGTTGGACACAGTGGCATAGTCTCTTTCCTTTAATTCTGAATATTAAACTAATCATTCTTTAATTTGTCCTCTTTAGTGTTGTTAAAAATTACGGGTGTTATAGTTTGTATGACTTTATAAGAATGGAAATCATGATAAAAGTGAATGTATTGATTGTATATTTATATTGAGTACGTGTAGGATGAATATGTGACATATAGTATGTTGGAAAAAAATATTCATGCCTTAGTATTTAAATTTTATTTATACATTCAAGACATGTTTATTAGGGTAAGGTAAATCAAGCATGTAAACAGTGTTTGCTTGCGAAGAATTTGCAAAGTAGAAAGTGAGAAAGAGTTACAACATTTGATAAGTATACAAATGTGCATTTATTGGCATTATTTTAATAGCTTTTCATAAGTTTATTGAATGTTTGTTGATTGATTATTGGATTGATTTATGTATCTTAATTGTTGATAAAATATGAAGAAATGGAACCTGGACCAGTTGATCCAAGCATTCTATACTTGCAGGCATAACAATGGACTAATTATTCGAACCTGATGGCAATATAATTATTTCATTAATTGATCAAAAAATTTGAACTTGTATGAGTTTATCGGTTTCCTTATACAATATTAGATTATTGTTAGATGGAAACTTGCGATCTAAAAGGGACTATCGACCATGCTTCTACACTTAAGCAGGTTACATCGAAGCATCCTGAGGTATTGATCTACTTGATAGAGCAGGATTTGGCTCGGTGCATAAGTTAGTGTATGCACAATTTGATTGCAACTTGATCAAGTCCTTTCTAAAAAGGAGGAGGCCTGAGAAATCCAAATTTCATCTTCGAGTAGGTGAGATGATGATTACTTTGAAGTTTGTGGCCGTGTTATTCAGTTTTCCAATAGACGATGATTGGATTATTAGATATGGTATTCCACACAATTATATGAACTTGCTTGAGGAATTACTTGGCATGACTCCTTCGGAAGAGTCTTGATGTGGGTAGTGAGATGGTCGTGACTACCTGGTACCGATCTCAGTTGGTCGGTGATATTCCATTAAATGCGTCTCCACTGTAGATAGCACATCAGGCTTATGCTATCATATTGCATATTATTATGTAGATCCTTTTTTGTGATCGGTCGGAAACTAGATTTTCTCTTCACTCATTGCTTCTCTGGGCAGCTAAAGCGGTTAGCGGTTCTATAGCGGTAGAGGTGCAAAAAGGTGCAGCGAGATAAAACGGAGAAATAGAGGAGATATAGTGAAGGCGCAAAAAGGTTCAATATATGTAAAACATAATATTTAAAATTAATTAATTATCGTTCTTACATTATATGTGTAGAAGAAACTAACTTTAATTCATCTTATACAACAAAATCTAATAATACCATGGCTACACATGCTAGATTTAATAATTATAATAGATTCCTATAATTTATCTTAATATTATCTCTTTACATTAACTTTATTATTATTTTTTTAAAAAGAACTAGTCAACTCAAGCTTGATATATCAATATCGCTAAAGCAATTGCTAAAAATCCTTGATTTAGTGAATGCAGCAGGAAATAGCAGGGCTAAAAGAGGATCTTCTGTTCATTGGCGCTAAATGGAAATAATGTAGTGGTTGAACAACGCTATGAGCTATAGCGAGGATTTTGCAGATCTTTAGAGGGGCTTTAACTGTATAGCTTTCTCTATTAGATAGCTTTGATTTATGTCGGAAATATGCATAAGGGTCTACAGTGCTAGCTTCCACAGACATAGAGTTCACGAGGGCAGCGTTGGGTCTATCGATGGATGTTAGAGTCTCGTTCAGTTACGTTTTAAGTATTTAGGTAAATGATTAGGTTTTATAAGCACTGGAAAAAAATATAAATACAACACATACTATTACTATTGCAGTGATCTTGGATTTACCTTCCGGTTGGTTGTATTTTAATGAAGATGCGGTAGTTGACAACACAAAGCTATATGGAGTTAGATAAAGTATTATTGATTGCTTGGTTTGATAAACGTATAGGTATGTGGGAAATTGTAAGTATATTTGTGTATGTTCAGATGGATTGGACCGAAGAACACAAAACTGGCACCTAGACGCAATTTGTTGTTTAACCCGAACAAATTCGATATTCTTGCCTACAATGCAGTGACATGGAACCCTTATAGTGAAGAAGACCTAGAGGCGCTTTCCCTACTGTCCACAGAGTCTAGACCGCCGAGGAGAGCCAGATTGCTTATGTTTTCTTTGACATATTATGCATTTCATCTCCCAGATAGAACAATGAGACAGTTCGGGTTACGTCAACATCTTCCTTTCATTTCTCCATATTACCATATTACAACTAATGAAGCTTTATATGAGGAAATGATAACATCGTGAAATAATCATTTTTCTTGTGAGGAACCAGAATTTGAGATCACACTAATCGATTAACAATACATGGAATTGTATTGCGACATTACACATTGATATGTGCTGCCAGGACCACAACCCACCCTCCTGCATTTCCTCCTTCCTAAACTTCTAGAGCTCCCGTAGAAGGAAATGTGATATGTATTAAATTTTGGAGTTGTATAAGATTTAAAATATTTAATATCATATGTTATTTATAGCAGATGGAGTTTACCGGACACTTCGGTTGGTGGATGAGCTGGAGAAAGAACTTCTGAAAAAAGCAAAATGAAGTGCATGTCTATTAAGCATATCTTTCATTCGTGTTTGTCAAAGAACAAAATAAATAGAACATACTGTTCACCTAATCCTCCTCGTCCTCCTCCTACTGCTTAATTAGAGGTTGCGCAAATATAGCCAGCTCCCAAGCCAGGGAAGAAGTACCGAAGCCATAGGAAAGGTAGGGTGAAGCGCCCTATGAGTTTCCTTTGCAACATATGATAGTGGTTAAAAGTTCCCAACCTTTGGTAGAACACGTTCAAGAGCATATCAAGGAAGAGAAAGAGGAAGAATCGACACCGAAAGCGTTAGAACTTAGGCCACAGCCAAAAGGAAAACCCCTCGGATTTTAAGACACTTGAAAGATTAGGATTTGGTATCTAAATTTTAGTGAACGAATTATGATGGTCATGTGTTTGGGTATTAAAATTTTCATTGTTAATTTGTTAATGTTTTTGTATTTGGATTTTTAGAGTTTTGATGGTGATGGTTGCGTAATTGGAATGTTGAAGTTTGAACTTGTGTAGATGGTTTTGCATGTGGAACTTGTGATGATGAAGGTTTTATGATTGGAACTTCTGATGTTCATGTATATATATTTGGTTTTTTAGATGTATTGATTTTAATGTATTTAGGATTTTAAGTTGTTTGATAGTTTTGTGATTGAAGCATGAATATTGAGATATTAATGTTAAATGTGCTTGAATATAGTTAGATGTTGATCGTTATATTGTTTGTGTTTTCATGTTATTTTCACGTGTAGTATCGACGGTTATGATAATATCGAAAAAAAATCATTCAGCCTCGTTTTGGTGGCATAATAAAATTGATAGAACGACATCTTGGATGTCGCAACTAGGCTACATCCGAGATACCACTCTGTAATTTACAATCTTCCTCCAAAGGGGGAGAGTGTAAATGCCAAAGTGATATCTAGTGCATCTTGATACTGCCTATTAGTGGCATCCTAGATGCCGCTATTTTTCTTGCACTCTGCCCCATCTAGAGGCTGACTGTAAATGCCGGAGCGACATCATGGATACCGCCTATTGGCAGCATCCTAGACGCCGCTATTTTTCTTGCACTCTGCACTATCGAAAGGCCGATTGTAAATGCCAGATCGGCATCTAGGATACCGCCTTTTGGTGGCATCTTAGATTCCACTTTTTTTTTTACACTTTCCCCATCCGGAGGTAGAGTTTAAATGCTGGAGCGACATCTTGAATGCCGCCTGTTGGAATTATCCGAGATGTTGCTTTTTTTAAATAAACCATCTGCCCTTTTCCCACTTAGTTGCTTCATCTAATTAAACCTCCTTGACTTTTCAACTTCTCGTTTTTACTTTCCCAAACCTTCAACAGTTGAAAGCTAATTTTCTAACTTTGTTCAACTTCAACAGTCGATCAATGTTAATTTTCTTGTTTGTTGTAGATCATCAAATTAGGTATGATTTTATAGTCAACTTTGATGGTTTTGATTTTGGGTTTAATTTGTGTGTGTAGATTTACAAATTTATATAACTTAATATTGTTACCTACGTTTACTCTAGTTCTGCTTTGAGGTTTTGTTACTTCTTTATAGGTGAAAATGGATAATTAGGAGATTGATGATGAGACAATAATGAGAATATATCGATTTTGAACAACAACAAGGTGGTGCGGTGTAAATGAAGGTTTGAACCACGATGTCGAATTCGTTCCTGAGACACAATTCGAAGAAGTTGGAAGAGGATCTTGAGAGACAGATTTTAGAAGATGTGTTGGTAGATGTACGTGGAAGACGACCGATTCCTACCAAGATGATAACCGGGCAGTCGTTTCACAGCATACATTCGCTTCACCGCATACAACCTGCTCATTGTAATTGTGGCAATGAATGTGATATAATTGTTTGTAGAAATGACAGATGCTGCACATCATTTCTACCACCGTTAATTTTATGAGGGTCATAAAATAAGAACTAATGTTGTTCCATGTTGCAATTTTTTTAGTGGTTAGATCCTGAAATGTACAACAGAACGGTTGAATATGCATTAGAGATGCAAGCTGAGCATAAACGATTGCATAAGCACAATCTACAACTAGAAAATGCGTTGATGAATCAGAGGTATAACTTTACAGAATACCTATATGTTGGATCAGTTGTTGGATCATTCGATGGGAAGTAAGCATTTTGTCTATATCCAACATGAAGTGTTTGTAATACTTAGAAGAACTATGTAAAAATTAGTATCATTCGATGGGAAGTGAGCGTTGTATCTGTAGTAAGTACGAACTATTTGTATTATTTAGATGAATTATGTAAAAAATAGTATCATTCGATGGGAAGTGAGTGTTGTATCTGTTGTATGTAAAATTCAGTAGAATTCAATAGAATTACTTACATTAACTAGTATAAATCAACTACAATGAAATTAACTAGCCGAAGTACACATATTTTTCTTAATCACAACAACACTGCATTTGCTACATCTTTTGGTGTTTGACTCTCATCCATAGTGTTCTTGAATCATGTAGACTTTGGTCATCCATGTTGCCTTTCCACCACAAGAGGCAATACCAATTGGTTATCCATTAACGTCCAATATCATTTATCCCTAACAGGGTGAAATTCGAAGGTGTAAACAGCTAGGTATTTCCAAACTATATAGTATGGTGAAGCAAAATCATGATGAGCTCTATTAGCTCCCATTGAAACAGATGAGCAAGTGACCATTATATGCATACAAGGTAAATGTCGTAGCAATGGTATATTGCACGTACATGAGCAAGTGTTCTGATTGATTAACGCTTTGAATTCATTGCCAAAGTATGCACTACCTGCCTTTCTACCTAGTTAAATCGAATAATTCTTGTTCACCTTGTGGAACACCCCGCATTTTTAATTAAATAATAAAATAAAATTTTGAAATTTTTTCAGAATTTGGTCATGAAATTATTGTCATTGCGTCCGTGACAATTTTTTGAACAATTTAGACATATGGTTTGCAGAAAACATATTTAAAATGAAAACGTTATTTTTAAATGAAGTTTTAGAACAAACGTGAAAAAAAAAGATAAGAGGAACACTAATAAGAGTAATAAATACCAATGTTTTTAGTCTTTTGAAAAAAGCTCGTGTAGTCCAGTTGGTAGAAGCATGTCTCTCTCATGTGAGCGGTGCAAGTTCGAGTCCTGTCAGCGACATGTTTTTAATTTTAGAGGGACGACTAAAGAAGTACATATTCTAAGAGAAATATATATATATATGTACATATAAGGAAAATTATACATATAGGCAAGTATATATATACATGTATATGTATATATGTATATATGTATGTGTAAAAATATATACATTTGAATAGGAAATTCAAAAAGTAAATTAAAATCAATCAAATTGAGTAAGAAATAACTGATGGCATAATGCCATTTGAAATTTTAAAAAAAAGAGGATTGTGCGTAAATATATACGCATATATTCAAAAGGGGATTTTACTATAAAGGGAAAATTTTATATTTTTGTAAGCTCAAGGAAAACCCATAAAAAAATTATTCCTAAGGACAATACACTGTAAAACTGATACAATACGCATCGTAAAACTGATACCTAAAAACTGTTAGTTAAATTCTAAAACCATAAACACTATGAAACTAATACTTAAAAACAGGTAATCAAATTCTTATACCATGAACACTATAAAACCGATACCTAAAATATGTTGCTTTGTCCTTTAGAACAAAATTTCAGCCGGTCGTCCTTACGGCTGAATAACCCGTAATTTTGTCCTTGACACTATTTTCCAGAATTGAAAAATAGAAATTAAAATGTGGTTTAAGTGCAGAAAATAATAAATGTATAATGAATAAGAAATGGACAAGAAGCTGCATTTGAAATTATAATATGTATTAAAAGGAAGAAATCAATGAATTTATGGCATTAATAATGACATTAATTGAGCAGCTATTAACGGACAAAGATTTGAACAGTTACACGCATATACAAACACATACACACACATATATGCATATGTGTGTGTGTGTGCATAAGTTTGAAATTCAAATGTTGGATATATGTCGTAAACGGAAGAGAATAATTTACATAGTGATATTTAGCAAAAAAAGAAACTTTATCAGCAGCATTAAACAGGATTAAAGACAATAGAATCAACGTTAAGGACCCAGGTCGTGGGTCGACCCATGACTTACATGGGTCGACCATAGGGTCGACACACCATGGAGATGGGTCGACACATGGGTCGACCCATTAAGGGACATATCTGGATTATTATGACGTATATTTCTTGGCTTGTACGGTTCGAATTTTTAAATCTGATAGACCAGAATCTCCTGTACACCTATAAATAGACTAGCAGAGCCTAGCCACCAGCTCATATTTTCTGAGAGACGCCAAGACTCTGCCATTTTCTTTCTTCTCCAAATCTTTCAGAAAATAAAAATTTAGATTTTAGGAACTTTAATTCAAAATTTAAAGACCAAGAATATAAATCTACAATATAGGTGTTCAGGTTTTTGTCAACGTGAGGTAAATCATGTGAATCTGAATTATTTAGGTTTCTTTCTTTCTACCATTATTCTTTTAACATCAGATTTGTAAATCCGTGGTTATCTTAATAATATATTCAAAGAGAAAGACCATGGTATAGCAGACCTAAATCAGATTTAAGGATTGGAAAACAGTCAGGTGAGTGGATTTAAAATTATACCTTTAGGGTAATAGTATATTTACCTTTTACATTCCTTATAAATCTTAACATGATAAATAATTGTAATTTGTGGTAATTACGATATAAATTATTTTTAAAGTATGTTATGAATATTGCTGTTGTACAAATCTATTCAATTAATCGTCAGTTTGGATTAAGAATTACATAAATAAAAAAAATTGTGAAATTTACAATAAACATTAAGATGTTCTTGAAATTCTTATTTAATGACAAATTGGATTTGTTGTAAATAAAATTACAATGAAATTAGAAATATTGAAAAGATAATAGATATACCTAATTATGTATCAAAAATTTATAGTGATTTGGAAACATAAATGAAAACGGGAACTAAGGTCTAACTCAAAAAATAGAAAGGAGAAATTTGTAGTAGACGGAGTTAGTTGGATTTAGGAAAAAATGGATACATTTTGTAACAACCAGGAAAATACGAGCCAATTTAAAAATTTTAAATTGGTTATTTTAATGAAATTGGGACAATTGAAATAGAATATTTCAATAAAATAAAGAGTTAGAAATGGCGCGGCAGTTTGAAATTTTGAATTCAAACTTTAACTGACCGTACCAGGTGCAAAATAAAACGGATTTTAGTGAAACCAAAAATATTTAAATTTGTTTATGAATATCTTTCTAACGAAACAGAAAAATCAAAGTTTCATAAAGGGAATCAAAAGTTATGGCCAAACGAATTTTCAAAAAGGTCGCTATAGAGAATATATAGCCCTTGAAAATAGACATTTTGCAAACGACCTCAGAATTCAACGAAACCACTTTTGTTGGATCCGGGATGGCAAATTATTGCTAGGTTTCAAATTCCATAATTTTTGAAGTTAATATGTGAGCGTGGCAAAGGAAAATGTGTTTGGTCAATTTTTGTTAAATTGGGTCGACTAGAAAATAGCAATTTTTCGAATGGTCTCAGAATTCGACGAAACTAGTTTCATTGGGACCGTATCGTCAAAACATAGCTAGATTTATTTTTCTGGAATTTTTGGGATCAGTATGTAGCCCCGGCAAATTGAAATGTATGTTCAAAACAGAATTTGAATGTTTTATACTTTAATTTGAAGAATAACTGACTGTAGCAGTCGAATGGGCTTAGGAAACAAATCCCATTGTGTTCGAGATGGGCGTATTTAGCTAGGGGCAATAGTCGTTGGGTTTGAATTGGTGTTCGTATGGAGAAACACTATTTTAAAAATTAAATAAAGTACGGGCCAATAGAAATTTTCCAACATAAATTAAAAATAAAAAAAAAACCGGAAACCCCCTTTCTCTCTCGCGATCGACGATGGCTGTAACTCCATCGTTCCCGGCCATTTTCCGATCGCCATGATCGTCGATAGCCCCTTCCCCTTCACAACTTTTTGAAGCCCTCACTCCCCTCTTCATATCAACCCCCGCTGCACCCTCCCTCGTCTCGTATTTCGAGAGAACGAGCTCCCCAAAGTTCAGAACTTCGCCGCACCGCCACCATCGCCAGAGGCGATCGAACCTGACCGCGACCTCACCCCCTGGCGCGCCTCTCCGCCCCCTTCAACGTCGCACCAACCGATTGACCTCACGCTTCACAGATTTGCAGAAAATCCTAAACCTAGTTTGGAAGGCTCGAAGAAGGTAACAGTTTAATTTATTTTAAACTGTTCTATAGCACTTTAAAGCGCTACGGTTTATGATTTTACAATAAAAATCGTATCTTTTTGCTATGTTGACGAAATTCGATGAAACAGGAGACATCAGGCCCATGTCGACGCTCTCCACATTCTAGAAGTGTCCGTGGGTTTTTCTGAGCCCGCTACTATTTTTAGCAAAGCAACAAACCAATGTGAGATTTCTAAACTGAAATGTGAATGGAAATGCGTTGCATAAGTTATATAAGCGAAGTATAAATTATATACGCGTTGTATACCTCATGTACATGTGTTGTATAAGTTATATGAGCGATGTATAAATTATACATGCATTGTATAAATCATATATGTGTTGAAATGGAAGTGAAATATACTTATATATATATATATATATATATATATATATATATATACACTCCCCTCGTCCGCAAACCATGGACGATATTTATTGATTGTGAATTGGCGTGAAAATTTTGGTGAATAATGCGAATGGTTGATAGAATTGTTTGTAGTTGATATTGTTTGATTGTGGTTGAAAAATACCCGTTTGTGGTTGAAACAAAATTAGAATAGGTTGTGGAAAAGAAAAACATACTCGCCTGCGTGCGAACTAGATGTATGAAATCCCCGTTGTCAAAAACTGCGAGATTTTAAGGTAGAGCGAGGAGCCATAATTGGGACGATGTCGGTTTTATATACCCTGTCGTTATGCTGTTGAAATTTTCAATAATTTTCATGTGTTGAAACTATATTCATGTTTTGAAACTATATTCATGTGTTGAAACCATATTCATGTGTTGAACAGAAATTCATGTGTTGAATATAAATTCATGTGTTGAATAGAAATTCTTGCGATGAATAAAATTCTTTGAAAAACAAAAATAACATTTTATCAAATATATAAAATATTCATGTTTTAAAAAAATTGTTTTAACACTAAAAATCACATTTTTATTATATATATAAACTATAGAAAATAGTCATGTGTTAAATAAAGGACTAGAACGATAAAAATCATATTTTTATCGTATGTGTGAAGTTGAAAACATTCACGTGTTGAATATAAGGAGTGAACAATAAAATCTACATTTTTATTGTGAATATGAAGTGCTAAAAATGTTCATGTGTTGAATAAATATTTTTGATGACAAAAATATCATTTTTATCATGTTACGACTCGCTAAAAATACACAAGTGTTGAAATAAATATTTGTTTGCTATGAATATTATTTTTAACATGTATGTGAACTAAATAAAATAGTCATGTGTTGAAATATATTTTTGTTCGCTAGAAATATTATTTTTAGCTTAGTTTCACATATATATATATATACAAACATTTGTTGAACAGGAAAATGGATTAGTTGTTGAGTAAAGAATTTATTTGCGTGCCCGACAAATAGGTAAACCTTAATAAGTTGGATGTGCAATTTTATTATTGTATCAACTCCTGTGAATGCCATTGGATGCGGAGTGGTGGTCGTTCTGTGTGAAATAATAAACGTCGCCATAGGATAGTAACAATTAATTTTGAACTACAATACATGGCATACTTCTTGAAGATAGGCATACTTCATCATATACCACATAAGCATTTGGGGCTTGCGTGACGAGGTTGAAGATTTACCATACAAGCGAGAGTCTTGTATGGCGGTGACCATATATTACAGGTTGAACTAAGGAATGATCTGGACTATATAAAATGTAACAGTAAAATTGCAAGATTAATAAAAACTCCACATGGGTCTGGAGATGACAATAAACACGTCTCTCTGGTCATTAAGGCACAAAAACCATTTATAGGGAGACGAGAATTTATTCTCTGGAGTTATGATCTATACACACTCCCCTATGGACACCAGAATATATCACTATAAATATGTGCATGCTTATTAGGATTTATTGGGTACCTAATACGGCCCAATAAATTTCCAAACCCCTTCCCGTACAAAGGAGGTTATAGCGAAATTTTATAAAATTTTAAGGCGTTAGTGAAATATTTGAAGTGAAAACGATATTGAAATCGTCGAATAAATTATATTTATATATATATAAATATAAATTAAATAAAACGAATCGAGCCCCTACAGTTCGCGTTTTGAAATCGTAACTTTAAACGATTATGCCGAAAGATCCGACCATCGGATTTTGACGAAACTGGAACCATTGGGTTCGCTTTGGGAATATCTTTCCAATGATATAAACTTTGTTGAGATCCAACGGTTAGATTTTCAGATATGTGTAAAACAAATTTGAAAAAAAATAGCGCCAGTGTCTCGGCACAACCTGAAACGTCGTTTAATTAAATAGGGCCATTTTTAAATAAATAAAAATGGTGATATATCATTATAAAATATTATAGACGATGTGGAATGAAAATAAACCAATTATACTTGGTTTGCTTGTCATTGGATGGTTGAATGTGTTTGACATGAAAATTATACTAAAGAACTGAAATGTGAATGTCGAATAATTTAACCATGAGAAGAATTGATTTGAAATCTAAATATACGTGAATTATTTGAAAAGGCCGAGTTAATTCTCATTTCAAATAATTGATCGACGATTGGAAGTCAAAGAGATGAAGACGGTTCAAGACCGACGATCTTCACATCGGATGGATGGGCCTACTGATGCTTATGATTGGAGTAGCTACCTTGAGGGGCTGAAGTGGTAGCCGTCCGGACGTATTTGTTGATTGTACGGATATGCGAGGAATATGGTGCCTCCGGTTTCGTTCAGTCCCAGAACGAACTTGTAAATGGACTGTGTGTCTGACATTGAATTTTGTTCTGTGCTGATTGATCTCTATTAAATATATATCTGTTTGGCGGCGGAGAAATTATTCTCTTTCTTAACGCCCTTCTCTGAGACGTACGAGCTCAGAGGTTATATATCAATAGAAATCAGTCGCATGGAGTGAATTGCCTGTGTGGCATGCCTAAGTGGCAGATGATCAAGGCTTTTGTTGAAAAGCAAAGTCTTGTGGTCAATGATCAAAGCACGACCTACGTGGTGTAGCTTTGTGTATAGCATTGATTCGTGAGCCTCACACCTCGGTAAGAGTCAAAAACGGGATAAGGACCCAAGGAGTGCACGACGTTTCTTTCTAGCTATGGGTGATGTCAGTGACCTACCAGCCCTGACATTTATATACTTTTTACCTGTGTGGTTGTTGGAATGCGAGGCACCTTGTTTATAGGTCCTATAGGACCAGGAAACGTGTGTTCAGGAATAATTAATCCTCAAAAGTAAGAAAGGACCGGCCTTGGAGGATCCAAGGATCACTGTGTGTGGTCCTGAGACATTTGCTAGAGTGTCTCGAATCGGAGAGGAGCTTTCCCCTTGCCTCGACTCATGATGGAACCCAATTTCCAATACGAAATTACGGATTTGATTGTAGAACCCTTATGGCGACATAGTGGTATGGGATGCTCATGTCGTCTATGATTGATATTTATGACGGAAGTTGCTTTTGAAACATATATGCACTAGTAATAATATCAAACACTTTTGTTTTATACGTGTCAAGCATTTCTTGGCCATTATAAGGTAAAACTCTATCCTCCGCCTTGCATTGCATTGTGTGATGGGACCTGAGTCTTATAATGGCTTCATTTTTATAAAAAGCATTGCGATGATTTAATAATTTGCTTTATTTCATGCACTGGCAATCACTGGAGTAAACCCGTTCCGCGAAAGTGGCATGGTCCTATGATTTGCCTTATTATTGTTGTTTAATTAGATAAGTAGATTTCTCATACCAGTCACATGACTGACTCGTAGTTTGTTTCACCTTGCAAACTCGGGTGCCCTTATTTTCGCACGGGCAGCCTAGTGACAGGTAGCAGGACATATTTTGGCTTTGTCACTTCAGTAGGGAGTGCATATTGGCTTATATGGCGAGGCTTGACTTCTCAGTGTTTTGGCTATTGATATTCCGCCATTATTATCTATGTATATGATTCCGCTTCTGGCGATGTAGACTGATATTTCTTTCATGTACTCTTTTATGTATATGTACCGCTTATGGTGATGTAGACTGATCTTTTACTTTCATGCACTAAGTTGTATCCTACACTGTGCTCTCTGATGTTGTGACATATTATGATTCCACTGTCATATTTATGTAAATTATTCTATTTGTTGCTTATGCTATTATCTGTACTCTGCTAATGATGATTAATGTGTTATATTCCAAACATTATCCTTAACACCGTCGTACGGGGTTTTGGGATCGTCACACATTTCCATAACGGAAAAATTACTGTAAATGTAGTTGCAAGAAAAGGAAAGAAAAAGGCATTATTGTGAAATAGGGATTCTTTTACCATATTTCACACTAATCAAATAAAATATATATGTATGTATGTATATGATGAAAATAAAAGAAATAGCTTGCAACTAAGGATCTTGATTGATGTGCGTTATGGAAACTGATCTTTACATCTTTCCATTAACCAATCTCACGAGGTGTCTGAAATATTTTCCTCAAATAATGAGCATATACAAGACAATAGGTAAATATATGTTACAATAGTTAAATTTTGGTTAATGTTAATGAACCTTGGGAAAATGTGATGAAGGGGGAATATAGCCTATTATAATTAATTATACGAATGAGAATGTAACATAATAAGTAGGCTTGTCCTAGGGATAAGTGGAATATAACATGGGTTATAATAAATGAAAAAGGGAACTTATTAGTAAACCTTGGTTAGGAGAACTAAGTTAATAAGTAATCAACAACAAGTTGTGATGACGGAGTAAGACAAGTGTAACGACCCGATTTTGAACCCTCTTCAAGCCGGTGGTTAGCCCACTCAAAACATTTTGCGGATTGTTATGGGATACGATACATCATAACAGAACACAAAGGAACATTTCATTGTTATTACAACAATATTACATTAGAGTACAAGAATATCATAGAACAAATAATTGATACACAATGGAAAATAAAAGTACACAGCGGAAGACTACAGAATAATCCAAAGATTAGCTCCAGCCAAAATCTAGGATCCTGTTTTAAAAATATTTGAAAACCCAAAACTGTTAGTTGCCCATGTGGAAAATATGGGCACCCAGAATTTAGGTGGGAAACAATAAACTCCGGCTCAGTCATGGGGATGGTACGAGAACCAAAACAGTTTTTATAACTTATTTTAAAGTTGGGTAAATCACGGGACCGCACCATATAACCCGGAATGGGCTTCCTCCACATGAATACTAAATATAAACTATTTGCAATGCTTTTTGAAAAATGAAACTATTATAAGACTTAAGTCCCATCACATAATGTAAGCGCAAACCGGAGAAAGAGTTTTACCTTATAATAGCCAAATATGCTTGATACACCAAATTTCTCTTTTATCATTACTAGTGCATAGTATGAAAATCAATTTCAAAAATAAATGTATCAATCTTAGATGGCATAATACCCCATCCTATTATGTCTCCGTATAAATTTACAACTAAAACCATAAAGTCTTGTATTGGAAATTGGATTCCATCATGAGCCAAGGCAAAGGATCTTACTCATCCGAACTTTTTTGATGGTTGGAAAATTACCTGAACATAACGTTTCACTGTCTTGTCGGACCTACTATCTAGTCAGTACATTGACCACCCTCTGATGCGCCTCAATTCCAACATCCACATAAGTAAATTTTTGGGCTCCATACCATCGCATCACTTTTAGCTAGAAAGAAACGTATGTCCTTTCTGCGGTCCTTCATCCCGTTTTTGGCTCATACCCGGTTGTGAAGCTTGCCGAAGTCACGTTTCAACACAAATCTCTGCTATATCAGCCATGCTTTGATCACCATCCACAAAGCTCTACTTTTAAACAAAAGCTTTGATCAATCAGCATCTTAGCATGCCACATTGTCAATTCATATCATATAACCGATGTCTATTAATATATAGCATATAAGCTCATACGTCACAAAGAAGAGTGTTAAGCTACAAGGATAAATTATCCGCTACCAAACAGATATATATTTAGTAGAGATCAATTAATTCAACATAAAATACAATGTTAGACACACAATCCATTTGCAAGTTCTTTCTGTGTATGAACAAAACTAAAGGCACCTTATTCCTCATTCCATATGTCCAATACAGGAGATAGACCCTTGCATATCCTGTCGATCTCCAAGTATGTCTGGACGACCACCACTTTAACCTTATAATGGGAGCTGCCTAAGGCATCAGCAATACTCCAAACGATGTGAACATCTCTAGTCTTCAACCACCATGTTCAATATCTTCGACAATATCCATATTAGTTATTCAGAATGGGTTGAAACATGGTCTTTCCGAATAACTATCGCATCATTAACACCAAGTGATATATAAGCATATTGTAAGTCTCATTCCAATTTAGAATATATTTTTATTCAAATATTCTTTGACATTGGGAATTACTCCCATAAATCTTATCAAAGATTTACATCATTTAAACTTCTTGTTTAACTCTTTCCTTGGAAATCATTTCATAAGATTATATAATCTCTTTTCACAAACTTAACTCAAATTAAGGTTTATAAGCCTTATCGGGATTATCTTACAAAAAAAGTAATCTCTCATATCGTTATCCCATTCCCTGCCTATTCAACCCATGGAGCAAAACTAGTGGTACTCCATATCCAACACACGTTGTGTTTTGGAAAGTTTAGTTACCTTCTTTCATTCCAAAATCTTTGTTAAAAGATTTATTAAAAACTCTAACATGGCTTTAATTTCTATTTCATTCAATCAAATCTTTTATTGAAAGATTTATTGCAACTCAAACTTGATAAATCGTCTTTCCTTTAACTGGGTTAAAGAACAAATGTTTTTTAAAACATCATCCACTATAGACCCAAAATCGAACTTCTATTCAATTCCAATTAAATCTATTAATTGAAAAACTTCACTTTGGATAGATTTATTATTCTTAATTAAAATATTTATTGCATAAAATTTAATTTCAATTAGGTTTAAGAACAGTGTAATTTAAGACACCATTCACAACAAACCCAAAATCCGATTTGATATCAAATACAAGGCTTTGAATAGAAATCGTATCGGCATATATTCAATATCAAATTCTGAACCGATAGATACTGTATTGGGAATAACGATATCATTATCTTCCAAAATCCTTAAGATAATATCCATATAGTTATGGAATCCAATACTGAAGTATCCAAAGACTATTTAGGTTCAAATCCAATCCAATTTATACATTGGAAAACCCTAGTTACATTTAAACCCTTACTATCTAAAATGTTATTTTGAAACCACTAGATTGTTTTAACTTCAGAAAACTTCATCTAATCTTAGTCGAATATCTGATGTACTTTTGGCTCTTCCCACCCCTTGCCTATTGGAACAGTCTCCAGTTAAATCTCAAATGTGGTACTAGACTGTACTCTTAGGAATCACCACATATTCCTTTTGGTTCTTTATTCTAATTGTTAACTAACTTATTCAGATAAAATATCATTTATCATTCCAAAACTCTTAATATTCCATCCAAAACCTTCTTAAATCATTTATTATGATTTATCCATATTTTTAATAATTTTAATAAGGCCCTTACAGTCTGTTTCCAAATTCGGATCACCGAACTGCAAACATAGCGACCATTCCCAAAACAGATTTAAACTTATTTTAAAATCAAACAGTTGGATCTTAGAACTTCTTATTACATTTGTAAACTCTTTTCATTTTGAACCAAAGGCTTTCAGTTTCGGGAGAATTCGACGGTCGGCTCTCCCGATACATCGACTTGAAGTTACGGGTCGAAGTTCACGAACTACCATTGCGCGACATGTCTTATTCAGACTCGATTCGATTTATAATTAAAAATAAACTGAATTGTTAAAAAATAATTTATTAATTATATAAAGTATATGTAATTATCATTGGAAATTATATTTCAATTATTTCCCTTCAAAATCAAATATTTTGATATTAAGTCATTTTAATACTATTTTAATCATTAAAATAATATTATTTTTCAAAACTCATTATTTTAAGTCCAAACTTTCCTGACATTCGTTACAAAATAAATAAGATACTTTTGAAAAGAAACTTCTTTTAAAACGTTTTCTAGATAGCATAACCAAACTTCACTTTCGACATTTACTATTCACTTTTAAGAGAAAAATTAGTTATACCATATCTATGTGAAATTTAATTCAAAATAAAATGTTCCAGTACGAATATTCATCGATATTTTAATATCTTTATGTCCATCCAAAATCGGACCTTAAATTCAAATTTTATTTTTCATTGAATATTTTATTATTAAAATATTCAATTTTATTCTGAATTAGAATGAAATTAAACCAACTACCTTATAACTTCATTTGGATTTCAGATATCATAGGCATATGATAATAGTTGTAAACAACTATTAATACCGAATTATCACGCATTGGCTTTGTTAACCTAAGTGTCAAGGTTGTTAACACTTAAACCCAAATCAACCATGGTTAAATAAGATATTAAATCTTATTAACCCAAACATTGTTGTATTTAATAACGCCATTCATATCAACAACATCAAATTCAATGATCAACTGTAAAGACCCGTAACTTCCCCGTAAAGGAAAGTGTCGGATAGTTCGAGAACAAACCACAACAGAACGCATACAGAAGAACGTTTCATTGTATATTACAACAATGCATCAGATTACAAGAATATACAGAGTATAAATGAATATTACACAGAAATATCAGAGATTTAAATTACATTTAAATACATAGCAGCGGAAAATAATACAATACACAACTAGAAGAAGATATACGGATACAAAGCTTTCCGGATATCGTTCCAGCTGTAAACCAGGATCCTGTGAATATAAATCTGCAAAACCAAAACTACTAGTTGCCCGTGTCAAAAATAGGGGCACCCAGAGTTTAGGTTAAAACAATAAACTCCAGGTCAGTCATGTGACTGGTGTGAGAACTAAAACAGTTATTAATCTTTATTTTAAATCATTAGGTAAATCAAGGGACCACGCCGTATAACACGGAACGGGTTTCCTCCCAAGAATACCAGTGCATAAAACAAACAGCGCAATGCTAAATAAAGAAAAATGAAGCTGTTATAAGACCCAGGTCCCATCACACAATGCAACGCAGTCGAGGATAGGGTTTTCCCTTATAACAGCCAAAGAATGCTTGATACGTTTAAAACAAATCATTTGATACTAATATAAGTGCATAGTATATAAAACACTTCAAATCATAAGTATCAATCATAGGCGGCATGAGCGTCCCATGCCACTATGTCGCCATGTATAGGTTTACAAATAAAACCGCAAAGTCACGTATTTGGAAATTGGATTTCCATCTATGAACCGAGGCAAAAGATAGTCCTCAACCGATTCGAGACTGCCTAGCCCGAGTCTCAGGCAAGCGCGCAGGCAAGCCTTGGATCCTCAGGGCCGGTCCACACGGAGTGGATTAAAATGCCTGAGCACTACGTTTCGCCGCCCTTTGGGGCGTAAGCGAGCCAACGAATGACTCCATCGGACCCGGATCGTCCGATCTAACCGAGGCGCCTCGCAACAGCAACAACCACATAAGTCAAACTCGTCAGGGCGTGTAAAACCACTGATGCCACTTCTAGCTAGGAGGAAACGCAGGCCCTCCCTGAGGTCCGTCTCCCGTTTTTGGTTCATACCTGGTGTGAAACACGCGAGGTAAACGTTACACAAAGCTACGCCACAAAGGCTGTGCTTTGATCATCACCACAAGACTTTGCTTTTCAACAGAAGCCTTGATCATTTGCATCTTAGCATGCCACACAGGCAAACCATCCTATGCAACCGATATCAGTCACACAGAATGAAATCCGATGTCAGACACACAGTCCATTTACAAGTCCGTTCTGGGTCTGAACGAAACCGGAGGCACCTAGTACCCCGCATATCCATCGATCTCCAAGTACGTCTGGACGATCACTAACTGTATCCATCTTCTTGGGTGTACAGCCCAATCAAGATCATCAGTTATCACCCAAACGACGTGAAGACCTCCGGTCTTCGACCATCGTCTTCATCTTCGACTTATCGTCGTATCAGTTATTCAGAATGGGATAAACCCGGTCTTTCCGAATAACTCGCGTATATTTTATAAACGTGCTACACAAACACAACATACGCCTCATTCCAACTCATTAGTCATTAACCGTAAATTAATCAAGAGAATAATTCCCCAAATATTAACCCCGAAGGTCGAAACCAACATCAGATCAATATTCAGAAAACCATTCTACTTAGCTAACCGACAGTTAGTTTCTAAATTTCACGTTCAAATCTAATTAAAGATTTAACTATCGCCTGGAGCAAAACTGGTGATACTCCCTTCTCGATCTTTTCAATCTAATTAAAGATTCATTAAAACTCCACTTAGTTTTAATCTGTGACTGGGTTAAAGAATCAGTGTCATTTAAAACACGGTTCACGATAAACCCAAAGTCACATCCCATTAATTATCGGGTTAAAGAACAAGTGTTATTTAAAACACTGTTCACGATAAACCCAAAAATCAATATCCATTCAATTCCAATTAAATATTATTTAATTGGTACACTTCATTAAATCTAAATAAAAAGATTTAATCTTTTCTCAACTGGGTTCAAGAACAGTGTTAGTGAAGACACCATTCACGACAAACCCAAATCACATTCAATATTCAATACAAGGCTCTGAATAGAAAATATATCGGCTTATATTCAATATCAAATTCTACGACTAACAAATGTCGTATTGGAAATAACGATATAAATATATATATCTTTCAAATTTCCATAAACAACACCTGTATAATCACGAATTCCAACATCGAAATATTCCGAAGACAATTTCGATTCAAATCCACTCCAATGCAATCATTGGAAATTTTGGTTATTTTCAAAACCCTTTTCAAATTCAATTTATTTATTTAAAAATAAATAGAATTATAATTCTAGTTCAAAACTAGTTCATTTCGATAAAAAATCTATTTTTATCTTTTCAAATAGGGAGTTTTTCATCCCAATTCTTCAAAAATCATTTCTTATGATTTTATACAAATTATTACTATTTTTAATAATTTTATCAAGGCCCGTACAGTCGATTTCCATTAACGGCCATCGAACTGCACTTACAGCGACCTTTTTCGAATTTGATTTGGACGTATCTCCAAATCCAACCGTTAGATTTCAAATTTCTAACATTCATTAGAAAGCTCTTTTCGATACGAACCCAACGGTTCCGGTTTTAGGAGAATCCGACGGTCGGATCTCCCGCAATGTCCGTTTGAAATAAATGGTCGAAATTCACGAACTGCCGCGGCGCGGCGCGTTCTATTCAGGCCATTATATTATATATATAATATATATAATATATATACTTCGTCGATTTCTATTTAAAACGAATTATATAAATAGTTTTAAATTCGTTTCAAAAACAATTTCAACTTCCTTTTCAATTCAAATCAAAATTGAATTCTTCTTTATAAATTCGTTTCAAAATTCATTTCTATTCAATTCAAATTTCAATTCAATTTGAATTCATTTTAATTCGTTTTCAATTCAATTCATTTCAAAATCGTTTTCAATTCATTTCATTTCGAAATCGTTTTCAATTCAATTCAAATTCGTTTTCAATTCATTTCATTTCGAAATCGTTTTCAATTCATTTCATTTCGAAATCGTTTTCAATTCAATTCGAATTCGTTTTCAATTCATTTTATTTCGAAATCGTTTTCAATTCAATTCGAATTCGTTTTCAATTCATTTCATTTCGAAATCGTTTTCAATTCAATTCATTTCGAAATCGTTTTCAATTCAATTCAAAATATTCGATTTCGAAATCACTTTTCAATATTCATTTTTAAGATGAATAAAATCGATATAAATATCGTTCACGTCAAAATGGCGTCAATCTAATCAACACGGCTTCATAAATTTCTATTTTCAAATATTCTATTTCAAATATTTCTTTTTCAAAATAGTTGTTATTATCAAAATATTTCGTTCAACACATGACCAATCTCAATGAATGAGTACTGTCAACCCATGAACTTTTATTTTATAATATTCTTTATTTTTCAAATTGGAATGAGGCCCAATCAATTACCATATAAAGTTAATTATATGGATTTTCATACAACACATGTATATCATAGCATTGAAAAATAATCAACCATCAACCAAAGTGCACTACACTGTATAAGCATCAAATATAGATATTCAACGCTTATAACAGCCTGTCAATCAATCGATCGACACATTTAACCAATCAGGATGAGTGAACTTCAAATTTCATCCCAACACCCGTGTGGGGTTTCAAACAATCAAACGCATATTTTATTTGTGCAGTTGGGCGATGTGTAAAATTTATCGACCCAATCAATGTCCTTCAAATAAGTGTACATAAACAAACCGTCTGGTTTGTAAATGAATATTTATTTATTCATTTTCACTATATTCATATTCACGTTAAAAATTATATTTTTAACGATAAAACATTTTATTCCAACATATGAATTTCTATTATTCATTCTTACAATAAAATGATATTTTTATTTTTCTAACATATTTTAGAAAATTTCGGCGGCATAACGGCACGATACTAGAAACGGGACGAGGCCTAGCCTTATCCCCGGTCTAGTGAAGGCCCACGCCATTCACACATCATTCAAATCAATTTCATCTCACCAAACAATTCAATTCAAACAAATAATTCAACCAATCTATGCAACCAAACAAACAAGTCCATGGTCTGTGGACGATTGTGTCGGGTGCTACTAAGCACCGTCTGCATCCTAGTATATATATATAACTAGAAAAATTAAATTGAAAGGTGAGAAATTCTCACCGAAAGCTATCCAAGCTCCACGGCACTTCATTTGCAGAAGTCTTCGTCGTTTCGCCTTTTTGTCACCTTCGTTGCTGCTTTCACTACATACGTAAAAATCACATTTTTACTTCGCTATTCAATATATAAAAAAACGAATTTTTATTTCAAAGTTCAATATATAAAAATCGAATTTTTATTTCAAAGTTCAATATATAAAAATCGAATTTTTATTTCAAAGTTCAATATATAAAAATCGAATTTTTTATTTCTTTCTTCGCCATTCAATATATAAAAATCATATTTTTCTATCGAAGTTCAATATGAAAAAAAATCGAATCTTTTATCATTTAAAAATCATAACTTTTATCGTTTAAAATCATAACTTCTATAGTTTAAAAATCATAACTTCTATAGTTTAAAAATCATAACTTCTATAGTTTAAAAATCATAACTTCTATAGTTTAAAAATCATAACTTCTATAGTTTAAAAATCATAACTTCTATAGTTTAAAAATCATAACTTTTATAGTTTAAAAATCATAACTTCTATAGTTTAAAAATCATAACTTTTATAGTTTAAAAATCATAACTTCTATAGTTTAAAAATCATAACTTTTCTAATTTAAAAATCAAACTTATTTCTAATTTTTAAAAAAAAATATATATATATAAAAACAGAAAAGGAATTCAAATAAACACTTACCGAGAAAAAAAAAAGAAGAGGGGGGGGCTGATCGGCGTTTTCGGGTTTGCTGGGTGGTTTTTGGGTGCGTCGTCAGTCTTCATTTTAGAGGAGAGAGAAACGAGGGAAGGGAGAAGAAGAAGATGGAGGGCGGCGGTGGTTGGGGTCCCCACCTGGGGCGTCGCGACTTCGATTTGGTTAGGGGGGGGGGTGTCGCGACTGGAGATGGGGGGCTCGGGCGAGGTCGAGGGTGGAGCGAGGTCATCGGGGAGGAGCTGGGCAGAGGGGGGGGTCGATGGGGAGCGGCGGCTTCCATCGCTGGTGCGGTTTTTTTTTTTTTTTCTTTGATTTCTGATTTAGGTTTCGAGGGAAAAAGGGGGAAGGATATATTTATATTTTTTTATTTTTTTTAATTATTTTATTCGAAAAAAGTTGACTTTTACATACGACCTCGAAACGAGGCCCACCGCCTGTCGTCCATAGCGTATTACCCCCATTCTGAACACAATGGGATATATATCGCAAGCTGATTCGACTGTTTGAATCAGTTTCCGTTTAATTTACATTTAAATCACTATATTGAATTTTAAACGTACCTTTCAAATTACCGGGGTCACATACTAACTAGAAAAATTCTCGAAAAGTATTTTCTAGCTTCGTATTGACGATACGGTCCTAACAAAGCTGGTTTCGTCAAATTCTGAGACCGTTTGAAAAATGGCCAATTTCCAGTCGATTAAAATCAACTGAAAATGGTCAAACGCGTTTTCCTTTGCCACGCTCACATATTGATTCGAAAAATTATGAAATTTGGAATCTAGCAATAATTCGACATCACGGACCCAACAAAACTGGTTTCGTCGAAATCCGAGGTCGTTTGCAAAATTGCTATTTTTAAGGGCCTTATATATATATAAAAATATATATAAATTCCACAGCGACTATTTCTAATTTTAAACTGGACATATCTTATCATTTCTAAGATGAAATCTCAGTTTGTTAACTTCGTTACAAAGATATAGTTATACAGATTCAAATATTTCTTGTTTCGTTCAATTCTGACTTATATTGAATTCTGTATATTCATTTGAAATTAGAAATCGAATTTTCGAACTACCGCGCCATTTTCAATTCCTTTTTTAATTATATATAAATATTTATATTCTAACGACGACGCGTATAAATATATACGTTCGAATTATATTCAAAATAAATTTCTCGTCGATATTATTTAAAATAATCTATTTTAAATAATCAAATTTCGCTAAAATTGCCAAAATAAAATTTTCAAACTGGCTCGCATTTTACGGGTTGTTACAATCTCCCCCACTTAAAACTTTTCGTCCCCGAAAAGGAACAAAGTCGAAAGTGGTTTGATTATTCAACTCTACGCTCGATCTGGCTTCCATTCTCTAACTCTTTAGTTTCTGAGAATTTTCAAAACTTCAAAAATTTGGCTAACACCCTAAATTTTCGAAAAATTTCGCCATAACCTCCCCTGCAATGGGAGCATCGGGGAATTTCAAATAGCTTCCCCGGTCCTTCAGATCTCAAAAAGAAAAAGAAAAAGCCAAGCGGCTAGCCAATAGGCTCACAAAATCATCATCACCCAAACAAAACAGGAAATTATGTAGTAAACATGTACCTATTTGTCGGGCAAACAAATTTTATTCTCTGGCTCTAGCCTCCTTGCTATGACCTGTTCAATGATATATATGTATATGCAAGCAGATGCGACCAATTTTCAATATCGTTCAATATTTGATATAATTAGGCTAAACGGTTCAAAATTATCAAACAAATGAACAAACAACCCAAACATCAATCAATTAGTGAATTTAACGTTTCAAATTCATAATTTTGATACATATACAAAAAATCATGTTTTGATGCCAAATCACAACAATGAATTCTAACTATATAAGTTTTGGGTTCTCACACCAGTCTAATGGAAATATATAGAAATCACACCTTCGAAACACGAATATAAATACTGATGATGTGGCCACATCATCAGAATTATCCCCGGGTGTCTAGAATGTGACTCTATATCTATCCAGTATATTAAAATTTCGAATACACGCGGATCAGACGTATACGCAAAATCTATATATACTGGACTGTCCAACTCAATATAAATAAATAACCAAATACGAATAGTTGATTTAGATTTTCAAAACAAAATTTGTTTTCATTTGAAAAATATACTCATCACACTCGTTCTAGGATACTACTGATCCTATCTCTAACGAGTCATTCTAATTGGATATTACTAACCCAATATCTGATGAATTCTTTCGTATGGTTCTAATGTGTCTTGTTCTCTAGCTTTGTAAACCAAAGCTCTGATACCAACTGTAAAGACCCGTAACTTCCCCGTAAAGGAAAGTGTCGGATAGTTCGAGAACAAACCACAACAGAACGCATACAGAAGAACGTTTCATTGTATATTACAACAATGCATCAGATTACAAGAATATACAGAGTATAAATGAATATTACACAGAAATATCAGAGATTTAAATTACATTTAAATACATAGCAGCGGAAAATAATACAATACACAACTAGAAGAAGATATACGGATACAAAGCTTTCCGGATATCGTTCCAGCTGTAAACCAGGATCCTGTGAATATAAATCTGCAAAACCAAAACTACTAGTTGCCCGTGTCAAAAATAGGGGCACCCAGAGTTTAGGTTAAAACAATAAACTCCAGGTCAGTCATGTGACTGGTGTGAGAACTAAAACAGTTATTAATCTTTATTTTAAATCATTAGGTAAATCAAGGGACCACGCCGTATAACACGGAACGGGTTTCCTCCCAAGAATACCAGTGCATAAAACAAACAGCGCAATGCTAAATAAAGAAAAATGAAGCTGTTATAAGACCCAGGTCCCATCACACAATGCAACGCAGTCGAGGATAGGGTTTTCCCTTATAACAGCCAAAGAATGCTTGATACGTTTAAAACAAATCATTTGATACTAATATAAGTGCATAGTATATAAAACACTTCAAATCATAAGTATCAATCATAGGCGGCATGAGCGTCCCATGCCACTATGTCGCCATGTATAGGTTTACAAATAAAACCGCAAAGTCACGTATTTGGAAATTGGATTTCCATCTATGAACCGAGGCAAAAGATAGTCCTCAACCGATTCGAGACTGCCTAGCCCGAGTCTCAGGCAAGCGCGCAGGCAAGCCTTGGATCCTCAGGGCCGGTCCACACGGAGTGGATTAAAATGCCTGAGCACTACGTTTCGCCGCCCTTTGGGGCGTAAGCGAGCCAACGAATGACTCCATCGGACCCGGATCGTCCGATCTAACCGAGGCGCCTCGCAACAGAAACAACCACATAAGTCAAACTCGTCAGGGCGTGTAAAACCACTGACGCCACTTCTAGCTAGGAGGAAACGCAGGCCCTCCCTGAGGTCCGTCTCCCGTTTTTGGTTCATACCTGGTGTGAAACACGCGAGGTAAACGTTACACAAAGCTACGCCACAAAGGCCGTGCTTTGATCATCACCACAAGACTTTGCTTTTCAACAGAAGCCTTGATCATTTGCATCTTAGCATGCCACACAGGCAAACCATCCTATGCAACCGATATCAGTCACACAGAATGAAATCCGATGTCAGACACACAGTCCATTTACAAGTCCGTTCTGGGTCTGAACGAAACCGGAGGCACCTAGTACCCCGCATATCCATCGATCTCCAAGTACGTCTGGACGATCACTAACTGTATCCATCTTCTTGGGTGTACAGCCCAATCAAGATCATCAGTTATCACCCAAACGACGTGAAGACCTCCGGTCTTCGACCATCGTCTTCATCTTCGACTTATCGTCGTATCAGTTATTCAGAATGGGATAAACCCGGTCTTTCCGAATAACTCGCGTATATTTTATAAACGTGCTACACAAACACAACATACGCCTCATTCCAACTCATTAGTCATTAACCGTAAATTAATCAAGAGAATAATTCCCCAAATATTAACCCCGAAGGTCGAAACCAACATCAGATCAATATTCAGAAAACCATTCTACTTAGCTAACCGACAGTTAGTTTCTAAATTTCACGTTCAAATCTAATTAAAGATTTAACTATCGCCTGGAGCAAAACTGGTGATACTCCCTTCTCGATCTTTTCAATCTAATTAAAGATTCATTAAAACTCCACTTAGTTTTAATCTGTGACTGGGTTAAAGAATCAGTGTCATTTAAAACACGGTTCACGATAAACCCAAAGTCACATCCCATTAATTATCGGGTTAAAGAACAAGTGTTATTTAAAACACTGTTCACGATAAACCCAAAAATCAATATCCATTCAATTCCAATTAAATATTATTTAATTGGTACACTTCATTAAATCTAAATAAAAAGATTTAATCTTTTCTCAACTGGGTTCAAGAACAGTGTTAGTGAAGACACCATTCACGACAAACCCAAATCACATTCAATATTCAATACAAGGCTCTGAATAGAAAATATATCGGCTTATATTCAATATCAAATTCTACGACTAACAAATGTCGTATTGGAAATAACGATATAAATATATATATCTTTCAAATTTCCATAAACAACACCTGTATAATCACGAATTCCAACATCGAAATATTCCGAAGACAATTTCGATTCAAATCCACTCCAATGCAATCATTGGAAATTTTGGTTATTTTCAAAACCCTTTTCAAATTCAATTTATTTATTTAAAAATAAATAGAATTATAATTCTAGTTCAAAACTAGTTCATTTCGATAAAAAATCTATTTTTATCTTTTCAAATAGGGAGTTTTTCATCCCAATTCTTCAAAAATCATTTCTTATGATTTTATACAAATTATTACTATTTTTAATAATTTTATCAAGGCCCGTACAGTCGATTTCCATTAACGGCCATCGAACTGCACTTACAGCGACCTTTTTCGAATTTGATTTGGACGTATCTCCAAATCCAACCGTTAGATTTCAAATTTCTAACATTCATTAGAAAGCTCTTTTCGATACGAACCCAACGGTTCCGGTTTTAGGAGAATCCGACGGTCGGATCTCCCGCAATGTCCGTTTGAAATAAATGGTCGAAATTCACGAACTGCCGCGGCGTGGCGCGTTCTATTCAGGCCATTATATTATATATATAATATATATAATATATACTTCGTCGATTTCTATTTAAAATGAATTATATAAATAGTTTTAAATTCGTTTCAAAAACAATTTCAACTTCCTTTTCAATTCAAATCAAAATTGAATTCTTCTTTATAAATTCGTTTCAAAATTCATTTCTATTCAATTCAAATTTCAATTCAATTTGAATTCATTTTAATTCGTTTTCAATTCAATTCATTTCAAAATCGTTTTCAATTCATTTCATTTCGAAATCGTTTTCAATTCAATTCAAATTCGTTTTCAATTCATTTCATTTCGAAATCGTTTTCAATTCATTTCATTTCGAAATCGTTTTCAATTCAATTCGAATTCGTTTTCAATTCATTTTATTTCGAAATCGTTTTCAATTCAATTCGAATTCGTTTTCAATTCATTTCATTTCGAAATCGTTTTCAATTCAATTCATTTCGAAATCGTTTTCAATTCAATTCAAAATATTCGATTTCGAAATCACTTTTCAATATTCATTTTTAAGATGAATAAAATCGATATAAATATCGTTCACGTCAAAATGGCGTCAATCTAATCAACACGGCTTCATAAATTTCTATTTTCAAATATTCTATTTCAAATATTTCTTTTTCAAAATAGTTGTTATTATCAAAATATTTCGTTCAACACATGACCAATCTCAATGAATGAGTACTGTCAACCCATGAACTTTTATTTTATAATATTCTTTATTTTTCAAATTGGAATGAGGCCCAATCAATTACCATATAAAGTTAATTATATGGATTTTCATACAACACATGTATATCATAGCATTGAAAAATAATCAACCATCAACCAAAGTGCACTACACTGTATAAGCATCAAATATAGATATTCAACGCTTATAACAGCCTGTCAATCAATCGATCGACACATTTAACCAATCAGGATGAGTGAACTTCAAATTTCATCCCAACACCCGTGTGGGGTTTCAAACAATCAAACGCATATTTTATTTGTGCAGTTGGGCGATGTGTAAAATTTATCGACCCAATCAATGTCCTTCAAATAAGTGTACATAAACAAACCGTCTGGTTTGTAAATGAATATTTATTTATTCATTTTCACTATATTCATATTCACGTTAAAAATTATATTTTTAACGATAAAACATTTTATTCCAACATATGAATTTCTATTATTCATTCTTACAATAAAATGATATTTTTATTTTTCTAACATATTTTAGAAAATTTCGGCGGCATAACGGCACGATACTAGAAACGGGACGAGGCCTAGCCTTATCCCCGGTCTAGTGAAGGCCCACGCCATTCACACATCATTCAAATCAATTTCATCTCACCAAACAATTCAATTCAAACAAATAATTCAACCAATCTATGCAACCAAACAAACAAGTCCATGGTCTGTGGACGATTGTGTCGGGTGCTACTAAGCACCGTCTGCATCCTAGTATATATATATAACTAGAAAAATTAAATTGAAAGGTGAGAAATTCTCACCGAAAGCTATCCAAGCTCCACGGCACTTCATTTGCAGAAGTCTTCGTCGTTTCGCCTTTTTGTCACCTTCGTTGCTGCTTTCACTACATACGTAAAAATCACATTTTTACTTCGCTATTCAATATATAAAAAAACGAATTTTTATTTCAAAGTTCAATATATAAAAATCGAATTTTTATTTCAAAGTTCAATATATAAAAATCGAATTTTTATTTCAAAGTTCAATATATAAAAATCGAATTTTTTATTTCTTTCTTCGCCATTCAATATATAAAAATCATATTTTTCTATCGAAGTTCAATATGAAAAAAAATCGAATCTTTTATCATTTAAAAATCATAACTTTTATCGTTTAAAATCATAACTTCTATAGTTTAAAAATCATAACTTCTATAGTTTAAAAATCATAACTTCTATAGTTTAAAAATCATAACTTCTATAGTTTAAAAATCATAACTTCTATAGTTTAAAAATCATAACTTCTATAGTTTAAAAATCATAACTTTTATAGTTTAAAAATCATAACTTCTATAGTTTAAAAATCATAACTTTTATAGTTTAAAAATCATAACTTCTATAGTTTAAAAATCATAACTTTTCTAATTTAAAAATCAAACTTATTTCTAATTTTTAAAAAAATATATATATATATAAAAACAGAAAAGGAATTCAAATAAACACTTACCGAGAAAAAAAAAGAAGAGGGGGGGGGCTGATCGGCGTTTTCGGGTTTGCTGGGTGGTTTTTGGGTGCGTCGTCAGTCTTCATTTTAGAGGAGAGAGAAACGAGGGAAGGGAGAAGAAGAAGATGGAGGGCGGCGGTGGTTGGGGTCCCCACCTGGGGCGTCGCGACTTCGATTTGGTTAGGGGGGGGGGTGTCGCGACTGGAGATGGGGGGCTCGGGCGAGGTCGAGGGTGGAGCGAGGTCATCGGGGAGGAGCTGGGCAGAGGGGGGGGGGTCGATGGGGAGCGGCGGCTTCCATCGCTGGTGCGGTTTTTTTTTTTTTTTCTTTGATTTCTGATTTAGGTTTCGAGGGAAAAAGGGGGAAGGATATATTTATATTTTTTTATTTTTTTTAATTATTTTATTCGAAAAAAGTTGACTTTTACATACGACCTCGAAACGAGGCCCACCGCCTGTCGTCCATAGCGTATTACCCCCATTCTGAACACAATGGGATATATATCGCAAGCTGATTCGACTGTTTGAATCAGTTTCCGTTTAATTTACATTTAAATCACTATATTGAATTTTAAACGTACCTTTCAAATTACCGGGGTCACATACTAACTAGAAAAATTCTCGAAAAGTATTTTCTAGCTTCGTATTGACGATACGGTCCTAACAAAGCTGGTTTCGTCAAATTCTGAGACCGTTTGAAAAATGGCCAATTTCCAGTCGATTAAAATCAACTGAAAATGGTCAAACGCGTTTTCCTTTGCCACGCTCACATATTGATTCGAAAAATTATGAAATTTGGAATCTAGCAATAATTCGACATCACGGACCCAACAAAACTGGTTTCGTCGAAATCCGAGGTCGTTTGCAAAATTGCTATTTTTAAGGGCCTTATATATATATAAAAATATATATAAATTCCACAGCGACTATTTCTAATTTTAAACTGGACATATCTTATCATTTCTAAGATGAAATCTCAGTTTGTTAACTTCGTTACAAAGATATAGTTATACAGATTCAAATATTTCTTGTTTCGTTCAATTCTGACTTATATTGAATTCTGTATATTCATTTGAAATTAGAAATCGAATTTTCGAACTACCGCGCCATTTTCAATTCCTTTTTTAATTATATATAAATATTTATATTCTAACGACGACGCGTATAAATATATACGTTCGAATTATATTCAAAATAAATTTCTCGTCGATATTATTTAAAATAATCTATTTTAAATAATCAAAATTCGCTAAAATTGCCAAAATAAAATTTTCAAACTGGCTCGCATTTTACGGGTTGTTACATCAATCCCAATCAGTATCAAATAATTAATGATATTTCATCATTTCAAATTACCATTTATCAAATTTCCTTAACTTCAATAAGCGATACTTAGGGAATCTTTTTAACTTGTTAAGGGGTGATTAACTGTAACGACCTGCCTTTTCGACCACTTCAAGTCAGTAATTAAACCAACTTAAACCGCTCGAAATGACAGATTGTTATTTAGCTTACGGGGTTTAAATAGAATTAGACACAGAAATCAATGAATAAATAAACTATAATATCTCATAGTAGAATAATTTTAAAAAAAATATCAGAGCTTGTAAAAAAAATTAACACAGCGAAAGTACATAGACTTTAAATAAAATAAAATTTTAGAAATTTTCATATCAGTGCGCGCGTCTTCACGATTCTTTAACTTCGATAGCTGCAAATCTTTAAATCTGCAAACGCTTGGTCTGACCCGAGCGTTCCATGCAAATTTAAAGATTTGCAGCTATCGAAGTTAAAGAATCATGAAGACGCGCGTACTGATCCGAAAATTTCTACAATTTTATTTTATTTAAAATCTATGTACTTCCACTGTATCAAGTTTTTTTTACAAGCTATAATATTTTGTGTAAAATTATTCCATTATGAGATATTGTAGTTTATTTATTCTGTGATTTCTGTGTCTGATTCTGTTTAAAACCCATAACCTAAATAACAATCTGTCGTTTCGAGCGGTTTAAGTTGGTTTAATTACCGACTTGAGGCGATCGAAAAGGCAGGTCATTGTAGTTGGTATCAGAGTTTTGGTTTACACAAATCTTAGCTTATGGTGTTTAATAAGAATATGTCATTAGAAGTCACTATTAAGAGAGCGTAATTTATTATGAAACTAAAATTTTGAAAGAGTAGCACAGTGGGGGCATGGTGTTATTTTGAAATTAATAAATTTTGAAACAAATTATTTTAAAGGTGATAAATTAATTTGAGAACATAAGTTATTTTGAAGTATGTTGTTTTGTCTTATATATTTAGAAATCAAGAATGTTTCAGAATAATTTGAAATTTATTTTCATAAGAACCTAATATGATTGTTTTTTCCGATTTGAAACGAGTTTATGAAATTCTTTTATCTTGAATTTGAAAAGTTTGAATTTGTAAAATACTTGATTGAAAATTTGATAGAAATCATATTTCTGATTTTCCAATTATTGAATGAATTTTTTTTTTCGAGCAATTTGGAATATGATAATTGGCTTTTAAAGTGTTTTATAAACAAAGAGAAATTTCGATGACTTAAACCCGGTAATTTAAAGGATTTCAAAAAAAAAAATCAATGATACTATAATTTGAAAGTATTTGTAATTATTGTGCAAAATGATTTATAACTTCGGGATATGAACCTTCGGGATATGAACTGATTTGATATGTTATCATGATGCAAGTAACCCGTGACTAAAGACAGGTATGATGTAGGTGTAAGCCCTTGATAATGATCTTCTCGGAGAAGAGACATCATTTATTGATATTGATACATATATGTGTTGGCCGTGCCTAGTGGCCTTATCATTGAGGGGACACCTCTCAATCTGGGTAGCATATATATATATATATATATATATATATATATATATATATATATATAGATACGCTTGTGAAATATTTGAGACTTTTCGAAAATGTTTTGTTTTGAAATCCCGAAATAAAGTATGATTCGATATAAAAGAAATATATAATATTTCAATGATTTTAAAATGGAATTGGGATTTTAAGTCGAAGAAATTATTTCAACCTTTAACTTCAAGTTTTATTAAGAAGTAATTTCGATAAATTATGTTTTAGGGAGTTTTGAAGTTTAAAATCCTACTGTTATTTTGTTTAAACTAAATTTTGTATTAGTATAAGTATTTTTTTGGACACATAAGTATGATTTTGACAACCTTTCCTTTTCGAGGACGAAAAGTTCTGAATGGAGGAGATTGTAACATCCCGTAAATTTCAACCCTTTAAGTTATTGAATTAAATTTAATTATTGAGTTTAAAGTGGTTTTAAAATAAATTTTATAATGTTATTTAATAACAATTCCAATTTTATTTCTAATAAACAACAATTTGTAACTAGTTAAATAGTGATTTAAAACAACTGAAATTATTATCAAATTGTACGTATATTTGTAATGATTAATTTCAAAACTATTGATAATAAAGAAAAGTAGTAGTTGAATCATTGTTTTCTTTAAAAACTTTAATATAGGAGTTTTATGATAATTGATAATAAATTAATTAATGTTTCCAATTTAAATTGTATAAGAGAAATTATAACGAAATGGAGTGTTAATGGTATACAATGCACGTTTTAACTAGCATAGCTAACAAAAATTAATGTTGACATTAATAATCAAATAAATCAACACATGATTTCTTTGCTTATTCATATTTCATGCAAGTTTATTTTTTTTCCTCTTCGTTCTGTACTTTCCTCAAATTCACTACCTCCTTCCTCTCCACTCTATTTTTCCATTAATTACACATTCATTTCATACATTTATCTATTAATTTATTTCCCTTTATTTTATTAATTTATTTCCCTTTATTCTATTTTCATGTATCTTATTTCATATTCTCATTCCTTAAATCTCTATCCCTTTAATTCTTCTTTTCCCTTTTTGTTTCCCATCATTATTTTCTCCAAAATCAAACCAATTCCACGTGTATATATATATATATGTATTTCTCTTATCTTTTATATCATGTTGTTTATATTCAAAAGAAAAAAATTACCGTAAAACTTTTAACATTATATATGTAGAAAATTTGATGCAGATATTTAATATTATGTGTTTTGAAATTTGAAATTTGAAAAGTTACAAACCGTATAACAATTAGCATCAAATAATTAATCTTACATTCATTTCTTCTCGTTTATCCTCTTTTTCTTTGACTTATTTTTGAAATTTGAATGAAAAATAAAATTTGTCACCTCAGCCATAATTTGCCAATTTATTTCCTTTGTAACGTACAATATATGAAGAGATACCAATGTGAAAAAATTCACGTATCTTTCTCAATTTTCTTCCTAATTTTTTTTCTTCTCTGCAATTGTCTTCTACAAAATTTTGATCTTCTTCCTCCTCTCCACATAAAAAAAACTAAACCTAAATTCCTTTCAACCTTCATCGGTCTCCTCTTCAAAAAAAAGGATTTTCAATTTCAAATTCGTTGCATAGGATTGGTCATTATCCGTGTTTTTTCTTGTCTTCATCATATCCACACAAGGTGAGTTATCTCATGATTATTTTATACAAGTTCTCAACCACAATGCTACAAAATATAATAGTTTATACGCTGCCTTGTTCTTAAAATTGGAATACATATATATTGTTTTTCACATTAATTTTTGCCACTTATGTTGCTGCCATGTAAAAGATGTTGCGTTTTGTTGCCTTGTCATTTTGTGTATTTGCCACATGCCTATAACTTCCATTGTTATTATGTGTACTTTGCATTTACTATTCTGACACCATGATGTCATGCACTTGCTGCACATATACTTGAATATGATACCCATTTTGTTCTACAATATATGTTGCACACCCAAATTTACCTATGAGTACATGCAATTGCTTTGAATCATACTTATTAGTACATGTGTTTGTCTTGCTATATATTATTATTTGTGTATTACAGTTGCAGTTGCATTTGACAGTACAAAATAAATGGATATATATATGCAATAGTGATTGTTGTATGTCATAATTGTTATATTTTTAGTTTTTTGTGTGTGCCATGACAGTGATTTAAAATATTTATTATTATGCTTCCCTTTGCCATGGACATGGAAATTACCCTGATGTGCCTTGTATTCTTGACCATATTGCTTGAATGTATCATTTTCTTTTGTTGCTGGGTTGTCCACTTTGTTCTTGCCTTGTCCCATACTTGGTTATTGTCATCTAAAATAAATGTGTACATGCAGTACCTTAGTTGACTTTAATATATGCGTTCTTAGATCTATTTTAGTATTTTTAAATATTATGCTAGGATTAACTATTATATTTTATGGTTAACTGAAGTTGATTTACTTGAATATAGTTAATCCTGACTTGAGTGTTTTGTGTTTGGTATGAAATGCTCAGGTTAGACCTAAGTGTTGCAGATCTAAAGATTTCAGCTATCGAAGTTAGAGACACATGAAGGCGCGTGCGTTCCGAATCAAAAGTTATGTAAAATTTATTTTATTGAAAAATGTATGTAGTTAAATTCCGCTATAAAATTTTGTAAACTCTGATATTTTTGTAAAAATTATTCAACTGCATGTTATTATGTTCTGTGAACCTGTGTATTGGTTCTATTAAACCTCATAAGCAATAACAATCTGTCGTTTCGAGTGCTTTAAGTTGGTTTAATTACCGACTTAAAGCGATCGAAAAGGAAGGTCGTTACATTAACCCTACCATAACTACCAAATTAATTTTAACATCGTATTTAACCCAGTTTCAACATCCAGATCACACCACAATTCATTACCAACTTCATCATACCTCAGTCAAGCTTTAAACAGTATGAGCTACAATTAACTGACCTAATTAACTAATTAAGCTTAAAAGTTTTCACCATGGATTTCCACTCAGCCAGTATTTTTCATGGATGGACCACGAACACTTGCTCGTAACTATGATACCCTTCCGGTGACTCTAAATATTTTTGGAAGCTTATGGGTTTGAGTTTGGGGGTTAAAGTGTTCCTAAATTCACCAGACGTACTCACACTCACAAATCTGCGAATATGGGGCAAACAGGAGGGGAGACGAGGTTTAGGGGAGTTCGATAAGGAAGTAGGGCCCACTTATTTTGGGATGGAGAGGGCATAGGCACAGGTATAGGGGTTATACGTGGGGTGTAGATGCAAGGAGGAATGTGGATTTAGGTTTATATGGGGTGTTATTTGCAAATTTTTGTAAAAATTTGGTTTTTAGGGGTTTAAGTGGAAAAAGGGACCACGGTAAGGGAGGAGAGGAAGGGGAGGGATGGAGCATAAAGGTGAGTGTATGGGGGAGGTACGGAAGTTAGGTGGAGGGGGAGAAGAGGAGGGAAGCCATTGATTTGGCAAGGAGGAAGGAGGTAAATTTCAAGAAGAAAATGAAAAGAGAAAGGGAGGAAGAGAAAAGAAGAAGGAAGTTTTATAAAAAAGGGGAAGGCACACGGATTGATGACATGTCGAAAAAAGGATAATGGAGGAGAAAAACACTTAGGGGACCTGATCCGTTGACACATCAATTGGCCTTTTTAGGCTTAAGTTATTTGTTTAAACGTTGAAGTGTTTTAGTTCAACGTCACATCTCTTGTTCATGTGACCAAACGGCAATTCTGTTTTCCATGAAATTTTGAACTTAAGTATATAATTTAATTTCAGATCCAATGGAACAGGTCTTGTCAGTTTGGAATTCGTTTGACCCTCCGTTTTATTTTTTATTGTGTTTTTGCTTAATTTTTACCGATTGACCCGGTATGTGTTTATTTTTCACACGCTCACATATTAACCCCAAAAATCATGAAATGTGGAATCTTACCATTTTTCGATGTTTTAAATCCGATAAAATTGGTTTCATCAAATTCGAAGATTAGTTGAAAAATGTTCCTTTGTAAGCTACCGAAATAGTGAAAATCATCGAAATTTTAAAATCAACCATAAATCCTTGTAAAATTAATCAAAAATAAATTTTAAATTGGTTCCAAAGAATTTAGATCATTATAACAAGGTTATGATTAAATAAGAAAGAATTAAATAGGCTTATTATTAGTAGACTTATAATTAGGAGTATTAAGTCAAATAAATGTAATAAATAATAAGCGGAAGACCGCTCCAGCGGCATAGGGCTGAATAAAGAAAGTAAGCATCCAATTGTGTGCTAATGAACCTTGTAACTTGACTAAAAAATGAATATGTGGATAATCAAGTTAATTAGCAATCTGATAAGGTAAATCAAGCGCGTGATTAAAAGATTAGACGTGGATTTAATAACACGTTGGCGTTATGCGCTTGGACCAGTACGTACGTCTGAAGGTGAAGAACCCAACAAGGTCGATCATCTTGGTGTTTGGAGACACGAGAGGAGCACGTTCACTATTCTATGAGACCGGAGGAAGCACGTGGATTCTACGGGACGTGGTAGGGTGCTCCGTGGTGGTCCTTTGTGCGATACATGCTCAGGCTATATTCATAGGGGTTTGGTCCTTACGGTACCACCCTGTGAGTATACCTTGACTGCAACTGTAGTCTGGCAGCTAGAAGGCTGTGGCAGATGGCGTTGGATGATTTGGCAGTTTGCTTTGGGAGAGGTTGGCCAGTACCAAATTAAGGATAGTAATCGTTGGGTACCTGTCATCGGTAGTCAGTGTGACGTGGAAAGACTAGAGCTAAACCTATAGACCGGCGATCTCACGCTATCGAGACTTTGGGTGCGGAACATGCCAGATTGGAAGTTAGATTGGTTGATAAGGAGCGTCACTTAGCTCTTGATGCAGTCTTTCCTTAGTTGAGGGTGGGGCCAGGGTAGGGCCATAGCTACCGTGAAAATACAGACCATACTTGGATATCATCTGTACTGTAGGCCTAATGAAGCGAATCTTTACAGATATTGAAATCTCCAGACCGAAATTCATGCATTGAATGTAGACCTATTATGGGACTCGTGTTTAAGTAGACAATACGTTTGTGTGAGGGTCGAGATACACCTATTGGGTGGTGTATTGTAAACAGTAGGGTATTGCTCCGTGTTATGACATGATTCGACCGAGGAGTTCAGATACAGCGATCCATACGATTATGTGGCATAGTGATGGTGGTAATCTGTGATTGCGTGGCATAATGATTTATATTTACTTACGTCATTTGGCGTAGGATAAAATTTGCATGCGCTTTCGTGGCGTGAAAGCGAAGACCGTACGAGGAGGAAACTATGGGAAATACCTTGAGATGTTGGGTACAGCTACATTTATACCATATTAGGTTAATTTACTGGGGAGTAGATGTGTACGATGTGAGTGCAGAGCCTTGAGTGTTGTTAACCCTAATAACCTAATAAATAAGAAAACATAAGTGAATGGTATATGTAGGGTTATTTCAGAATGTATAATTTATCAAATCACCAAAACTTTGTGTTCTGACCCCCTCCTCATAACATACTCGCAGGTTAGGTTTTTGAAAGAGATTTGGTAGCCTTTGGATACTTCTTAGACAGTATTATTATTTCAGTGTAACGACCCAGAAAATCTGAACCAATTTAAAAATTTTAAATTGGCTAAAATAATGGATTTTAAATATTTAAAATAAATATTTTAAATAATGGCGATGAAAACTGAGTTTGAATCGACGTTTGAAAACGAATATAATTAATTATAATTATATATAGAATTGAAAAGGGCGCGGTAGTTCGATAATTCGATTTCAAACTTCAATTGAATATACCGGGTGCAGAACAATCCGGATTTTAGTGAAACCAAAAACATTAGAATCTAATTGATGATATCTTTCTAACGAATCCGACCAATCGAAATTTGATAAGCGGGAATTGAAAGATATGTCCAGTTGAAAATTCTGAATAGTCGCTATGGAATTCAGGCCCTTAAAAATGGACATTTTGCAAATGACCTCGGATTTCGACGAAACCACTTTTGTTAGATCCGCAGTGTCAAGTTATTGCTAGGTTTCAAATTTCATAATTTTTCGAATCAATATGTGAGCGTGGCAAAGGAAAACACGTTTGACCAGTTTCAGTTGATTTTAATCGACTGGAAATTGGCCATTTTCCAAACGGTCTCAGAATTCGACGAAACTAGTTTTGTTAGGACCGTATCGTCAATACGAAACTAGAAAATATTTTTCTGGAATTTTTCTAGTTAGTATGTGACCCCGGTAATTTGAAATGTACGTTTAAAATTCAATATAAGGATTTAAATGTCATTTCAACGGAAACAGATTGTAATGATCAAATCAGCTTACGATACATATCCCATTGTGTTCGGAATGGGGGTAAAACGCTATGGACGACAGGCGGTGGGCCTCGTTTCGAGGTCGTATGTAAAAGTCAACCTTTTTGCAAAATTAAATAATTAAATAATAAATAAAAAAATATAATCTCCCTCCTTTTCTTCTGCTTGGCCCCCCCGTTTCATTATTCAGAAACGAAAAAAAAAAAAAAAAACCCTAACTTATCGAGCCGCCGCCCTCCAGACCTCGACGCCGACGAAGACCTCGACGCCGCCCTCACCTCGAAGCCGCCACCCCATCCCTCGTTCACCAGAACCCCTCGCGACGCAATCGAAGCAGCCCCCCCCCCCCCCTGAAGACATCGACGCCGCGAAACCACCGAGCACCACACCACATCGCCGACGCCTCCTTCTTCTTCCCTCCCCTTCGCAGGCGACGGTGAGCAATTTAGGTTGTTTTATTTTTATTTTTATTTTTGTTTGCAGAGAAAAAAACCGATTTAAAAAAAAAGAATTTTTAAAAAGTAATTTCTGATTTTTTTTAAGATATATAAACTGTTTTTTTTGAATTTTAAAAACTGTTTTTTTTTAGATTTAAAAACTGTATTTGAAAAGAATTTTAAAACTGAATTTTTAAGAATATAAAAACTGAATTTTTAAGAATATAAAAACTGAATTTTTTTAGATTTAAAAACTGATTTGAATAAGAAGTTATAAAACTGATTTTAATTAGAATTTAAAAACTGATTTTTAAAAAAGAAAATAAAAACTGATTTTATTTTTAAGGTTTAAAATAGAAAAAAAAGGTTTAAACTTTGAAATAGAAAAAGGTTTAATCTTTTAGTAGAAAAAGATTTGAACTTGCAAAAATAAAGATCATATTTTTAAAAAAGAGAAAAGACGGGATTTTTATTAGGTAGGAGCAAGACATGATTTTTGTATTTTTAAAGTAATAAAAATATAATTTTTACATCATAGGAATATTAAAAATATAATCTTTGTTTTTAGAATATGATCTTTATATATTGAATAACATAGTAAAAATTCGATTTTTACCTGTGTAGAGAATACGGGCAACGAAGCGACAAAAGGCGAGAAAGGCGAAGATTTCTAAAGGAAGAGTCGCAGTTGGATAGCTATTGGTGAGATTTCTGATTTAAAAATATTATATATGTGTGAAATGAAAGTGAATTGCTATATATAAATATATATATATATACGCCCCTCGTCCACAAAACATGGACGATATTTATTGGTTGAAATTGTTGTGAAAATTGATTGATAGCGAATGGTTGTTTGGGATTGTTTGTGATTGATATTGGTTAATTGTGGTTGAAAAATACCCATTTGTGATTGAGAAATATTTGGTTGAAACCACATAGGATTAGTTTGTGGAAATGAAATAAATATATACATGCCGCCTGCGTGCGAACTAGATGCATGATCCCCATTGTCAAAAACCGCGAGGTTTTAAGGTAGAGCGAGGAGCCGTACTAGGGACGGTCCCGGTTTAACTACCCTGCCGTTATGCTGCCGAAATTTTGAATAATATTCGTGTGTTTGAATTATTTTCATATGCTTAAACTATATTTATTCATTGAATAGAAAACATTCATGTGTTGAATTGATATTCATTCGTTGATTAGAAATTCATGTGTTGAATGGTATTCATATTTTGAAATAAATTGTTTGATAATAAAAATCACATTTTTATCTATATATAAAAACTATAGAAAACATTCATGTGTTGAATTGATATTCATTCGTTGATTAGAAATTCATGTGTTGAATGGTATTCATATTTTGAAATAAATTGTTTGATAATAAAAATCACATTTTTATCTATATATAAAAACTATAGAAAACATTCATGTGTTGAATTGATATTCATTCGTTGATTAGAAATTCATGTGTTGAATGGTATTCATATTTTGAAATAAATTGTTTTATGATAAAAATCCTATTTTTGTCACCTATATGAACTATATAGAAATATAGTGTTCTGAAATAAATTGTTTGACAATAAAAATCACATTTTTATTGTATGTAGAAATCGTTGGAATGTGAAGTGTTAAAAATAGCCACTTGTTCAAAATAAACATATATGAGTTGAAATATTCATTAATTAGCTAATGAAATGATTTGCACCTATTTATGTAACATTAGAATGAATGGTGTTTTTAAACCAAATAGAAATCAAATATGAAGTTGAATAGAAAATGATAAATGATAAGAACTGTATATATATGTACATGCATATTCATTGAACAGGTTATAGCAAAGGGGCTAGAAAAGAGGAATAAAATTTTGTGCCCGACAAATAGGTACACATTTACTGCTTTGTTTGGGTGATGATTTTATGAGCCTGTTGGCTAGCCGCTTGGCTTTTTCTTTTTCTTTTTGAGATTAGAAGGACCGGGAAAGCTATTTGCGATTTCCCGATGCTCCCGGTGCAGGGGAGGTTATGGCGAAATTTTCCAAAATTTTAAGGTGTTAGAAAAATATTTGAAGTGAAAACGATATGGAAATCATTGAATGAACTATATTCATATAAATATATATATATAAATAAAATTAAAACGAAACGAAGCCGTGCAGTTCGTATTTTGAAACCGTGATTTCAAACGACTAGTACGGGAAATCCGACCATTGGATTTTCCCGAAACCTCAACCGTCGGGTTCGCCTTGGAAATATCTTCCCAACGGCACCAACTTTGTAGAAATCCAACGGTTGGATTGTCTGGAATGTTTAATTCAAATCTGAAGAAAAACAGCGCCAGAAACGATTATATTTATTTATATATATAAATATAATTATATTTAATCGAATAACGACGCTGCAGTTCGTATTTTGAAATCGAAACTTCAAACGATTATACCGGGAGATCCGACCGTCGGATTTTCCCGAAACTGGAACCGTTGGATTCGTTTTGAAAAGACCTTTCTAATGATGTAAATTTTGTGAAGATCCAACGGTTAGATTTTAAGATATGTGTAAATCAAATCTGAAGAAAAACAGCGCCACGGCCGTCTTATGGCCCGAAGCGTCGTTTTGAATAAAATGGCTATTTTAAAATAAATAAAAATAGCGATAAATAGTTATAAAATATCATAAGCGATATGGAATGGAAATAAACTGAATTTGCTTGATTTATGTGGCTTTTGATGGTTGAATGTGTTTAGTATGAAAATTACATTAAAGAACACAATTGGTGTTGTCGAATAATTTAACCATTGAAATAAATCGAATTGAAATTCTAAAATATACGTGAATTATTTGAAAAGGCCGAGTTAATTCTCATTTCAAATGATTGACCGACGATTGAAAGTCGAAGATGAAGACGATGGTCGAAGACCGGAGATCTTCACCTCGTTTGGATGGTAACCGAGGTCCTGATTGGGAGGCATCCCGAAATATGGATAATGAGTGGTGATCGTTCAGACGTACGTGTTGATCGAAGGGTTTGCGAGGTATTTAGTGCCTCCGGTTTCGTTCAGACCCAGAACGGACTTGTAAATGGACTGTGTGTCCGACATTGGAATTTGTTCTGTGTGATTGACAACCATCAGTTGCACGGTGTGAATTGCCTGTGTGGCATGCTAAGATGCAGTGATCAGGGCTTCTGTTGAAAAGCAAAGTCTTGTGGTGAGGATCAAAGCACCGCCTGTGTGGCGTAGCTTTGTGTATAACGTGAATTCGCGAGCCTCACACCCCGGTATGAACCTAAAACGGGAGAAGGACATCAGGGAGGGCATGCGTTTCTTTCTAGCTAGGGTGGTGTCAGTGACCTACCAGCCCTGACATTTTTATACTTTTCACCTATGTGGTTGTTGCTGTTGCGAGGCGCCTCGGTTTGATCGGACGATCCGGGTCCGATGGAGTCATTCGTTGGCTCGTTTACGCCCCAAAGGGCGGGGGAACGTATTGCTCAGGCATAATAATCCACATCGGTGGACCGGCCCTGACGATCCAAGGCTTGCCTGCGCGCTTGCCTGAGGGGCGGGCTAGAGCGTCTCGAATTCGATAAGGACTATCTTTTGCCTTGGTTCATGACGGAAATCCAATTTCCAAATACGACATCGGGCGGTTTTGATTGTATACCTATATATGGCGACATAGTGGTATGGGGCATTAATGCCGTCTATGATTGATAGTTATGATTTGAAATTGTTTTCAAAACATATAGACACTAGCAATAATATCAAATACCTTTGTTTTATTCGTATCAAGCATATTTTGGCCATTATAAGGTAAAAACTCTATCCTCCGGTTTGCGTTGCATTGTGTGATGGGAACTGAGTCTTATAATGGCTTCATTTTTATAAAAAGCATAGCGATGTTTAAAAGAAAGATTTGTTTTAAAGCACTGGCAATCCAATGGAGTAAACCCGTTCCACGAAAGTGGCGTGGTCCTGCGATTAGCCAATTATATATGTGTTGAGTGGATTTCTCATACCAGTCCCATGACTGACTCGTAGTTTGTTTCACTTTCAAACTCGGGTGCCCCTTTTTCTACACGGGCAGCCTTGTATTCAGGTTTAGCTGGTTCTTTCTGGATAGCTGGAGCTGAGGATGGATTCTATCATATATCTCTTTTTATGCTGTTCAGCTCCTATTGTACATATTTTGTTTATTTCCGCTGTAGACATTTATGTATAGCTGAACTGTATTTGTACTAAGTAAGATCCTGTATACTGTGTAACTCTGATGATTACTTTTATCCAGTTTATTCTATTGTTCATTATCTGGTGTATTTATTTAATTCTGTTCTGCTATTATCTGTTTCTGTGTTATATTCCAAAGATAACCTTGTTTCCGTGAGAACGGGAAATCGGGTCGTCTCATTCAGTAAGGCTATGTTTGATTATTATATTTTATCTATTCCGTTGTGAGATGTTTTATCGAGCTCTGATATTTATTATCTCTCTTTTCTGCAGGATACCAGATAAGCCAACTCGAGCTTCGATATATTTGTATTTTAGAGAAAAAAATCGATATGTTGAAATTTGGGTTGTTACACCTTGCTTTATTGGCTCATTCGACATTTTTTGCATGCCACTTAGGGGTAAGTCGGGTTTTAAGCTGTCTTGCTGCTTTCCTTCTTTGACAAAAATAATTCGTGGATTGAAAAAAGTCTAAGAAACCAAAGTTTCATAGGTAACGATCGAGTCCATTTTAATACGCCATTAAAGCTTTCTAAAACATTTATTGTCATTACATGGAATCGATCCCCATCATCTTTGCATAGAGCCCAACTTTCCTATTTTCCCTGTAGGTTTTTTCAATCCAGTTGTGCGCTCGTATGCTAATGACCTTTATTTTTTCATGAATCTTATGGTATTCAACTTCCTTCGAAGCACATGTTGCAGCATAAAAACAACCAGTTAATTTTTTTATTTAAAACCGAATGCTTCAAAATTGCTCTTAAGATTTCTAGCACAAAAATGATGCTAATGGGGGTAAACGCCACTTTGTTTCCAATGCATTCGGTATGCCCTACATTCTATCGGAACTAAATGTAATTGGACGATCGTTTATGGTGTGGATGAAGTGCAACATGCAAGAAAAACAACTCCAACTATCGGCTGACTCAGACTCAAGAATTTCATAAATCAATGGATAAAGACGGTCATCCGCGTCAATAGCAGTAGCTACTAGTAATGTCCCTTTGTATTTTCCATATAAGTGTGTACCGTCAATACAAAGTAAGGGACAATAATGTACAAACCCTTAATGCATGGATCAAAAGCTCAAAAGGCTCACTCAAACACTCCATATTCATTTATATTAACATGCCCAATGATCCCAAGATTTGTTCAAGCAATTTCAGTGAAATACTGCAGTAAGGTAGTGTGGGATTCTGCCTAATAACCATAAATATTTTCGGGTGCTTTACTCAGTGCTCTCCATGTCTTCATATAACTTCTCTTAACAAACAATTGTTCCTCCATTAAAACCTGTACGGTACCAGCGGTTATATTCAAGTCAAAATTTTCAAACGGTAAAAACTTTGAAACAAAAAATGTGGACGTTGCTTGCTTGTGTTTTGAATTGACCATTGGATTCAGACATTTGTGTTCAATTGGATATTTTATTACAATCCACCAACTTGTTTGGATTTTTTTTACACAACTGCATGAATTTTTCATATACAATTAACATTGACATTGCAAATAGTAGTATACTTCGTTTTGTTTGACTTTACAGGTTTAAAAGAGACTGCATAAAGAATCGACCATTCACTTAATTATTGTTTGAGTTTTTCTTTCATTTCGAAAACCATACCAACTTTAAATCCGATTTAGATACTAAAAGTTGAAAATATCTCATTTTTGAACTGAAGATCTACAATGATTGATTTAAACATTATTTGTCTCGTATACAAGTCATTATCAAGAGGTACTTCCATTTCTATCTCACCACTTTCTTCAGGCAATTTGTCTTCCATAACTGTAAAATCGTAGTTCATTGCTTCTTATTTACTTTCATGTTGTCGGTCCATGAAATGTCAGTTTGTGGCATACTCACTACGTCCATACTATTGACAGGAGGATTCACATGTTTCTCTTTACCTACAATCATGTCCCTTTTGATATTTTCTGATGCCTCATTTGCTATGATGACCACGTTTGGTACTTTGATTTTTGATTGTGTAGAAATGCCGTGGACGGGAGCACTGAAAAATCACGAAATGTAAAAGACAAGTTCGACATAATTGATTTTCATATACAAAACCAACGTGTTAACTGTATAGCTTTCACATACCTTCAACTAATATGTTGTGAATCAAATTATGTAGGATGGACAAAAGGTGACATGTAATAATTTGAAGGTCCGATAGTGCAAAATGGAATCATTTATTGTGGAACATAATTGCATACAAAACATATTCATTAACAATTACAAAATAACATATGTTTACAGATCAAACAAATAACCAAAACAATGTTCACCTTTCCATCATCTGTGTGAAGCTCTCTTGAGTCGAATAAAAATAATTGTACTATATATTATGTTGGTAACTCGTATATAGCGGATAACTGAAAAATCCTTGTTGTCGAACGTTGGCCGCGATAACGGATGGAGTATTAAAGCTCGAAGATACATTTGCATGCTCAATTCTTCCACCAGTACCTTCACATTCATCGTTAACTAATTTTTATGGTGTGTAACAACCTGGATTTCGATACATCGATTTTATTTTCTCAAAAATCCCAATCCGTCGAAGCTCGAGTTGGCTTGTCTGGTAATAGATCTTAGGTTTAGGATTCCTGAATAGATAGTGAGTGAGCGTTATTATCTTTGTCCACGGAGCTCGGGTTATAATAGGTAGTATGTTCGTGTGAGGGTCTAGAACACGCACTGGGTGGTGCATTGTAGACGTTAGGGCATTACATGATGCTTCTGCTACTTGAATCTGTCCACTAAAAAGTTTTTTAGATTTCAATGTCATTGAAAACATTAGATCTACATCATCATTATCAGCTACTTTAATGGCTTTCGAACCGGAATCAGTAGGCCGGTTACATGCTAAGTCAATATCAAATTCTTAAGAAGTAATCTTAGTCGATTTATAAATCAACTCCTTCAACTGAACCAAAATACATCTTCTAACTATTTTCATTAGTTAATATGATCCTTCAACATATTTGGCAAAATTATCTTTGTCTATCGCCAACACAACATCAATTATAACATATGGTAAGAACATATGTACAAAACAATAACACCAATTTCACTATTCCAGTAACGAACCAATCGTCAATCCAAACCCAAAATCAAACACTAGTAAATTAGGATTTAAAAAGCCATAACTTTAAAAATAGATGGAATTAATAAGTTGTTGATAATTGAGTAGATCTACTACAAAGCTGATAGAACTCGGTAATTATTATAGATTTTTAAGGAATGGGTTTTTTTGAGTGTTGAATTGTGAAATAGGAGGAGGTGTGCTGGTAGAGATATAAATAGATCTGGACAGCATACGAAATAGCGCCAACTGGTGCTATCTCGGATGTCGCCAGCAACTAAAGTATCGGCGGCATCTAGATGCTACCTTCGATAAAAATTGGAAAAATAAATAAATAAATTGTCGGCATCCGAGATGCCGCCAGTTAAGTAACGTGGCAAAAACTGGTCTATTTTTTGTAATTGGTTTTAAAAGTGATATATTTTTATTATAAATTACCAAAACTGGTCCAAATATAAAAAAATCCTTCCATTTAAGGTTATGCATTCATATTATTTCCCTATGTTCAGTCAGGAGGTTGATAAATAGTACAAAATTTTCTCTTTGATATAACTATCAATTAATATTTTATAAAAGCTCGGTTAAACTAAAATATAAAATTTGGAATATACCGATGTCGCCATACCTTTATAAACAAACATATTAAAGTAATATGCATTACAATCGAAACACATCTCAGTCTATTTGTGGACTTTCTTTTCATAGTTGACTTTTTAGATTTTGTTTTCTATACAGGGCATAAAGAAGATAGAATCAATGGTTCAGGCATGTTCTTTACCATTAGAAGCAACGCGTTGTCGAATCTACAACTCATTGATAGTAGCTAAAAGAATATATGTACTTACTGCTTTCTTATTTAATGAGTTCAACACAGATTTGCAAAAACATTTTGAAGGTTTTCTTACTAGCGCATCTACTATCAAGAACCATGAAGAAATAGACCAAGGTGACGACCAAGTAGGGTTGTCAATTTATACATGGCCCGAAACCCACACATAAGTTAGCAGGTTTAGTTAGTGGGTCATATTCGGGTCAACCCGAATTTGACTGGTTTATAAACGGGTGAGATTAGGGTTGACCTGCTAACCCGATTTTGACCCGCCAAACCCGATTATATGTTGCACCTCTTCCATACTGTTAATCTATTATGTATGTTGTTAGTGTTAGTATTTTATGTATGCAATAATCACTATGCTCATGTATTCTTGTATAAGCTGTTATATTTTACTAATTTATTCTTGTATGTCGTTGGTTATATTTTACTTATAAAAACCGTATCTCTTCCATACTGTTGGTCTTTTATGTATGTAGTATGCTAATATATTCTTACGTATATAGAATGATTTTTGGATATGGTGATTTCATGCTTTATATATGTGTTACTGTTAGAATAATTAATATATGGTATTTATGTTAATAATATATTACATAAATACCAAATATTAATGGTAGAAGATTTGTGTTAGAATAATTAATATATGGTATTTATGTTAATAATATATTACATAAATACCATATATTAACGGTAGAAGATTTATCATTATTACGCATGGTAATATAATAATAATGACAGAAGATTAGATGTGCGTTATTTATGTTAATATATATATATATATTACATATGGTAATATATATATGATTTATGTTGATGTTTATCTATTTGAAATAACTCCTGTAAATATTGAACTCCTATATAAAGGATCTGAGAATAATGGAATGCAGGCAAGAAATTGAATTCTATCATGGTATCAGAGCAGTTTCGAATATCTGCAGCTCTACTTTGCCATCCTCCTCTCTTTCTTATTCTTCGACCATCTCTTTCCTGTTAAATCACCATCAATAGCCGCTACGCATGCATATGAATTTTTTTACATGGATACTGGTACCACATCTCACATGACAGCGGATCAAATGTACTTTCTTCTTATTTCAATTCCAACAATAATTATCATAATATTGTTGTTGGCAATGGTCACCTAATTCCAATTGTTGGTCATGGTAGCACTAATTTACCTTTACCATACCCTCCATTTATTCTAAATAATGTTTTGCATGCTCCTAAACTTATTAAAAACCTGATATCCATTCGTAAGTTCACCACTGATAATATGGTTTCTGTTGAATTTGATCCGCTTAGATTTTCTATTAATGATTTACACATGGGAACCAAACTAATGAGATGTGACAGCACTGGGGATCTTTATCCTCTCTTCTCCAATAACAAAATCACTCCCTTTATGAATCATCTTTATCCTCTCTTCTCCAATAACCAAACCACTCCCTTTATAAATCAGTCAACCGTTACTGCTCTCTCTCCAGATCTTTGGCATAACCGCTTAGGCCATCTTGGCGCTGTTGTGCACAGATCATTAAATCATAGAAACCTCATTAATTGTAACAAGTCTCGTAAAACTAATTGTTCTTCTTGTCCTCTTGGAAAACATTCTAAATTACCATTTTTTGATTATCTGTCATACACTTTGCTACCTTTTGATATTATTCACAGCGATCTTTGGACATCGCCTGTTGTTAATTCTCTTGGCCACTGTTATTATGTTCTTTTTCTTAATGATTATAGCAAATTTTTGTGGACTTTCCCTATTGTCAAAAAGTCACAAGTAAAATATTTATTCCAATATTTACATACTCTAATCAAACTCAATTTGAACGAAACAATAAAACATTCCAATGTGACAATGGTACAGAATACATCAATGGTACCTTTAAACAATTTTTTGATCATAATGGGATGTTATTCCGCCTTTCTTGTCCCCACACCTCTCCTCAAAATGGCAAAGCCAAACGACACATTAAATCAATAAACAACATCATTCGTACCTTGCTTGCTAAAGCCTCTATGCCACCTTCTTTTTGGCATCATGCTTTAGAAATGACCACATAACTTCTTAACATACTTCCAACTAAAGTCTTAGGATTTCAGTCCCCCACCCAAATTATATACCAATGTAATCCCAAATATTCGGCATTGCTTGTATTTGGTTGCCTATGTTTTCCTTTGTTTCTGACCACTTCTATCCATAAATTGCAAGATCAATCCACTCCATGTGCTTATCTTGGTCCCGCTCCCAATCATAGAGGCTCAAAGTGTTATGATATGGCAAGTAGCAAAATCATTATTTGTCGTCATGTGAAATTCATTGAGACTGAATTCCCATTCACACAAATTCGCAAAACCATAAATAAAACGTATGATTTTTTAATTGCCAGTAGTTCTAATTCTTTATTGAATTATTTGCATTCTACTTTGAAGCCTCCAAACGTAATTGAGTCCACGCCTCATTCTAGCCTATTAAATCAGCCTTCCTTTACTCGTCCACGGCCTCAAACGGTCCCAGTTGCATCCTCTTCTGTTGGGCCACTAGCTCCCACAGGCTTAGTTCCCCCGCAATTCTCTCCATGTGCTGTCAACACTCAAGTTGGTCAATAAACTCAGCTAAGCCCACAACCACTCCTTTTCTTTTCAATCTAGAAACACAGGCCAAATCTGCTGCCCAATCTTACAACTCTAAGTCAGCAGCATCTCTTTCCCCAAATACCCTCATTTCAACTGCTCAAACGAACCAAATCCAAAGTCCACAAAGCTCTCTTCATCCTAACAACCTAATATTACATCGTATGACAACCTGACCAATGGATGACATTTTTAAACCAAATCCTAAATTCACTACCAATTTACACACATCCACCACAAACATATCTCTCATACCTAAGGACCCAATTAGTGCTTTTCATGACCAAAACTGGAATAGTGCAATGTTGGATGAATTTAATTCTTTAATTGATAATAAGACCTGGGCTTTTGTGCCAAGGCCACCTAATGTGAATGTAATTCGGTCCATGTGGATTTTTAGTCACGAGTACAAATCTGATGGTTCTTTTGAGCGGCATAAAGCCCGTCTTGTAGGTGATGGTAAAACTCAGCAATAGGGTATTGATTGTGAAGAAATGTTTAGCCCAGTGGTTAAACCAACAACCATACGAGCAGTTCTTAGTGTCGCTCTTTCAAAATCTTGGCACATTCATCAACTGGATGTCATGAATGCCTTTTTACATGGTCATCTTAATGAGACTGTCTATATGCATCAACCCATGGGGTTTCGAGACAAGAGACATCCGGATCATGTGTGTTTACTAAAAAAATCTTTATATGGTTTAAAACAAGCTCCTCGGGCTTGGTATCAACGATTTGCTGACTTTGTTGCATCCATTGGATTTACTCACAGTAAATCTGATCACTCTTTGTTCATTTATAGACAAGGTTCAGATATGGCATATATACTGTTATATGTTGACGACATAATTCTTACTGCTTCTTCAAATCATTTGCGCAATTCTTTCATTACTCTTTTGAGTTCAAAATTTTCTATGAAGGATCTTGGTCAGTTAAGTTTTTTTTTTTTGGGTATTGCTGTTACTCATCATGCAAATGGCTTATTTCTATCTTAGAAAAAGTATGCTGCAGATATCATTGACATAGCTGGAATGTCTAACTGCAGACCTTGCCCTACCCCAGTTGACACCAAGTCTAAATTGAGTGCTACTAAGGATGCCCCGTATGAGGATCCTACTAAGTATCGTCGTCTTGCTGGTGCTCTTCAGTATCTTACCTTCACAAGGCCTGATATTTCTTATATAGTACAACAGGTGTGCCTTCATATGCATGATCTGAAAGCTGAGCACATGGCTACTCTCAAGCGCGTCTTGCGCTATATTCAGGGTACACTATCTTATGCTTTGCATCTGCACAAGTCTACTATTGACAAACTTATCGCTTATACAGACGTTGATTGGGGTGGATGCCCGGATACTAGACGCTCCACCTCAGGTTATTGTGTATTTCTTGGAAATTATCTTATTTCTTGGTCCTCTAAACGTCAGCCTACATTGTCTCGTTCTAGTGCAGAAGCTGAGTATAGAGGAGTTGCTAATGTTGTCTCCGACTCAAGTTGGATCAGAAATTTATTATTAGAGTTGCATGTTCCCATTCAAAAAGCCACCTTGGTTCATTGTGACAATGTAAGTGCGATCTACTTATCTGGTAATCCAGTTCAGCATCAACGCACAAAACATATTGAAATGGATATTTACTTTGTCCGTGAAAAAGTAGCTAAAGGAGAAGTCCATGTCTCATCCCATTATCAAATTGTTGATATTTTTACAAAAGATCTTCCGCGTGTGCTATTTGACGAATTTCGGGATAGCCTCAACGTCCGACAACAGCCTGTTTCGACTACGGGGGAGTGTTAGAATAATTAGTATATGATATTTATGTTAATAATATACTACATAAATACCATATATTAATGATAGAAGATTTGTGTTAGAATAATTAATAGTATTTATATTAATAATATATTACATAAATACCATATATTAATGGTAGAAGATTTGTCATATATATATTACGCATGGTAATATATATATATATATATATATATATATATATATATATATATATATATGATTTATGTTGATGTTTATCTATTTGCAATAATTCCTGTAAATATTGAACTCCTATATAAAGGAGCTAAGAAAAATGAAATGCAGGCAAGAAATTGAATTCTACCAGCTACCTATCGGTGATTTTATAACTTTTTGTCTATTGATGATTATATAATATGTTGCATGTTGATAATTTGGTTTTTTGATGTTTATATTAGTGTGCAATATTTGCCAATTACTCAGACGGGTAAATCCGACATGACTCTACATGATCCATTTAGTTAAACGGGTTACACTGGTCAGGTCTGGTCAACCCGTTTATAAACGGGTCGGGTTAGGGTTAGGAAAAATGACCCATTTAATATATAGGTTTAGCCGACCCGTTTATAAATCAACCCGAACCCGACTTGATCTGAGATGACTCATTGACAACCCTACAACCAAGCATGGATGCAAAAGCTTACTATACTTAATTTTGTAAACCTGAATATATTTTGTTCCAATTCTTTTGCTATCTAATGAGATTTAAATGTTTTATGGGTTGAATTGTATATGTACATAAAAGCTAACCTAGAGATGGTGGAATTTTTTTAATTACTAGTAAAATGGGAAGAACAATCCATTATTGACTTATCATCCACTGTGCAAAATTTCAAGCTGTCTGTGGTAATAGTTTGTGCAGATGTACCAAAACTTAAATGATATGAGTTGTCATTTCTTAATAGATGGACGAGAAGTTTTATATTTAATTTAAGGGGTATTTTTATGTTGTATATCAAGACATGTTATGACTTTCAAAATGATGAAACATGATGTTTTCTTATTTAAATACTTGGTTAAAACAATATTTATTTTCAAAGAATTTCCAATAAATTATGATTTCAAAAACTATTTTCTTAAAGTATGTTTTTAATTACAAATCGTTCACATTTGCATCCTTCGAGAAGGCGTGTTGGCGATCGAATCGTACGGGATACCCCGCGGTATCGGACGTGGCGGTATACGGTATTATTTGTAAATATTTTAACTATAGACTGTTCATTTTCAATATTTGTTATGTTATTCTTTTAAGTTCTTCAAAGCATGCACACTGATAATTACTAATTGATACTTCATCTCCTACAACAATGTTTGTTACAATTTAAGACAACAAACCGGTGTGTGAAGCACGGATTGGCAGATTAATGTATTGTGCAAAAGTAAATATTTACACTATTTCACATCAGATCTTATAAAGCTTTTTGGACCTTTTATTGCTTCAACAAACGAAGTATGCATACCAATGTTTATTACTGTTGTCATATTACCATTTACTCTACCTGTTCTCTTGTAACCTTGATTCTTGAATCAGACTGTTCAACCACGGTGAAAGCACTAACGATAACCATTACATATCACCAAAGCAATAAAAGCAGCTAGTCATATATTCAGAAGGGCATGATATGCAATGGTAACTGGTACTGTAATGATCATGCCGATAATAACCCTGCAAATTAATTACGAATTCGAAAATGTGATTTATTTGTACATTTCATGTTATTATTTTATCAGGAAATCGTGACCGAATAATCTGATATTACCCTGTGCTTGAAATATCAGCATGCAATCCGTACTCATTGGCAAACACAAAGGTTATTATTCCTTGAGGTAATGTTGCCTGAAAATAGCCATGCATTATTCCATCCATGACAAAATCAGGGAATTAAATTGTGACATTTAATTTGCAATACCTGGACGATTGCAATTTGCAAGGAATATCCCTTCATTCTAATTGCAAAAGCAGGAATAGCCATGAGAGCTGGACCTATTATGAACCTCAATCCTAGAGACAAGAACATCAGTTGGTTTCCACAGGAAATTATTTTGGCCTTCGATGCTGTGAACAAACCTGAAATACAATAAATATTTGTGTTCAACTGTTCCTGATATATTTATTGTTATTAACTTGAATGGATCTGTTAACTACTGGATTTGGTACCTAAACTGAATAGTGACATTCCAAGCCCTCCTTTTGCTATAATGGATATCGAATTTTCAACTATTGTTGGTAGTCTTAACCCCCATCTGCATTTGTTTAAAACATGAACATAGCCTTATTTGAAATATTGATACCCAGAGCAGTTGATCTTGTGCTTTGATTTCTACTGGATAGGAAACCAAATCCTAATAGCACAACCATCAATTATTTGTTCAGTAGAACAAATGAAATGAACAAACCACAACACAACCAAATATGGTTTGTTCAGTGAACTAAACTAGAGACAATGCAACCAGATATTGCTTGTTCAGTTAAACTAAACTAGACACCACGCAATCAGATATAGCTTGTTCAGTTTGTTCAATGAACTAAGCTAGACACAACGTACGTAATGAGATATTGATGATCTGTTGCTGGTTCAATTCAATTCATTAGTTAGTGAACTAAAAAGAAAACCAGTGGATAAAATGGCAAAGAGTTTGCCATTTAATTTTGCAAATATACGGGAAAGACTTTGCCATTTTAATGCATAGCGCCAATTAGACGGCACTCTTTTACCCTTTATCTTTTTGTGATTTTTCAAAACTGGTCTCGTTTCTGGTTTCTACTATTGTAGGTGCATTGGTATAAATTAAGCGAGAGAATTAGGTAAGAGAATAGGTTTATTGCCTGGATATGGTCTAAGAAATGAACAAGTTATATGAAGTGCCACCTGAAGCTGATCAGTGACCAAATGAGTCCTCCTAAGCATCCGTAAGTGTTTGGATTCTTGGCAATCTTAATTCCAACCATATATAGAATTATGCCAAGCTTGTACTTCATACATAGACAATTTCGAGCCTCATTTGCAGATATCCAATGTGCTTGCTGAGATTCTACCTCTTATACCATTAAAAAAGGGAATGCATTATTTTCTGAACAGGCAAAAAGAAATGTGTGTGTATGTATATATACACGGTCGTGTGAGCATGCGTGTGGAGACTTGCACACAGTTGAAACATGTACTTTACATCACTACTTGTTTTACATGCAAAATTAGCGATGTAAATTGGCTGTTAAATGAAAAGTACTTCAGTAAGTTAAATTCTGAATGATACCTTCATTTTCAGTTGGAGTTGGAGTTGAAGCATATGCCTGAGCAGCTCTATACTCGAAAAGAAACAAAATAAGGATAGTCCAGACTAAACCTTGGAACATGACGATTTGGCTCACTTCTTTTGTAGCTTTACCACCGTACAAGGATGTCAACAATGGAATTCCAATTATCAATGTGTTAGGCAGAGTAATTAGGTAAAACCCGGTAATTAGCCAATCCATATTGCCTTTTAACCACAATTTGCATATTACTGCGAGTATTAGTAAAGCCAGTAACTTCTGCACTATGTCTGAGATGATTAGTTTGAAATCCATGTGATATGGGTTTACTGCATAGATAGCTTGAAATCCCATAAGAGGGATCGAAAAGTTCGACACGAATGTGTTGATTCCAGAGCATTGTTCTGCACTGAATAGATTGAACCATTTTTTTGATATGAAGGCTAATGCCATTGCAACATAAAGGGGTACGATTGCTTCGGCTACGTTGTAGATAGCTATTAGAGTAAGCATGCTCGTTTATTATGGTTGAGTCAAATGCCTATTTTCTTCAGTGCCTTACAAACGGTCAGTTTTGCCTGCAAAAATCGCCCTGATACTGCATAAATGTTGTTGTATTGGAGCCGTATATCTTAAAGTAAAAACCAAAGAACATGGTAAGAATGATCAAGTCATAAAAACAAGGTATGGTATAAGATATAACCTAGTTAATGCATAATAATAATTGGTGAGACTCTCATGCTCCTGGATGAATGGTGTAGATTTTATGCACCCTCAGTGATCGAAATTTACACCTTGCTCAGACACAGAAGTTGAAGACAAAGAAACTCGTCTAATGACACTACAACTTATCACAAAAAACAAGTATCTTCGAATATCGGAATAAAACACATGCTTACTTGTACACATGGAGTGAGACAGTATGATGGATGCTTCTACTCTGATACAAATGGCTCCTCCTGTAGGTAAACAATGGTGGCTCCTTTAAAGTTTACTACCAAACAAATCATAAGTTACATATTTTCAGACAGTAAGATAAATTAACAATGCATATATTTTGAGGTAAAACTGAAGCGGTGCACTGGAAGAGTAAAGTTTCCTTTTTAAGCTCATAGATTGATGGACATAAAATGTCCAAAGTTCTTAAAATTTCATATAAATATATGAACCTCCAATTTCAGAATCTGCAATTCACAAAGGCTACGATATCCTTTATACTTTTGCACCTGGAATCGCAGATGATAATGAATAAAAACACTAATAAAAGACACAACCTAATTTATTCGTTTTGGGTAATCATGACGACCAGCAATTGAGATGAGCTATTTAAGTTATATTGTTGTTTATGGAAACAAATGACACTGATATACTGAATTTTGCAGTAAAAAGATTCACAGAATGATCTAAGGGTTACAGTCATGGAATGAGAGCTACGCAAACAAAAAGAAAGATATGATGCATCATACGCAATACCAACTAACTTAACTTGAAATGTTAGATTAGTACAAGTATCTCAGTTATCTTCATCATGGTTAAGAAATCCGGATTTTGGAAAATATGGGAAAATTGATAGTAATGTCTGCAACGTGCCATAACTAAAATTGTCGTCTGCGTCACTGTTAACTTGATGTGTTAGTGTTGATGTGCTAGTGATGTATGATGTATGTAAATTACTAGCGGTTATTTTATATGAGTGTTAGTCAACTGCTGTGTATTTCGATTCTAATTCCCAATCCATGGATATATAAGGTAAGGTTAGATGTGTGTGGCATTAGTAGTACGTGGATTTAAAAGAGTAAAGTAGCACATCCACATATACATGGATAAAAATGTGAATATATACAGACATACAAACATACATACATATACACACATCTATACTTTAGTGCAAATCGCAATGCTCTTAGCAACATATTATATATGCTAGCATAAAACGAACATACCTACATCTAATATGCAGAGATATTTACTTTTTATCTAATAAAAAAAGATGGAATGACGTATGTCGTAAATATAAATGTTTTGCTAGTTAACGTTTCCATTTCGAGTTGTTATGTTGTTGGTATCGATGTCAAATTGGTAGTGAAATCCTTTGATGGATAGCAGGGAAGAAAACGTAGTGAAGATTGCAAATCGATAGCGTGAATCCGTTTACGAAGGCGGGTATTTTGAAATTTCAAAATGACAACATGAAAATCATATTTATTGAATTCTCTTTATTAATAATATACATATCAAAAGGGTTCAATGACATATGGAATAGCGCAACATCCATGCATGTAGTAATCTGATTTCCACCACACAACCCAAGAAGAGTGAGGCATATTATTTAATTTAGATTGTATCGTGCAAGTAAGAAGTCTATTGTAACAATCTGTATTTTACATGTCGGATAATCGTAAAATAACTTTATTTAATTCACACGGGTTTGTATCATTCTCATATTTTGACATATGCCTAGTTAGTATGTTTTACACATCTATGATTTTTGCCAGAACGTTTTTTGATCATTTACCCTAGAGTATCTTACTCTAGTCGTATCTTTATATTGGTGCAGAATTAAATGCTCAAACTAGTGTCATTGGAAAATTTTGATGGTTGGCCAATTCGTAGAGCGGTTACAATAACAATTTGGTGAAGATGTTAGGGAGATACAACAAACTTAAGTTTCCAGGATTGTTGGGCAATTTAGTTAGCAGTTAATATGATGGTTAGGTTTGCCCGTTAAGATTAATGACCTGTAGCATAAACAGGAACTGAAGAAATTAGGTGAACATCTTCTCTTCATTTTCCTAACAGCCATAGGAACTATGATTCTCTAGTTCTTCCTCTCAAAAACTCAAAATATATTTTGAATCACTTCTAATCTCCTCAAAACATCTAGAAGAGTTTAGATCTCCACTGATCTATACACTTTTGCATCATTTAGAGGTTGTCTATTTCATTTCCTTGCTGCCCAAATCATTTTGACATTGATCTTCATAGATTCATTGATTTGATGAGTGATTTAGATGTCACACTATGTTATGTTACACTATATGCTCAAATTAGGTGTTTTTATCATATTTACATATTAGATCACACCAAATCATGATCGTTTATGTTCATTTCAATTTTGAAATTTTAGGGATAATATAACGTGCAAAAAATGGATTAAAATGATAAGTTTAGATTTACTAACATTTAGGTATACACTAAACCTATGCATATAAATGATTGTTTCATGTTTTATACGAATTTGCGTATTTTGAATATGATTGTTGAATCATATGATTACTGTTTAAATTGTTGAAATCGTTGTTTAGATGTTATAGTTGATTTCATGTTTTAAAATCATTGAAATAGAACATGGAATGAAGATTTGGACGTGACAAGAACAAAGTTTGCCGGAGTCGCATGAAAATGGAGGTTAAGCTCTGGAGGGCGGCGGGAAGACGCTAAGAAAATTTCGGGTCGAAATATGCTATGTACATGGACCGATACCGGTCCATGGTATAGCGATATTTCGCCTCCAAACATTCGGTTAGGACTCCTAAAGGAAAAAGAAGGTTATCGGTTTGAGTCAAAAGGAGTTTGCATGCGACATGGAGGAATTTTTCAAGTGATGGACCAACAGGAAGTCAATATGGACCAATAGGTGATGAACAGGTCGGAAGTTGGAATCTTGAGGGAAGTGTGTTTCAGGGACCCGAAGTACTTAGCCAAAAATCGGCTAGGTACATGGATCGGTCTCGATCCATCAAATTGATGGATACAGGCATGAGGTCCTTAGTGAGGCAAGCCGGAGCCTGGTGATCGTGTCAGTGGTCTTGGTTCAACAGGTAATGCTCTGGCTTGAGAGTTATGGCACGATCAAGTAATGAACTCTTCGATTGTAGACTCAAATATGGAGAGGTTCAAAAGGTAACAATGGATGGCTCGTGGCGTAATGTAGCAGCATGATGATGAAGATGGCGATGGTGTAACAAATGCATATAGAGAATTTGGCTCGTGTCACTACAACAAAAGAATCATTTTACAACCATAATTTTACAGCTGTCACAAAATTTCAGTTATAATAAATGTTTTTTACAACTCTATTTTTTTAGACTTGTAGTAAATTGATTTTCAACAACTGCTTTATCTTGTTAGTTGTAATATATGTCTCTTACAACCTTTCATTTCCGTGAGTTGTAATAGATGCATATTTTTAAATTAATATAAAATTTATAAATAATAGTTATTATTAAATATTAGTAACTAGTAATAAATATTTACTAATTGTTTATAATAGGTAATAATTAATTAAATAATAGTGAAAATAAGCGTGACGTCCCTAAAAGGTTTGGAAATTAATTAAATAATAGATGCATCCTCCCCAACTTTCAAATGCAAAGCGGATCCCTATTTTGGGACTTACGTGTTCTCAACAATAAAAAATGCGCTACAACATAAAAAGATAATCAAAAAATCTCAAATATTCCCAGAAGCAACCTAAAAAAAAGTTGCATACATCACTGCATTAATACTCAATATACACATATATGTACGCATATATTCATCCAAGGTTTATACTGAAAATATGGATGAATATATGCATACATGTATGCATATATTGGTAATAGTTATATAAAGATGAACTAATGTGCATGGGCTACGAATTGTTGTAGAAATGTATGCATTTATTCCACATAAGTGCAGAAAAGTATGCAACAAAGTTAAAACGGATGAAGACTTACGAATATGTGAAGAAATGTATGGATTTATTACTTATAAATGCAAAATTGTATGCAACAATATTTAAAAACTGTGTATGCTTGACAAACAAGCCAGGATTGAATTAATGCATCAAACGATGCATTTATTGTGGTATTAGTGCATACATTTCTGCATTTTGTAACAACCCGGTTTTTCAGCGACTTTGGTTATCGACATAAACTCAATGACGACTAACCAAACATCGAAAAATACCGGTAGTTAATGAAAGAAATTAGAGGGTAAGAATAGATAAGATAGAACTTAAAATAGAAGAAGAACAACAACACAACATCGGAGTAACACGAACCTCACAGCGGAACGAATAACATATAATATATAACATAACTTTGAAATATAAATCTGTACTTGAATATACATATCATTTCCAAAGTACAGCACTTACAACACAGCGGAAAATAACCATAGCTATATAATTCTGAAGCCTCCTGCTCCAGCTCTTCATGTATCTGTAAATCCCGACTACTTGACTGCCCGTAAAAAATTGGGCACCCAAGAGTTTAGGGGAAACAACACAAAATAAACTCCGGGTCAGTCATGGGACTGTTATGAGTAAAACAGTTAAAAACAGTTTGAACAAGTAAACGATATCTCATAAGACCACGCCGTATAATAGAACGGGTTTTTCCCTTATGAGAATTCAAAACATCTTTATATCAAAAACCTTTTGATATTATAATAATGTCTATCAACCACAATATAATAATCATCTAGCAGAAACGCTTTCATCTCACGTTCTACATATATAGTATACAATCAAAACCGCAAGCACGTATTGGGTAATGGATTTCCAACTATGACAAGGTATGGAACTACCTTTCGCTAGTATACCTCTAGAGAGGAATACACTGGGTTCAACAAGAACATCTTGTAACCCGGCCACACATGACCGACCACTCATTTCGCTTGAGTATATCGAATGTATATGACCAACAGTTGGGATCAGCAACTGTAACACCTCACCTCCATTAAGGTCACTCACAAAGGGAATGCCTTAAATTTTGTGGAGCGTTTTAGTAGATAGAATAGAAATTTACAAGACAGATAAACAATACTTGAGAAATCATAACTTTATTACAGCGGAAAACGGAAATCAGTTTGGTTACATCTTTACCAAAAACTCAAGTACATAAATATCAATCTTGTTCAAAAAATCATCAGAGTACAAAACTTTAAAGTCATAATCCCCACAGAAGCTGCCATAAAGAGTCAAGCCATACTTTAAGCACTCTGAGTACTTCAAGCAGAAGAAATCCGGATCAACCTAAAGTATTCCCTCCTTGGAAAACCTGGGGGGAAACGGAAGAAAAGGGGCGAAAACAAGCAAGGTCAGACATAAAGTCGGGCAAATCCAGTGACTTTCAGCATATGAACAGATAATAATAATCATGGCATGCAAATAAAACTGGATGAGAGATAACAGTAACAGGAGCAGCAGATGTACTTAGGTTAAACAGAAGAAACAGAGTAATATTACTTTTCATTTCTCTGCACTAATACTAGTATAACAGGATTAGGTGTCACCCTAATGTCTAAACTGAAGCAGAAACGGGAACAGAATATTTTCCACAGAAACAGAACACTAATAATGGGCCTTTACCACCCGAACAGAAACAGAACGCTTATAATGGGCCTTTACCACCCGAACAGAAACAGACAAAAACAGAATGCTAATAATGGGCCTTTACCACCCAAACAGAAACAGAAACAGATTAATCCCTATAGAAACAGAATGTAGAATTAGGTGTACACTAGTAAATGGGCCTTTACCACCCGAACAGACGGTACCACGCAGACAGGTGTTGCCACCCAACAGAAACAGACGGTACCAACAGAAACAGACAGAACTAAGTGTACCCTAAAACCCTACCCCAAGCGATCGGCTCCCTAATACATAAATACCCTGTGTCGGCCCCACAATAGGGTGTATCACTCCCTAAAGTGACAACCAATTGGCACATACCTATTTACAGATGTCACGGCGTCTTACATCCTCAGAGGCAGACCGGGATCCATGCACGCACATGACCCGGTTGGAACGCACCATCAACACCCCTCGCCATTATCAGAATGAACCGCTTATAATTAGTTCAGTAAGCGTGCCCGGACCCTACCTACTGTTGGGTCAAAGTTTGATACCAGAAAGGGTTACTGACTAATATGGGTCCCAAATAACAGATGACACAAGTAATTTCCCTCCTAACCTTGTGTCCCCCAGACTAACAGATTTCAGATTAACTTGTTTACTAGTTCAGACATACAGAGTTCAGATCAACTAGTTCACAGATCAGACAAGTTTTCAGACTAACGGATCAGATAGACGGATTTAACAGATTTACAGATTTGTCTAACTTTGTAACTGGGCCTACAGGTTCACGAAACGGGTTTGTTAAATTCATTAGTCCAATTGGTTTAACCCTACCCACCCAACACGTTTTAAACATCATATTTATCCCAGATTTGCATTAATTAAATATTAATGCATAGACCTCTCACATTAGGTCGGTAGCTTATGGCCTCTGGATATGCCGGGCGGTTCCGGGCAGACTTCTACCACAAGCCAGACCTAACCTCGTGTCTAAGCATATTTTAGTTATGCCTACGACCTCTCACATTAGACTGACAGTTTGCGGTCGCTGGTTAAGCCGGTTGGTTCCGGGCAGGCTTCTACCGCAAATAGAGTCTAACCTCGTGTCATAGCCAATTCATTTCAATACAGATTTTTCAGATATCAGACTAATTCTATTTATTTAACAGAATAAACTTCTGTACAAGTTACAGCAGATTATTCGGGGTTCTATTAACAAATTTTGCTCAATTTTAAGTCGAGCCTACAGATTCACATACTTCAAATTTCAGCATTTCAGTTCCAACAGATTACGTCATTCAATAGATTAAACAGATAACAGATCTTGCAGATTAGGCTATTTAGCAGATAAGGCAATTTAACATAATTAGCAGATTAGGCAATTCAATCTAATTAGCTGTTTAGGCAACTCAACAGTTTTAGCAGATAACGGATTAGGCAATTTAACAGATTTAGCAGATAACAGATTTAGCAGATTATATATATCTAAAACTCTATTTTGCCTAATCATAAATTTAGCCTAAACTTACATGCCTAAATCATGGTCATAATTCATAATACAATATATGCCCCAAATCTTAGCCTTAATATTCCCATTTACAGTTCATGTCAAAACTAAATTTAATATTCTAGTTTACCATTTATATCCAGAACTAATATACATGTTAATCATTCACTATCATAGCCAATTCAGATTATGCCAACATATTTATTATGCCAAATTAACTTAATTAAGCTACGCCCAATCCCCGTATAACATGTTTCCACAAGTTCTCTAAATACTCATGAAGTGACCCTAGCAAAAGGAATAGGGGAAAAGCACAAGAAAGAATAGGCATGTATTGATGAACCAAATACAATGATAATGGCCCTACTAGGCTCGATGTACATAACAGTGAATGGGAATAAACTAGCAAGGTTACGTACTAAATATGAGATCTAACATCATTAAGGGAATAGGCATAAGAAACTAACTACAATAGTTATAGGCAACTAACCACAATAGTCATGGGCGACTAATCACAATAGATTCTTATTCAATGTCATAGGCAATAGTCTCATAGTCAATGAATCATAGTCATGGGCAATAGTCTCATAGGCAATAGTTTCATGTCCAATTATGCATTATTATTTTTCCAAAATTTAGCGTTTGTGCGTTAATCTCTTATGAGATTCTGCGCAGGCTCGTAGTAGCCTGGCTATAGAATAGAAAGAAGAAAGAGGTACAGAATAGTCACAGAAAAACAGATCTGACAGATAAGAATATACATAACCTCATATTCAGATTTATAATCATGTCACAATTATAATTACAGTTTATAGCAGAAAATAACTGTACTTGCCTTTCGTGGTTTTAAGAAAGGATAATAAACTGTTGTTGATGCAGAAATGTTGAATTGCTCCTCTTTAATTGTTGTTGTAGATCTAGACTTTGATTTGAGATTTGATTTAGCTTTTAATTCTATTCAGGTTGGAAGAAGATGCATCAGTCCAAGTTTTGTTTCCAGCAGGGTAGCGATGCCATTTTTATTTTTAATTAGAACAGAGGCAGAATATAGACAGAATGAAATTGTGTAGAGAAATTGAGGCTAGGGGGCTGTTTATATAGGATTAGGAAGACGAATCTAGACAGAAAACGAGTCTAAATACATCAGAATGCATCAGGTTTAGAAAGTGGGTTCGGGAGGCAGGTCGACCCCCAGGTCGACACTATGGTCGACCTGGTCTGGCCAGGTCAACCCCCAGGTCGACTACCCAGTCGACCTGGTCTGGGGGAGGTCGACTACCCAGTCGACCACCCAGTCGACCTGGGTCCTGGGCGGGAAATTTTCCGCCCAGCCCGCTTCTGGGTTTGAGTTCGAATTTCGAATTCGAATTTCGAGCTGTTTTATTTTATTCAAATTCCTGAAACTTCTGAAGGTCATAACTTGGTCATACGGACTCCGTTTTTCGAAAACTCGGACTCGTTTTCAAGTAGAATTTCGAGACGAATGCAATGGCGTAACCCATTTCCCTTGATTCTTATTTTATAATTTAATTATTCTCTGATTTGTTACTTATACGTTCACAGAAAATACGGGGTGTTACATTCTCCCCTCCTTAAAGGATTTCGTCCCCGAAATCTTCAAGTTAAGAAGAATGTGTCCTACCATCCAGTCATCCATCTACTCAACCATCATCCACAACATCCATTGTCCTTAGAAAACTTCTAATGTCGTATGAATATATGCAAAAGTGTGTGTATATGTTCCTTATCTAATGCAAAGATCAGGCGGTCCACTGATTCAGTTGACCTCCTTTATGCAAATTATGTCAGTGCCATGAGTCCAACATGTATGCAATTTTCTTATTTGATACATATCATTCTTATATGAGTGGCAACCATTCATTCATATGCAACATCCATGTGATGAGTCAATCATTCTGCATCCACAGAAATTGAAAATGCTCACACATCCATATGCAGTATGAGAGTGTTTTCGAGACGATCTAGTGCCTAGTGTGTGTATATGCATCCACGAGCAACAACTAGCAACCACTTGCAACCATCAAACATAACATGTCTCAAACACATGTTTACATCCATAGGATTCCTATCTATAGGTCGAAGACTCGATTGATAGGATACAGTCGAGTGATGGGAGCGAGTGCGGATAAACAAAAACTTGGTTTCCATTAGACCTTGGTTGAGAGACAAATTCCCCTAAGTATCAACCCCGAAGACCGAGATCAACATCAGATTAACACCCAGAGGATTACCCTCTTTAGACAATGTCAAAACTGGAAATCTCAACCTTATCAGAAATATTCAGATATTTACAGATTACTGGTATAGATCAGATTACTAAATGATTCTTAGGAAACTAAGCATGATAAAAACCCAAAATGTATGCGTCATTGTCAACTTAATGCTCAACACAGATACCCAACTTAGCACGCTTAGATGAGCCATAACCATTATGGGTCTGAGTCTACAGTGGAATCAGAAACAATACTAGTATTCAAGTGCAGAGTACCGACTACAGAATCGAAATGCTGAAATCAGAAAAGAGTTTTAACCCAAAAATCAGATAAAGAAATTAAACCTCCTACAGAAAGTTTTCCTATTTCTATCCTATCCACTAGCCTCGAGAGTGTTCGCCTGTCTTCCAGAAGTTGGTCCTGCCCTTGTCCTCGTTTCTTCGGACAGTCCCTAGTGAAGTGTCCCATCTCACCACAGTTGAAGCAAGTGCCCTTTCTTTTTCTGCAATCCTTGTTCAGATGAGTCGAGCTTCCGCAAGTAAAGCACTTTTTCTCCTTCTTATCTTCAGACTTTTCACCCTTCTTTTGTGTTTCCTTTTTGGGCCATGTTTTCTTGTTCTGTGGTTCTTCCTTCTTTGCCTCTTTCTTGTCGTTGTCTTCCTCGTGCAGTAGTGCCATATCCACCAATCTCTCGTAAGTCGCTCCCATGGGTACATGGGTCATGGCTAGGCTGTGTAGTGGCTCGTTCAATCCTTTAACAAAGCGGAGAGCCTTTTTATGCTGGGTGTTGACTAAATCTAGTCCGAACCTGGCCAGTTGGTTGAACTGATTGATGTATTCCCTGACCGTCATACTTCCTTGCTTAAGAGATAAGAACTTTTCCAGTTGTAGACTTCCTTCATCTTGCGAGAGGAATTTCGTCTCAAACCTTGTTCTAAAATCCATCCATGTTTCAATCGGTCTTTCGGTGTTAGTGACTTCCCACCAATAGGAAGCTTCGTCCTTGAGCAACCATACCGCCAATTGTACCTTCTACCTATCGTCCACCTCGAAAATAATGAACAGGTCCTCAGTTTCTTTGAGCCAGTTCCTTGCTTCTACGAATGATTCAGATCCCTTGAAATCCTTTCCACCCATGGCCCTAAAATCTTTACAGATCTTTGAAAAAGCAATTGCACGAGGATGAGGCGGAGGAGGAGGAATCGCTGCAGCTGGAGGAGGAATATCCGCTGGGCCTGCATCTTTGGCCCTAGCCTCTAAGTACCTCCTGAACCAGCCAGGTATTGGTACGCCCTCTGGAAAGTTAAGATTCCCAGACATGCTGGAATGAAAGAAAAAGATTTAAAACGAAGAACGGAAAAGATAGATGTATGGCTTTTTTGGGATTATGTTTTTCAAAAATAAGCTTTACTTTTGAAAATACTTCCTTTTAAAACCTTTTTGAAAATAGTTTTCAAAAACTTTACCCAGTCTAGTAACCTTCAGCTTTGATACCAAGTGTAACACCCCACCTCCATTAAGGTCACTCACAAAGGGAATGCCTTAACTTTGGTGGAGCGTTTTAGTAGACAGAACAGAAATTTACAAGACAGATAAACAATACTTGAGAAATTATAACTTTATCACAGCGGAAAGCAGAAATCAGTTTGGTTACATCTTTACCAAAAACTCAAGTACATAAATATTAGTCTTGTTCAGAAAATCATCAGAGTACAAAACTTTAAAGTCATAATCCCTACAGAAGCTGCCATAAAGAGTCAAGCCATACTTTAAGCACTCTGAGTACTTCAAGCAGAAGAAATCCGGATCAACCTAAAGTATTCCCTCCTTGGAAAACCTGGGGGGGAAACGGAAGAAAAGGGGCAAAAACAAGCAAGGTCAGACATAAAGTCTGGCAAGTCCAGTGACTTTCAGCATATGAACAGATAATAATAATCATGGCATGCAAATAAAACTGGATGAGAGATAACAGTAACAGGAGCAGCAGATGTACTTAGGTTAAACAGAAGAAACAGAGTAATATTACTTTTCATTTCTCTGCACTAATACTAGTATAACAGGATTAGGTGTCATCCTAATGTCTAAACTGAAGCAGAAACGGGAACAGAATAATTTCCACAGAAACAGAACTCCAATAATGGGCCTTTACCACCCGAACAGAAACAGAACGCTTATAATGGGCCATTACCACCCAAACAGAAACAGACAAAAACAGAATGCTAATAATGGGCCTTTACCACCCGAATAGAAACAGAAACAGATTAATCCCTACAGAAACAGAATGTAGAATTAGGTGTACACTAGTAAATGGGCCTTTACCACCCGAACAGACGGTACCACGCAGACAAGTGTGCCACCCAACAGAAACAGACGGTACCAACAAAAATAGACAGAACTAAGTGTACCCTAAAACCCTACCCCAAGCGATCGGCTCCCTAATATATAAATACCCTGTGTCGGCCCCACAATAGGGTGTATCACTCCCTAAAGTGACAACCAATTGGCACAGACCTATTTACAGATGTCACGGCGTCTTACATCCTCAGAGGCAGACTGGGATCCATTCACGCACATGACCCGGTTGGAATGCACCATCAACACCCCTCGCCATTATCAGAATGAACCGCTTATAATTAGTTCAGTAAGCATGCCTGGACCCTACCTACTGTTGGGTCAAAGTTTGATACTAGAAAGAGTTACTGACTAATATGGGTCCCAAACAACAGATGACACAAGTAATTTCCCTCCTAACCTTGTGTCCCCTAGAAAAACAGATTTTAGGTTAACTTGTTTACTAGTTCAGACATACAGAGTTCAGATCAACTAGTTCACAGATCAGACAAGTTTTCAGACTATCGGATCAGATATACGGATTTAAAAGATTTACAGATTTGTCTAACTTTGTAATTGGGCCTACAGATTCACGAAACGGGTTTGTTAAATTCATTAGTCCAATTGGTTTAAACCTACCCAACTAACACGTTTTAGACATCATATTTATCCCAGATTTGCATTAATTAAATATTAATGCACAGACCTCTCACATTAGGTCGGTAGCTTGTGGCCGCTGGATATGCCGGGCGGTTCCGGGCAGACTTCTGCCACAAGCCATACCTAACCTCGTGTCTAATCATATTTTAGTTATGCCTACGACCTCTCACATTAGACTGACAGTTTGCGGTCGCTGGTTAAGCCGGTTGGTTCCGGGCAGGCTTCTACCGCAAACGGAGTGTAACCTCGTGTCATAGCCAATTCATTTCAATACAGATTTTTCAGATATCAGACTAATTCTGTTTATTTAACAGATTAAACTTCTGTACAAGTTACAGCAGATTGTTCGGGTTCTATTAACAAGTTTTGCTCAATTTTAAGTCGAGCCTACAAATTCACATACTTCAAATTTCAGCATTTCAGTTCCAACAGATTACGTCATTCAACAGATTAAACAGATAACAGATCTTGCAGATTAGGCTATTTAGCAGATTTAGAAGATAAGGAAATTTAACATAATTAGCAGATTAGGCAATTCAATCTAATTAGCAGTTTAGGCAACTCAACAGTTTTAGCAGATAATGGATTAGGCAATTTAACAGATTTTGCAGATAACAGATTTAGCAGATTATATATATCTAAAACTTTATTTAGATATCTTGCCTAATCATAAATTTAGCCTAAACTTACATGCCTAAATCATGGTCATAATTCATAATACAATATATGCCCCAAATCTTAGCCTTAATATTCCCATTTACAGTTCATGTCAAAACTAAATTTAATATTCTAGTTTACCATTCATATCCAGAACTAAAATACATGTTAATCATTCACTATCATAGCCAATTCAGATTATGCCAACATATTTATTATGCCAAATTAACTTAATTAAGCTACGCCCAATCCCCATATAACATGTTTCCACAAGTTCTCTAAGTACTCGTGAAGTGACCCTAGCAAAAGGAATAGGGGACAAGCACAAGAAAGAATAGGCATGCATTGATGAACCAAATACAATGATAATGGCCCTACTAGGCTCAATGTACATAACAGTGAATGGGAATAAACTAGCAAGGTTACATACTAAATATGAGATTCAACATCATTAAGGGAATAGGCATAAGAAACTAACTACAATAGTTATAGGCAACTAACCACAATAGTCATGGGCGACTAATCACAATAGTTTCTTATTCAATGTCATAGGAAATAGTCTCATATTCAATGAATCATAGTCATCGGCAATAGTCTCATAGGCAACAGTTTCATGTCCAATTATGCATTATTATTTTTTCAAAATTTAGCGTTTGTGCGTTAATCTCTTATGAGATTCTGCGCAGGCTTGTAGTAGCCTGGCTATAGAACAGAAAGAAGAAAGAGGTACAGAATAGTCACAGAAAAACAGATCTGACAGATAAGAATATACATAACCTCAGATTCAAATTTATAATCACGTCACAATTATAATTACAGTTTATAGCGGAAAATAACTGTGCTTGCCTATCGTGGTTTTAAGAAAGGATAATAAACTGTTGTTGATGCAGAAATACTGAATTACTCCTCTTTAATTGTTGTTGTAGATTTAGACTTTGATTTGAGATTTGATTTAGCTTTTAATTCTATTCAGGTTGGAAGAAAATGCATCAGTCCAAGTTTTGATTCCAGCAGGGTAGCGACACCATTTTTATTTTTAATTAGAACAGAGGCAGAATATAGACTGGCATTTATGGCAGCTGGATTTGTCGGGCGGGTCCGGGCAGTCTTACACCATAAAAGAGTCTAACCTCGTGTCTTTACAACTGTTATGCTTTAGTTTGGGCCTAGGACCTCTCACATTGGGCTGACATTTGTGACTACTGGATTTGCCGGGCGGGTCCAGGCAGTTTTACGTCACAAACGAGTCCAACCTCGTGTCCTAAGCATTGATTAACACTTACAATCTTTTACCCCAGTTTTAATCATTCCCTATTCAAATTATTAATTAATTCCAATTTTAATGATGTCCATAATTGGCTCAATTATGGCCATCCATTCATGGCATGCAAAATCATATCAATTGCACCCCAACTTCTTCATATTAAATCCTTAATATTACCCCTACCCACGTTATACGTTCGCTTATTCAACGCAAAATATACGTTAGACTCGAATAGTCTAACTCATAGCATAAAGATGAATTATCACAACATATAGACAAATAAAATAGATCTAATCATAATAGGGGTGAAACTTGCATAAAACTACACATGTCATGGATCTAAAGGTGTCAACTTGTTTGGTTAAAATGTCACAACTTACATAATATGATCATAACCCAAATTCATGTGTAAACTTGCATATGTGGTTTATGCAACATAATGATGATGTGAACTAGCATCTAACACATAGAACTCACACATGTCATAGCACAATTCTAGACCTAAATAGATGTCATGGCATATGTTCATAATCTTTACTAATCAATCCAAACTTGCATACATGATTTGTCATATAGATCAACATAGCCCAAATAATATCAACATTATGATTTGATTAACATGAACTAATTAGCATAGATAATAACATCATGACTTTATAACATGTATGATTTATCACAATTTAGCATAGAAAATTACAACCTATACAATATCATCATAGCATGATTTACAACATATAGGATATCATCATTACATAACATAGGATTTACAACATACATGATAGCATAAGGTTTACAACAACATATATGACAATCCACATCATTCACTTATAATCCATTCATAATTTAATCTAATTAGTTTAATAATAATCTTGTTAAGATCATCATACTCACAATTAGAAGAGAAAGAGAGTCATGATTTGCTTTAGAGTTGAGTAGAATTAGGGTTTTGATTAGCTTTCTTCCTTCTTAGTTGGCGGCGGCTACACTGAGTTCCATGGCGGCGGTATGACGGTGGCTATTCTATTTTTCATGTGAATTAGAGTGAGAGACTACCTAGGTATTTATAGACTTTAGGATTTATTTAGACCGTCAGATCAACTCAGAACTAAACTGAACCGTTAAATTTGCCAACTCAGCCCTAAAGACACATCAGCAGCTCAAGACCAGGTCGACTGCGCAGTCGACCTGGTCCCTGGGGTGTCGACTGCCCAGTCGACTCCCCAGTCGACCTGGGTGCTGGGCGGGAAATTTCCCGCCTAGCCTGATTTGACCCCGAATTTGAAATTTAAATTTTCTCAAATCTGTTTTGAATTTTCTGAAACTTCCGATGGCCATATCTCCTTCATACGAAGTCCAATTCACGCAAACTCGGACTCTATTTCAACCAGAATTCTGAGACGAACACAATGGCGCAACCTGTTTCCCACAATTCTCACGTCTGAGATTAGTTATTCTTTAATTTGTGAATATTAATATTAATAGAATTACGGGGTGTTACATATTTCCTTTATCTTTCCTATTTATTTAACAAATAAATATTTCCTTTATCTTTCCTATTTATTTAACAAATAAATATTTCCTTCTACATTTGTTTTACAAATATTTTCTTTTATATTTGTTTTACAAATATATTCCTTTATATTTGTTTTCACAAATATTTCCAATTCAATTATATTTGTTTTTCAAATATAATTTATTTTCAATATACAGTTTGACCAATCCCTTTGTATATTCCAGTATTTCTTATGGTGTTTCAGACACCATATATCACTGCTCAGTATCACCCAAACACACGCAATCAACAACAGATTGTATATCACATCATATATCACAATATATAAAAAACAGTAAAATAAATGTTGAGGAATCCAATTGGATTCCTCCGACCTGTTTCCCTGCATCACAGATGTTAAACAGTATAACTAACATCGATTTCATTTCAATATGAAATATTCTGCTAAACAGAATCAACATTTGATTAACGATTTATATATATATATATCGTTATCTATAATTTTAACCAATACACAAGCAATTCAACCAAACAGTTAACACACAGAAATCAACAGATGATTAGTAGTTCAAAAGAATACGTTATAAAAATATAACTGTTCAGAGTTAGTGAGATTTACTCACATTGGACGATCATCGTTAATAACGATAACCATCGCTCGATTTGATTCAGACGAACAATTTATTTTGCTATAAATTGTAACGAGCTCCGATGGATTTCCAGTCAGTTCCATCATGTAGTGTCCGTTCATACGATCCCAAAGGATCCGATGGTTTGAAATTCTGATATCGTATGGAATAGATATGTAAGTTATAAGTTAATACCACATTTCAATTAAATAAAACATGGAATTAAATTATTATACTAGGCTTTAACCTTGCTTTTCTTTCCCGGCCCATTCACTATCGATAAAGCCCAACCTGTCGTTCCCTTTCTTCCCCAATGGCTTTAAAACCCGTCGCTCCTTTACAGACCATTACCGTGATTTTTGAACCCCCATAAATCACATCATTTCTCAATGGAAATCAAAACCGACACCACCATGATTCTTGTCTTCCTGCGAGCTCCAACCTCGAACTCGTCATGTGAAGCTCGAGCACCCAAAGGCGAATGCGTCGTCGGTAATTTCTTCAGTAAGCACAGGATTGATCAACACTTTTTGTGCCATAAATTCACCAAACATCTCCAACCAACTTGTTTCTTTCATACAAGCACGATTTCATACTTCGAATCGCCAACCGATGTCCTCAAATCCGAGAATATTGAGCCCTAGGCTGTTGTACGAAACATCAAATACCCAAAACAGACGTCGAACTCAAAATGGTTTATACGACCGTGAAGAGCAAGAATACTGGAATGAAAATATACATCTATTTTAATTTACAGATTTTCGGTTGGTTTGATTTTGATTTTTGAAGTTGGTTTTCTCACGTTTTGAAAGAAAATGTAGCGGCTGAGAAAAATGAAGTGTGGCTTCTGTTTGATCAGGAAATGGGATTAGGTTTGTAAAGGAGTGGGATATTTATAAAGGAAAAATAATATTTTTAAATTTTTTATTTTTTTATTTATAACCAAACGCTATTTGTATTTATCACTAAAAATCCTTGTGATCACATACAGTACCCAAAAATCACGAAAACCGGCATGCAACTATAGTTCGACATTACGGTCCCAACGAAACTGGTTTCGTCGAATTCCGACTCCGTTTGATCACACAGCGTATTTTTAACCATCAGAATACTGATTGTTTTCACATTAAAAATCCGTACGGCCACACATTGACTTCAAAAATCACGGAAATTGAAATCTAGCAACAATTTAACATTACAGATCCAACAAAATTAGTTTCGTCGAATTCCGAGGTCGTTCGCAAAAGTGGCTATTTTAAAACCTTTAAATAATCCATTTAAATATATAAATATATTTAAAAACATTTAAATTTAATATTCAAGAATAAATATTATCGTATATATTCACAATAGAATATCATACAGCTCCACTGGGATTTATAACTCGATATTTCAAATTTAGTGTTACATTGATATTCGATCTATATTTAAAAATCCATTTTAAAATATAAATAAATAGATATAAATTATAAAGGAATTCCATAGCGACTTTTCTAAAATTTGATTTAGACATAAATAAAAATCTACACAACGAAATCCTGATTTTTCTCTTCCACTAGAAAAATATACTTCACCAGCTCCTAACGTTTCTTTTTTCACAGAAATCCGATTTAAAACGGACCATGTATATCCAGTTGAAGTTCAAATCGCCAAATAGCGAACTGCCACACCATTTCGAGCTCGATTATAATTATAATATAATTATACGTTCAAACTTCGTTTAAATAATATATTCGTCAATATAATTTAATATAAACTGAATTATATATTTTATATCGTCTAATTCACACCATATCATGAATTCTGTTATTTCCGATTATTCCAGATTTTTTTTTATATTAATTAAATATAAATATTATTTAATTCTGGTTATCGATATCGCCAACTCGATATTAAATAATTAAATTAATTAATTATTCGACAGCTAAAAATGTGGGTCATTACAATCTTTCCCCCTTAAAATAATTTCGTCCTCGAAATTGCTAAGGTAGGGGACGACCCTATCTACTGGGTAAAAATTTATCTGTTTACCACTTAACTTCAGTTTAAACTGAACCAATTAATATTTTCTAAAATATTAATTTATTCCGACTAACTAAAATTTTCAAAAATCTTGAAAATTTTCTAACACCTTAAATTTTCGGAAAATTTCGCCATAACCTCCTTTGTATAGCCCTATCGGTAAAACCACAACTCGCCTCTCTAAGCCTTCTCAACCCAAAAGAAAATCAAACAGCCAAGCGGCTTGCCCAATCGGCTCATCAAAATCTCAAACCCATATATAATATAAAGTGGTACTTTTTTGTCGGGCATATCATTGTATCCTTTCATCAGCTGTCAGTTCAGCATATACCAATGTCTACCCAAATCAATTACCAATCAATATCCGTTCAACACAGCTACTCGCTTATATCCAAGCCAAATATCATTTCAACCTCGAGTTTCATTCTCGATTCCAAACTCTTAACTTGATTATCAAATTATACTTCAAATTTGAATCTCGCCAATCCAATTTGTCTCGATATCATTCTAATTCAATTCCAGTTACCACTAACTGACTTTATTTTAATTCCAATTGGCTTTCCAAATTTCTACTTAATTTGTTTTTAATTCAAATTGCTCTTTCCTGGGAATTTTAAACAGTTTACCATATCGAAAATCAAACTTTCCTTTTCAGGATTCAAACACTTGCTTTTCTCAAATCAATTCAAAAACAATGTCTTTGGTAGTAATCCATCACTTAGAAACTCGAAAATGAACACTAATGATATCGCGATTCATCATCAAGGTTATTTCCCAGCTATCAAAGTGAGTTCAATACTATATCACTTTCAAAATCACTCTTAAACACCTTTATTTTGAAATCAGTTCAAAATATCATTCACAAATGCTTGGAATACAATTTAAAATCTCCCAAGATCTTAAAATTTACATATATTTAATCCAAGTCTATTTACAAACTCTGTTCCAAATTTCCAGGGTTTTATTTCAATTCTGATTCAAATTCAGATTTAATTCATCTGATTCCACGTATTTCATTTATATGAATTCTGATTGGCTATTTACGTAATCATTTAATTTATAATCTTACTCGATTATAATAACAACCAATATATCCAATATATTATAATCACTCCGATATAAATCCTTTATATCAAAATATAATTTAGGTAAAATTATTTCATTTACCCTCTTTTCAAAATATATTGTGTCGACCCATCGTATTCGAGTGTTTATTAACTCCTATCGATACAGTGGATCAAACTGATCGATCAGAACCCATAAACAACTCAACCAATAAATCTCCATGGTATAAAATCATTTTATATCAAATAACAAATATGTTCACTCGTATATATACACTCAACTCAATCTAGGGTATTACTAACCCCATCTCTACTGAGCCACGCCACAGAGCCAAGGTAATTACTTAACCTTAAGCTCTGATACCAACTGTAACGACCCGGAAAAAGTTAAGTAGGCTTTGCAACCATCCTCTCCAATCCCCAAAGCAGCATGGTAATACCCCACTATGGCTTACATTGGTACCCCAGTCCATATTTTATGGCCAGCCAATCGACTTCACAACCAACCCTCATTTTCGGGACATGTAGGGGCAAGAGTCTCCCGTTCGCCACCTAACAAAAAGCGAGAACTCCCTATCATGCGCACAAGCGCTAAGCACATAACATGGACTGGTATGAGTAAAATAGTTAAAAACAGTTTGAGCAAGTAAACGGTATCTCATAAGACCACGCCGTATAACGAAACGGGTTTTTCCCTTATGAGAATCCAAAACATCTTTATATCAAAAACCTTTTGATATTATAATAATGTCCATCAACCACAATATAATAATCATCTAGCAGAAACGCTTTCATCTCATGTTCTACATATATAGTATACAATCAAAACCGCAAGCACATATTGGGTAATGGATTTCCAACTATGACAAGGTATGGAACCACCTTTCGCTAGTGTACCTCTAGAGAGGAAAACACTGGGTTCAACAAGAACATCTTGTAACCCGGCCACACATGACCAACCACTCATTTCGCTTAAGTGTATCGAATGTATATCATCAACGGTTGGGATCAGCAACCGTTTCCCGAATGGGACAACATCGACAATAGATTTTTAGAAGTAAATGGAACTCTAGATCAGGTGATTATACACCCTAATAGGTGCGACCTGCATAGCCATGCTGCCTGCCCGATTTCTGTCATTTCCTGGTTGTGAGGCTTGAGGCGACGCTTATCTCTGACAGATCAAACAATTATTCACTTTGAATGTCACATCGTCATACCCACCAAATCACAAATTGATTTCCCCAAAAATACCACGGGTATACAGCTAAGAGAAATGAATTCCTCCGCCACCAAGCGTAAATACGTTTGAAGAGATCAACTTACACGATCTATTAAATATACCCTGTCAGACATTCTTCCATACATGTCATCCTGGGACTGGATAAACCGAAGGCACTATTCAGTACATCCATCATAGGCAATCTTTACTTAAGATTTATACAACAACCCTTGCACTTTACTCCGTCTTCAATTTTCTTTGGCATATATGATTCGCAACGCTTATGCCAATACGGAGTGGTTCTTCGGATAATAATCCAACCGGTCTCTCCATATTAACACCGTTAAAATGGTCAAAACTTCGATAGTCGGTGAGTTAACTATCAAAGAAAAACACGTGTGCAAACAACGATATTATTTCCAAATGGAAATAATATCGGTCAATCATCAATCAACTTTTACCCCTTTAAATTAATTTATCATTAATTTATTCCATTGGTCATTTACTGTTTCCATATATTCAACATTTCTTATTTTTTTCAATTTAGAAAATATATGTTATTAACACTGGAAAACATTTCCATTTCTTGTTTTCTATATTAGAAAACATTTCTGATTCTTATTTGGAAAACATTTCCAAAACTCTTACATTAGACTTAGACGGATGTATAAACAAACCATCGCTATGCCAACTTAAACCATTACACTAAATTCACTTAACCATCATTCACTATCAAACCTTACCATTCCTTAGTTAAGAAGGAAGTCAATCAAGTTGGGGTATAATTACCTCTCAAACCTTAACTGAACAACGTTTTAACTTCGAAATAGTCAAAGTTTATCTTTTAAACCTTTAACAAACTTCCTTACGAAACTCTTGGATTCTATTTACGTATCCACTTTTTATTGAAAACATTGGTTATAACGATAGCGTTGAAATCCCTACTTTCGACATTTCTAACTTCAAATATAACTCTTATTCCTAAATTTGAATAATTAACCTATTCTAATATATTTATAAATAAATAAATCTTGATTTAAAAACCGGAAAGTAAATAATACTCTCCCGAATTCGATATAATCGAATTCGACGTATAACTCCCTTTCGAGAAATCTCTATTTGATTAACTCTTCTTCGAATAACCTATATTTGATTATCTCTCTTCGAATAACTTATATTCGATTATCTCTCTTCGAATAACTTATATTCGATTAACTCACTTCGAATAACTGATATTCGATTAACTCACTTTGAATGACTTATATTCGATCTCTTTCTTTCTAATACGCTATATTCGATAATCTCCTTTCGAATAACTTATATTCGATAATCTCACTTTTGAATAACTAAATTCGATTAACTCTTTTTGATTAAACTAACATCGATTAACTCCTTTTGATTAAAATAACATCAATTAACTCCTTTCGATTTAAACTAACATCGATAAACTCTTTTCAATTAACTCTATTGGATTAACTCTTTTCACTTAACTCCTTTCGAATAAACTATATTCGATAACTCCTTTAATTCTATTCGAATAAACTATATTCGATTAACTCCTTTAATTCTATTCGAATAAACTATATTCGATTAACTCCTTTAATTCTATTCGAATAAACTATATTCGATTAACTCCTTTCGAATAACTAGATTCAATAACTCCTTCCGAATAACCAATATTCGATAACTCCTTTCGAATAAACAATATTCGATTAACTCACTTCGAATAACCAATACTCGATAACTCCTCTTCTTATAAATTATATTCGATAACTCTTCTCGAATGAACTATATTCTATTACTCTTCTCTCGAATACAGTATATTCGATTAACTTCTTTGATTAATTCCTTTGAATTATTCCCTTGAATTATTCCTTTGAATTATCTCCTTTGAATTATTCCTTTTCTATTTGTTTACTTAACACATAACTATTCCCTTTTCAAATTCTATTTATTTAACAAATAAATATTTCCTTTATCTTTCCTATTTATTTAACAAATAAATATTTCCTTCTACATTTGTTTTACAAATATTTTCTTTTATATTTGTTTTACAAATATATTCCTTTATATTTGTTTTCACAAATATTTCCAATTCAATTACATTTGTTTTACAAATATAATTTATTTTCAATATACACTTTGACAAATCCCTTTGTATATTCCAGTATTTCTTATGGTGTTTCAAATACCATATATCACAGCTCAGTATCGCCCAAACACACGCAATCAACAACAGAATGTATATCACATCATATATCACAATATATTTGAAAAATAGTAAAATAAATGTTGAGGAATCCAGTTGGATTCCTCAGACCTGTTTCCCTGCATCACAGATGTTAAACAATATAATTAACATCAATTTCATTTCAATATGAAATATTCTGCTAAACAGAATCAACATTTGATTAACGATTTATATATATATCGTTATCTGTAATTTCAACCAATACACAAGCAATTCAACCAAACAGTTAACACACAGAAATCAACAGATGATTAATAGTTCAAAAGAATACGTTATAAAAATATAACTGTTCAGAGTTAGTGAGATTTACTCACATTGGACGATCATCGTTAATAATGATAACCATCGCTCGATTTGATTCAGACGAACAATTTATTTTTTCACAAATTGTAACGAGCTCTGATGGACTTCCAGTCAGTTCCATCGTGTAGTGTCCGTCCATACGATCCCAACGGATCTGATGGTTTGAAATTCTGATATCGTATGGAATAGATATGTAAGTTATAAGTTAATACCACATTTAAATTAAATAAAACATGGAATTAAATTATTATATTGGGCTTTAACCTTGCTTTTCTTTCCCGGCCCATTCACTATCGATAAAGCCCTACCTGCCGTTCCCTTTCTTCCCCAATGGCTTTAAAACCCATCGCTTCTTTACAGACCATTACCGTGATTTTTGAACCCCAACAAATCACATCGTTTCTCAACGGAAATCAAAACCGACACCACCATGACTCTTGTATTCCTGCGAGCTCCAACCTCGACCTCGTCATGCGAAGCTCAAGCACCCAAAGGCGAATGCGTTGTCGGTAATTTCTTCAGTAAGCACAAGATCGATCGACACTTTTTGTGCCAGAAATTCACCAAACATCTCCAACCAACTCGTTTCTTTCATACAAGCAAGATTTCATACTTCGAATCGCCAACCGATGTCCTCAAATCCGAGAATATCGAGCCCTAGGCTGCTGTACGAAACATCAAATACCCAAAACAGACGTCGAAATCAAAATGGTTTATACGACCGTGAAGAGCAAGAATACTGGAATGAAAATATACATCTATTTCGATTTACAGATTTTCGGTTGGTTTGATTTTGAATTTTGAAGTTGGTTTTCTCACGTTCTGAAAGAAAATGTGGCGGCTGAGAAAAATGAAGCGTGGCTTCTGTCTGATCAGGAAATGGGATTAGGTTTGTAAAGGAGTGGGATATTTATAAAGAAAAAATAATATTTTTATATTTATTATTTTATTTATTTATAACCAAACGTTATTTGTATTTATCACTAAAAATCCCTGTGATCACATACAATACCCAAAAATCACGAAAACCGGCATGCAGCTGCAGTTCGACATTACGGTCCCAACGAAACTGGTTTTGTCGAATTTCGACTCTGTTTGCTCACATAGCGTATTTTTAACCATCAAAATACTGACTGTTTTTCACATTAAAAATCCGTATGGCCACACACTGACTTCAAAAATCATGGAAATTGAAATCTAGCAATAATTTAACATTGCGGATCCAACAAAATTAGTTTCGTCGAATTCTGAGGTCGTTTGCAAAAGTGGCTATTTTTAAACCCTTAAATAATCCATTTAAATATATAAATATATTTAAAAACATTTAAATTTAATATTCAAGAATAAATAATATCGTATATATTCACAATAGAATATCATACAGCTCCATTAGGATTTATAACTCGATATTTCAAATCCAGTGTTACATCGATATTCGATCTATATTTAAAAATCCATTTTAAAATATAAACAAATCGATATAAATTATAAAGGAATTCCATAGCGATTTTTCTAAAATTTTATTTGGACATAAATAAAAATCTACACAATGAAATCCCGATTTATCTCTTCCACTAAAAAAAATATACTTCACCAGCTCCTAACGTTTCTTGTTTCACAGAAATCCGATTTAAAACGGACCCTGTATATCCAGTTGAAGTTCAAATCGCCAAATAGCGAACTGCCGCGCCATTTCGAGCTCGATTATAATTATAATATAATTATACGTTCAAACTTCGTTTAAATAATATATCCGTCAATATAATTCAATATAAACTGAATTGTATATTTTATATAGTCTAATTCACACCATATCATGAATTTTGTTATTTCTGATTATTCCAAAAATATTTTTTTATTATTTATATTAATTAAATATAAATATTATTTAATTCTGGTTATCGATATCGCCAACTCGATATTAAATAATTAAATTAATCAATTATTCGACAGCTAAAAATGCGGGTCATTACACATTTAAAATGCAATTTGATGCATAACTGAAATATATGCAGAAATGTATGCAACTATTGCAAATAAGTGCATCGTTTGATGCATAATACTGGTGATTCGTTATTTTTTTGTTATTTTGGTTTTCGAGTTGTTTTTTGGTAGTTTTAACGTCTAAATTTGATGACGAGTAGCTGTTGTATTTAATTGTGAATTTTCGTGAATTTTTTTATTTTTTTTGTTGATTTTTTTATTATTTTTCAAAAAATAGGGACTTAAAAAATTTAAGAGAGGGATATGAGCCTAATTTCGAAACCTATTAGGGACCTAAGACAAACTAATCCTAAATAATATTTGACATTAAGAATCAATGTACAAAACAATAATATTAATAATTCTTAATTAATTAAAATAATAACAACTTGTAATAAATAAAAATTTATACTAAATGCACAATACTTAAATAACAATAACTAACTATCAATATATAATAATCAATAACTACTATTAAATGTTAAAAATTAATAAATAATTTGAAATATAGAATAATCTCATTAATAATTAGTAATTAATAATATATGACTAATTAGTACTTAATTAATAACTTGTAATCCATAATGTGTACAATGGTCGTATATAGTCAGATTTCTGGCACGTATGAATTTTCCGAAAGTTTTCGTCGCTTGGTTATACACATGCATCCCAAGTCCCTCTTTCTCTCTTGTGTACAATGGTAAGAGCAATGGTTTCTTTATGAGTAAACAGGGGATTCGTCAAGGCGATTCGATATCATCTTATATCATCATTATTGTGATGGAAGTTCTGTCCTCAATGTTTAAGACAAATTCGACCGGGGTATCATCATATATCACCCAAAATGCAAACAAGATGCTATCGCTACCCTGTTATTTGCAGACGATATCTTGGTTTTCACTAGGCTGACAGACAACTCGTTGATTGCCATTATTGTAACTCTTAATTGCTTCCACGATATGACTGGTCTCGAACTTAACGTAAATAAATCCCTGGCTATGTTTGTCGATATTGATGATGCTCATGCCCAGAGGTTGTTCTCTCTTATTGGCATGCAATCACTTGAGCAGGAAGCGAGTTATCTTGGTCTTCTGCTGTGCACCGCTTGAATTACTAAGGCAAATTGCATGCAACTCTTTAAGAAAATTATAGCTTCCCTAGGCAACTGGGCTAACAAATTTCTTACCCAAGCTGGGAGACTGATTTTAGTGCAAAGTATTGGCATTAACGGTGTACTGGGCTAGAGCCTTCATTTTACCCAAACAACTCCTGTCTTTGATTAGATCTGCCTTGCTCCGCTTCCTATGGACTGGTTGTGTTCAAGGCTGGAAACCAATCTAGTGAGCTTTCAAGAAAATGCTTCTTCCTAAAAATAAGGGTGGTCTTGGTTTATTCAACCTTCATCAGTGGAACTATACTTCTTTCAGCTCGCTATTTAATAATTTCATTTCCTGCAAGGACACATTATGGGTTAAATGGTGCTGGAAAGCATTGTTAAAAACTATCATTTTTGGGTTCTGGACGCTCATCCTTCGTGTAGCTGGGCCTGGCGATGTATTCTTGCATCGAGAGTGAAATTCCTACCTTGCATTCAATACAACATTTCGTCCAGTTGCAACATTTCTTTTTTGGATGATTCTTAGATGGGGAGGGGTGTTATTCTATCTAAGGTCTTGGGTTATAATGATATTGCACCACAGCTATTAACAGAAATTCGAATGTAATTTTTTTTTGCTGCATGGAAGAGTTGTCTTGCCATATTTTACCAGCTCCATCGTTAGAAGCTTTTGCGCAAATCACCTTTCATCCATTTCGTACAATGCTCCTGACATGTTATCTTGGAATGGAATTAAACACAACATCAATCATGCCTATTTTTTCCTTATCAGCTATGATTCAATGCCTTCATGTCTCTGGAACAAGTTGGTATGGAGTAAATCTATTGTCCCTAAGGAGAGCTTCATGTTCTAGAAAGCGATCAACAATGCATTACTTACGAAATGCCTTCTCAGTCAGATGGGGTGATAGTTGACAAAACTTGCGTCCTATGTAATAGTGGCGATGAAGACACTGCGCACATTTATTTTGAGTGTTCTTACTCTTATGCTTTATGGAACAAGATTCTACTGCTATTTGGTTCTAATATGCAACATGTAACATCGGCTAAGCAATGGTTCTTCATCCGCATGTCAGCTCATTGGAGAAAGTAAGAACACATCCTATTCATTCTTGCAATAAAAAAACTTGTGAGAATGATATGGGAGGAAAGAAATGTCTGAGCATTCGAGTCTAAGCGAAGACATTCTGATGAACTTTGGATGGTGTTGAAGCTTCAAATCCGTCGGGATCTCAACACATCCTTGTTTCGCTTTGATAGTGCTTTCTTGGCTACCGAGTTCAAGTTGTTGTTGTAGCCCTCGTTGTTTGCTTCTCTTGTTTACGTGTTTGTCTTCCTCTGTGTAGTGCTTGGCATTCTTTATGCTTGCGCTCTTTGTACGTTTGTTTCTTTTTCTAATAAACATGGTAGGGGTCCACTCAACCCCGCTTGCCTTGCAAAAAATAAAATAAAAAATAAATAACTTGTAATCAATGATCAATCAATAAATACTGAAAAGAGTGCTAGATTAGGATCAAATAATATGGAACTACGTGAATATGCGGAAATGCAAATAATGTGATATTCAATATTTTGCTATAGTTATGCAAGTAAAAATTTAATGATGTAAATATTACGATATCATTGATAAATGCAGTAAATAAACATAAACTACACCAAGAATTTTTATAGTGGCTCAGAGTACCGTCCTACGTCCAGTTCCAGACTTCTTCTGGAATTTCACTAAGCAAAACCCTCTTTTCACTTAGAGGAATAGGTTAACACACACTCGAGCAGCCGAATGAGATTTCACGTTTGAGCAACCGAATAAGACTTCAACAAATACAATAGAAGCTTTGACAATATATGTGTTCTGAGTAACACGGATTAGTCACGGTTTGAGTACACCATTTCTATAATATTTTCCTCAAATATATGAAGTGTTTGTGAAGATTTGAAGAAAGTAGAGCTTTTGAATCAAGAAATATGAAAGAGAATAGAATCGGAAATTAGAATCAGTGATTTGAAAAGTGATGTTTGTAGTGTACAAATAGTATACGAAGAGTAGTAATTATTTATGAAGAGTCTCAATGAAAAGAAGCATTCATTTCCCTTGAAATTAGATTGAATCTCTTCATGAAAAGAAGTGTCTCTTCGATGGAAATGGCAGTTGGAAATAATCAGTCAACTGGTAGAAAATGATCAGTCAATTGGGGGATATTCGAGTGTGTGTGTGTATATATATACATATATATACATAAACATACATATATATATATATATTTGTGCACAAAGTTGTGCACTTTGTTCCATACCAGTCGATTAGTCTGTGTACAAAGGCACAGTTTTGGCACTTATGTGCCAATATATAATATATATTGTTTCGTGTTTCTGTGTTATGATATTTGAGGATAGATTTTAACAATATATAGCACAACTAAATCACAAATAAATAAATAATCATACTTTATCCCTTTTCCTTTGATCTTCTCTTCTTTCTTGTCATGAATCAAAAACCCAAGAACTAACATTCTCCCCCTTTTTTTGATTGATGACAACCTCTTGTAGATAGTATTAAAATGTATATTTATCCCCTTATGTGCTATATATGAATTCTTCCCCATGAGTATGTGACTATATTTTTTCTGCAAAAATTTGTTAGTATACTTACCTCTCCCCCTTTGTCATCGATAAAAGAAGAAATGGTAACATGATAAATAGCATACATAGGAGTTCATAGGCATAAAATTGATGTTAATAAGCCAAAATAAAACGGAGCATAAGAGACTATTTAGTACAGGTCTCGTAATAGTTCATAGAAAAATATAAAAACTTACTACCATTACACTATATCAAATAATGTCTGAACTAGTACTCTCAGAAGTGGACCATGTAAATGATGACGCTGGCCTTTTCCTGGGTCTTGAGCTTGAGTAGATGCCGAGGTGGAGAAAGAGATGGCTTCCCATATATTTATAAGAAATGATTTAATTTTGTAAAATTTCTTATCTACCTTCTTGGCCATCCTTTTAAGGCGAGCTTCAAGTAGTAGTTGTTTCCGAGCAACTACATCAATGGCCTCTCGAGTTGACTGAGATAGTGTAGTAAGATGATAATCTTCCAGACTTGGTCGGATAGGTGTAGCGTATGATTGACCTTGAGTTTCGTAAGACCTATCCCTTTGCTTCCATTCTTCAAAGGTCATAATGATATGACTTGGTGGAGGCAACTTCATTATTTTAATATTCTTGCTAGTTTAAACTTTCATATCCATAGTTTTCGAAGCTGGTGCAGGAATTTCAAAATCGACAAGTAATCTCATAATGTATCTTCCATAAAAGATATGTGTCATGACTCTTTGATTGAAACACAAGAACTCATCTAAAATCAACTTTGTCCAATTGATTTGTATATCATCATAAGCTTCATACAAGGCCTGAAATGTTTCCGCGTAGACAAGATCAAATGTTCTGGTTCTTGGTAGGATAGTACGTATCAAGGAATGATGAAGTAAGTGAGCACTAGGACATAAACCTGTAGTCTTGGTTCCATCCAAATCATCGACGATAAATAGTGGCTTACATTATCACGAGCATGAATAACAACATTTAAATCTTCAAGTGGTATCCCATCGGTCGGTGATTCCAAAATATGACCCATACGTTCTAAGGAAAAGAATACCAGTTTACTGCAAACCAAGCTCCATACATAGTTTTTAGGATCTTTAATAGTTTGATGATATAAATTAAGGTTAGCAAGGAATAACTTTACCATAACATGATTTATCTTTAGCTTATTCTTCTTGTAGTCAAGTAGAGATTCAAGTTCACCTCGTTGAGCTAACCTTTGTAATCCATAAGAACCGAAATCCAGAAATTTAACAAATACACCTTCAAGAAATTTGATTTTCTCCATCTTGTGCCATCTTTCAACCGTTGTATCATTATAAATCCACTTCATAATGTATGAATCTATTGGATTTTGAGAGGAAGATGAACCTCGTTTTGTTTTCTTAGAAGGAGGAGCCATTTTTGATAAGATTGGAAGCTAAAAATTGAATTTTTAAGTTGCTAGAAATATTAGTTTAGAGTATGAAAGGGTGGAGTTTTAGAAATGGGAGAATAAAAGGTGGGTGGGGGGTTTTATAAAGCTATGGCCAAAAAAAAATGGCTTCTGGCCTGTACCAGTCGACTAGTCATAATAGCACCAGTTAACTGGTGCCTGTGTCTAGATTTTTTTTGGACTCTCTCTCTCTCTCTCTATATATATATATGTGTGTGTGTGTGTGTGTGTGTGTACACACACACACTTAGTCAAATATAATTTGAAGTTCTGTGTTTTTTTCAAAATGTATTGACTTAAGTTCTTATCTATATTGTTATTCCAACAAACTATATTATAGAGATGAAAGACATATATTTATTCATGAATACAACTTTTAGAAAAACTCTCAATGCATTTATCCAATGCAAGATTATTATTGAAAACAACAATAGGAAACTATAACAATATTTATTTGGAGTCAAAAGACGTAGACTTCTTCGGAGTTTCCTTCTTGGACTCCTCATTAGCCGCATAGTTTTTGTCCCAAGAGTTTGGGATATACGGGGGACATCCTAGAGTGTTTTTCCATGGACTCCATTAAGATGTCTGACGCTCTGAAGTAGTATATAACGGATAGTGTTTTGGTTCATGTATATTTTGTTTCCGCGCACGCGCAAAGCCATTTTTTCTAGGAAGTTCAATTGTCTCGCCATCACTTTTTGTTCAAAGTATAGTTCCCGTTGAAGATCTATTTGATGTTGCTGATAGTGATGTATATCATCTATCTTATCCTTCGTAGATGGGGATATGGATAAATTTCGCTTTGATTTCTTTGAATTCGGAGTATATCTGATATGATAATCAGTCCATTTGCGTTCTAATTGTTTTTCCAGATTTGGTGAAATGATTTGTACTGAAGAGGGTGATTGTTTAGGTATGGAGTTGTTTGGAGAGTTCAAGTTTGCATTTGACATGGTTTCTTGGTTTTGAATTTTGAAAGAGTTATAGAGTTAAAAAGGTTATGTTTTCAAAAGCAAAGATGAGTCATTTTATAAGAAAATTTCCTTAGTGCCAGGAGTAAATAGTGAACGGATACTAAGAAGTTTAATTGACAGCCGTATATTAATTGTTAGTTAGTTAGGAAGATTGAAAATAGAATTTACAGTAAACGAAGTATAACAATATTATATAGTTAGAGTTAGACAAGAAACACCATGTAGTCCAATGGTAAGGCTATGCAACTACCAAGGAAAGTAACCAGGGACCGAGACCCAATTGATGCAAAAATTTGTTTTTAAACTAAAAACTAAAATATTTTATAAATCTTTAAATGAAACGATTTTGAGTTCTCATATAAATTTAATAAACGAATTTTCGAGTAACGGTTTAGTAAAAATATCGGCTATTTGATTTTCTGAATTCACAAATTCCAAAGTTATCATTTCTTTTTCAATATGATCACCTAAGAAGTGATGTCTAATATCTATATGTCTAGTTCTTGAATGATTACTAGATTCTTAGATAAATTTATTGCACTTGTATTATCACAATAAATAGTTGAGTTAGTTAAATTTAGGTTAAAATCTTTTAAACTAAAAACTAAAATATTTTATAAATCTTTAAATGAAACGATTTTGAGTTCTCATCTAAATTTAGTAAACGAGTTTTCGAGTAACGGTTTAGTAAAAATATCGGCTATTGATTTTCTGGAATTCACAAATTCCAAATTTATCATTTCTTTTTCAATATTATCACCTAATAAGTGATGTCTAATATTTATATGTTTAGTTCTTGAATGATTACTAAATTCTTGGATAAATTTATTGCACTTGTATAATCATAATAAATAGTTGAGTTAGTTAAATTTAGGTTAAAATCTATAACTGTTTGTTGCATGTATATTACTTGAGCACAAGCCAATTCTGATCATATATACTCAGCTTCACAAGAAGATATTGAAACGCAATTTTGCTCCTAGCTAAACCAAGATGCTAGTGATTTGCTAATAAAATGACAAGCACCACTTGTACTTTTTCGATCCGCCCGTGATCCTCCAAAATCAGCGTCGCTATACAATACTAATTCAAAGGAACAATCATTCGGATAGAAAAGTCCAAAATCTTTAGTGTTGCTAAGATAACGTAATATACGTTTAACCACTCGTAAATGTGATTCTTTAGGATTTTCTTAAAATCGTGCACACAAACACTCATCATTGTAATTGGTCGACTAGTTGTTAAATATAATAATGATCCTATCATACCATGATATAGTTTTTGATCAACATTTTTACCATATTCGTCTTTATCTAAATGTGTTGTTGTACTCATTGATGTTCGTTTGCTAGATGGATTTTGCATACCAAAACATTTTATTAAATTATTGAAATATTTTTCGTGATTTATAAAAATTCCGTTAGGTAATTGTTTAATTTGTAAACCTAGATAATATGGCAATTCTCCCATGTGTGACATTTCAAATTCACTGGCCATAATTTCTGAAAATTCTTGACATAATTTTTTGTTAGTGGATCCAAAAATAATATCATCTACATAGATTTGAATTATTAAAATATCCTTATTATTACATTTTACAAATAGTGTTTGATCAACCTTTCCAATTTGAAATCCTGAACTTATTAAATAATTTTTAAGATGCTCATACCAAGCATGAGGTGCTTGTTTTAAATCATATAAAGCCTTTTTCAATTTATATACATGATCAAGATATTTTTCATGTGTAAACAAGGGTGGTTGTTCAACATAACCATATTCTTTTATAAATCCATTTAAAAGAGCAATTTTTATATCCATTTGATATAATTTAAAGTTGTAATAACAGGCACAGGCTAGTAATATACGTATTGCTTCAAATCTAGCGACCGAAGCAAACGTTTCTTCATGGTTTATTCCTTCTTCTTCATTATATCCTTAAGCAGCAAGTCTATCTTTATTTCTAGATATATTTCCTAACTCATCTGCTTTTTTCTTATATACCCATTTTGTACCTGTAACAACTTGATTACTCGGTCTAAGAACTAATTCCCAAACTTCGTTGCATTCAAACTGATTAAGTTCTTATTGCATAGCTATAATCCAATTTTCTTTAGAAGATGCTTCTTTTGGTTTTTTGGGTTCTATATTTGATAAAAATGCTACATGACTTACTAAATTCAATAGATTTATAGTTTTAATGCTTGAATTTATTTTACCAATAATATTTTGAAGTGGATGGTCTCATAATATTTTTGGTGGAGATATAATTTCAATATTATTATGAATAACATTTTCATCTTCTCTATAATTATGAACAATGTTTTCAACTTCTTCAGAATTAATATTTTTTGTTGAATTGCTTTCACTTTGATTATTATCAATAATTTCATGATCTTCGGTAATATTTTCATTTATATTATTATGAATAACATTTTCGTCTTCTCTAAAATTATAAGTAATATTATCTTCATCTTGATTTTTTTTATTTTTCAAAACTTCCTTATTATATGCTTTTTGAATAAAATATTCATCAAAAGATACATGAAGTGATTCTTCTATTTTATTAGTTCTTTTATTAAAAATACAATAAGCTTTGCTTCTATCAAAATATCCTAGAAATGTACCTCCGTCGGATTTTGAATCGAATTTTCCAAGCTGATCCTTAGTATTTAAAATAAAACATTTTGAATCGAAAACTTTAAAATATGAAATGTTTGGTTTTCCATTATTAAAAATTTCATATGGAGTATTTTTCGTAAGAGGTCAAATAGAAACACGATTTAATATATAACAGGCCGTCGCAACTGCTTTTCCTAGAAATATTTAGGTAACGTACTTCCGTTCAACAGCGTTCTAGTACACCCTTGTAACGTTCGACTTTTCTGTTCAACAACTCCATTTTGCTGTGGATTTCAAGGAAATGAGAAATTATGAAAAATTCCTTTCTTTTTACAATATGGATTAAAATTTTCATTTTCATATTCTCCTCCTTGATCACTTATTATATCTTTAATTTTCAAGTATTTTTAATTTTGAATTTGTTTAACAAACATTTTAAAATGATCAAAAGTATCACCATTATTTTTCAAAAATATTGTCCAAGCATATCTAAAAAATCATCAACTATTACAAACACGTATCTGCTGTGATTTATGGATTGAATTTGAGTTGGCCCGAATAAGTCCAAATGCAGTAATTTTAGTAGTTGTAATGTTGAAATAACCTTTTTAGATTTAAATGATGATTTTTTTAATTTTCCTAATTGACAGGCATCACATAAATTTTCCGTTTTAAATTTCATTTTGGGTAAACCTTTTACAATTTCATTTTTCGAGATCTTATTAATAGTTCCAAAATTTATATGACAAAATCTTTTGTGCCAAAGCCAAGAATCATTTTCTTTAGCTAATAAGCACATATTTGGATTATTATTAATTTTCATATTTAAAATATAAATATTTTATCTTCAGCACACTTCTCCTTGAAATTACAACTGACTTCACTTCCTTCCACTGCATGGTGGCTATTTTAGGCAATTACCTACCTTTTGTCTCTTTTTTTTTAGATTCAATTTGCAAGTTCTTCAACTGGTGTTTACGGCTTTGTCTGGGAGTTTGAAACAAACGTGGAGTTTTCCTAGTGAGCAGTTTCTCCTAATGGGTTGATATGTTTCCCGTCTCGTTGAACGCTATCTGGTATGTCTTAGAAATACCAGTACATCATTCTTTTTATGATGGTACACTCTGGCTTATTTGGTCTAAAATGTTTACCTTAAATACGTCTTGTTGGTAGTTCTTGTTAGTAAGTCTTGTGTTTTGGGTAGATGTGTGTTCTCATTGTGGTGTTTGGGTAGTTTTCTCTGAAAATCTGTACTTGATTCTCGTTCATTTCATGCTGCTAAGAAATGCTTTGTGGTCCTCGCCTAGTTGAGTTGTGAGTTAGGTGTACTGGAAAATTGTGTCACCATTCATACTACGTAACAGGTGAAGCTTTAGCTCTCGACTATGTAGCTATGTATTAGTGTCTATCATTTTGTTCCTCTTGCACGGTTGTAGCTATAGTTTGACAAGTCATCTGCGTCTTCCCTGGCATCTGGCTATGGCAGCCTCCAATGTAATTATGCATTGAAATCCTGTGCTTTTTGTCCTCTCAGGTATGCTTCAGTGTACGAATATTGGTGGATAAAGATATTGTTCCTTGATGTGAAGTATGTACAAGTTTGTATTGTGGTGATGGTATGTGGAAGGCATCTATCCTTGTTCATGCTGCCTTCTTCTTTTGTGGCTCTATGAAAGTAACTATTGTTTTTGTCTCTGGATTATTGTGAAAATGTAATATTATATCAGGTCATATTTTGTCGCCATGCGTGATGAACTAAGTAATTTAGACTAGTCTAGTGCATCAGCTAGCTCCTATACTATAATCAAGACTAGTTATAGTGCACGACCCACTAAAAATGTCGTATGTAGTGGACGATCCGCTTTAAAAGCCGAAATAGTAGTTTGGCAATCTTCCAAACTCCTGTAACTATTGTAATTATTATTTGTTATAATAATAAGTATTGTGGAACACTATAAAAACCGGTCGCTTTTGCCAAAAAAATTATAAATGTTTTTATCTCGATTTCGTTCGAAAACATGATTTTGGTTTTTATCTGAGATACTACATTTATTTTCAGAAAACAATATTTTGAAACCCTTATCACATAATTCACTAATACTTAGCAGATTTTGTTTTAATTTTTTAACTTGGAAAAGCATCAATAATAAGAGGTAAATTAGACGTACCATAATTGCACACATCGCATTTGCTGATGACATAACCTTTGGAATTATCTCCAAATGTGACAGTTCCTCCGTTTGAGTAGATATTATTTGTTAGCATCTCTTTGTCTCCTGTCATATATTTTGAGCAATGTAACAACCCGAAAATCTGGGCCAGTTAAAATTTTTTATTTTGGCAATTTTAATGAATTTTGCATATTTAAAATAGATTATTTTAAATAATATTGACGGAAAATTTATTTTTAATATAATTCGAACGTATATATTATATACGCCGTCGTTAGGATATAAATATTTATATATAATTATAAAAGGAATTGAAAATGGCGCGGTAGTTCGATAATTCGATTTCAAACTTCAATTGAATGTACCGGGTGCAAAACAATCCGGATTTTAGTGAAACCAAAAATATTAGGATCTAATTGATAATATCTTTCCAACGAATCCGACCAATCAAAATTTCATAGCGGGAATCAAAAGATATGTCCAGTTGAAAATTCTGAATAGTCGCTATGGAATTCAGGCCCTTAAAAATAGACATTTTGCAAACGACCTCGGATTTCGACGAAACCACTTTTGTTGGATCCGCAGTGTTAAGTTATTGCTAGATTCCAAATTTCATAATTTTTCGAATCAATATGTGAGCGTGGTAAAGGAAAACGCGTTTGACCAGTTTCAGTTGATTTTAATCGACTGGAAATTGGCCATTTTTCCAACGGTCTCAGAATTCGACGAAAATAGTTTTGTTAGGACCGTATCGTCAATACGAAGCTAGAAAATATTTTTCTACAATTTATAGAGTTCGTATGTGACCCCGGTAATTTGAAATGTACGTTTAAAATTCAATATAGCGATTTAAATGTAAATTCAACGGAAACTGATCGAAACAATCAAATCAGCTTGCGATACGTATCCCATTGTGTTCAGAATGGGGGTGAAACGCTATGGACAACAGGCGGTGGGCCTCGTTTCGAGGTCGAAATAAAAAGTCAACATTTTTGTAGATAAAACAATTAAATAATAAAAAAAGAAAAACCCTCTCCTCCCTTAACCAGGCCCCCCCCGATATCATTTCGAAAACAGAAACAAGAGAAAAAAAAATATCGAGGCCGACGGAAACCCCACGCCGCCTTCCACCAGCGATCACCAGAGCCTCCCACGCCAGAGCCGCCTCCGGCCTCTCCTCCAGTCCCGAGACCCCCCACCTCCGTTCAGATCCGCGCCCGAACCCCATAGCCCCACCGACGGTCCTGCTCAGCACCCCCGCGCCCTCCGCCTAGCCCCACTGTCCACCACACTCCCCTCCGACGAAGCACAGCGCGCCCCCTGCTCGCGAATCGCTCCTCCCTCAATTATAGTAAGTTTTTTATATATATTTTCTTATTTATATATATAAAATCTGTTTTGTACTTTATAAAATATTTGATTTTTAATGATACTGAGGTACGAAGATGAGATGAAAAGATAACATTTTTAGAAAGGCCAAAGTATGATCTTTGTATATATAGTGTTTTGAAAATATATTTATATATATAATTTATATATATGTAAGCATCATAATAGAAAAGATTTGATCTTTAAAAATTAAAAAGGTTTGATCTTTAAAAAGACAAATGTTTGATCTTTAAAAAGAAATGGTTTTTATATACAGAAAAGATAAGAATGCGAACACCATGGTAAAGATGCGATTTTTAATGTGATAAAAATATAATTTTTACTTAGGGAAAATACGATTTTTCTTTGTTTGAAAGGAGAGCAAAAATTCGATTTTTATATATTGAATAGCGAAGTAAAAATTCGATTTTTATATATTGGATAACATAGTAAAAATTCGATTTTTATATATTGAATAACAAAGCAAAAATTCGATTTTTATATATTGAATAACAAAGCAAAAATTCGATTTTTATATATTGAATAACATAGTAAAAATTCGATTTTTATATATTGAATAACAAAGCAAAAATTCGATTTTTATATATTGAATAACAAAGCAAAAATTCGATTTTTATATATTGATTAACAAAGCAAAAATTCGATTTTTATATATTGAATAGCGAAGTAAAAATTCGATTTTTATATATTGAATAACATAGTAAAAATTCGATTTTTATATATTGAATAACAAAGCAAAAATTCGATTTTTATATATTGAATAGCGAAGTAAAAATTCGATTTTTACATATGTAGTGGCTACAGCAACGAAGATGACAAAAATGCGATAACGATGAAGATTTCTATCAAAGAAGAGTCAAGATGATTGGATAGCTTTTGGTGAGAACTTCTCACCTTTCAATTTCTTTTTCTAGTTATATATATATATATATACTAGGATGCAGACGGTGTTTAGTAGCACCCGACACAATCGTCCACAGACCATGGACTTGTTTGTTTGATTGCAAAAAATTGGTTAGATTATTTGATTGAAATTTGGTTGTTTGGTGAATTTGATTGATGTGTGAATGGCGTGGGCCTTAACTAGACCGGGGATAAGGCTAGGCCTTGTCCCGTTTCTAGTATCGTGCCGTTATGCCGCCGAAATTTTCTAAAATAAGTTAGAAAAATAAAAATATCATTTTTATTTTGAAAATGGACTGAATAAAATTTCATGTGTTAAAATAAAATAGTTTGATCGTAAAAAAATATAATTTTTAACGTGAATGTGAATAAATAAATATTCATTTACAAACCGGACGGTTTGTTTATGTACACCTATTTGAAGGACATTGATTGGGACGATAAATTTTACACATCGCCCAACTGCACAAATAAAAATCTGTGTTTGATTGCTTGAAACTCCACACGGGTATTGGGATGATATTTGACGTACACTAATCACAATAATTAGTTGTATGTTGATCGATTGATTGACAGGCTGCTATAAGCGTTGAATATTTATATTCGATGCTCATACGGTGTAGAATGCACTTTGGATGATGGTTGATTATTCATCGTTGTTATTGTATACATGTGTTGTAGAAAATCCATATAATTAACTTTATATGGTAATTGATTGGGCCTCATTCCATATTTGAAATAGAAATATTTGAAATAGAATATTTGAAAATAGAAACATATGAAGCCGTGTTGGTTAGATTGACGCCATTTAGACGTGAACGATATTTGTATCGATTTTATTCCTTCTTCAATGAAAATTGAAAAGATTGGAAATTGAATAGATTTGAAATTCGAACTAAATAGAAATGAATTCGAATTGAAAATAAATAGAAATGAATTCGAATTGAATTTGAATATAAATGAATTCGAATTGAAATCGATTCGAAAAGAATTTAAAACGAATGTATATTGGAATATTCAATTTTGATTTGAAATTGAATATGAAGTTAAAACCGTTTTGAAAAAGAATTTAAAACGATTTATAAAGCACGTTTTAAAAGGAAATCGACGAAGTATATATTATATATATTATATATATAATATAATGGCCTGAATAGAACGCGCCGCGCCGCGGTAGTTCGCGAATTTCGACCATTGACTTCGAACGGATATTGCGGGAGATCCGACCGTCGGATTCTCCTAAAACCGGAACCGTTGAGTTCGTATCGAAAAGAACTTTCTAACGAATATTAGAAATTTGAAATCTAACGGTTGGATTTGGAATTATGTCCAAATCAAATTTGAAAAAGGTCGCTGTAAGTGCAGTTCGATGGCCGTTGATGGAAATCGACTGTACGGGCCTTGATAAAATTATTAAAAATAGTAATAATTTGTGTAAAATCATAAGGAATGATTTGAGAAGAATTGGGATGAAAAACTCCATATTTGAAAAGATAAAAATAGATTTTTATCGAAGTAAACTAGTTTTGAACTAGAATTATAATTCTATTTATTTTTAAATAAATAAATTGAATTTGAAAAGGGTTTTAAAAATAACTAGAATTTCCAATGATTGCATTAGAGTGGATTTGAATCGAAATTGTCTTCGGAATATTTCGATGTTGGAATTCGTGATTATACAGTTGTTGTTATGGAAATTTGAAAGATATATATTTATATCGTTATTTCCAATACGACATTTGTTAATCGTAGAATTTGATATTGAATATAAGCCGATATATTTTCTATTCAGAGCCTTGTATAGAATATCAAATGTGATTTGGGTTTGTCGTGAATGGTGTCTTCATTAACACTGTTCTTGAACCCAGTTGAGAAAAGATTAAATCTTTTTATTTAGATTTAATGAAGAGTACCAATTAAATAATATTTAATTGGAATAGAATTGATATTGATTTTTGGGTTTATAGTGAACAACGTTTTAAATAACACTCGTTCTTTAACCCGATAATTAATGGAATGTGATTTTGGGTTTATCGTGAACCGTGTTTTAAATGACACTGATTCTTTAACCCAGTTAACGATTAAAACTAAGTGGAGTTTTAATGAATCTTTAATTAGATTGAAATGACCGAGAATGGAGTATCACCAGTTTTGCTCCTGGCGATAGTTAAATCTTTAATTAGATTTGAACGTGAAATGGTAATTGAATTTACCGATAACACCGTGGTGTTAGATATGAAGTACTACCAGTTTTACTTCATGGGATGAATAGGTTGGGATTGGGAAATTAAAACCAATGATTACTTCGGTAAGGTTCGTTAATCCCGATTAGTTGAATCGAAATTCAAAAGATGATTAAAGAATAAATTCAAGGAATTTATCTTGGATAAAATTAATGGGAACCTTTCCCTATGAATGTGAAATTTAGAAACTAACTGCCGGTTAGCCAAGCAGAATGGTTTTCTGGATATTGATCTGATGTTGGTTTCGGCCTTCGGGGTTAATATTTGGGGAATTATTCTCTTGATTAATTTACGGTTAGTGACTGATGAATTGGAATGAGGCGTATGTTGTGTTTGTGTAACACTTATTTAAAATATACGCGAGTTATTCGGAAAGACCGGGTTTATCCCATTCTGAATAACTGATACGACGATAAGTCGAAGATGAAGACGGTGGTCGAAGACCGGAAGTCTTCACGTCGTTTGGGTGATTACTGATGATCTTGATTGGGCTGTACACCCAAGAAGATGGAAACAGTTGGTGATCGTCCAGACGTACTTGGAGATCGATGGATATGCGGGGTACTAGGTGCCTCCGGTTTCGTTCAGACCCAGAACGGACTTGTAAATGGACTGTGTGTCTGACATTGGATTTTAGTCCGTGTGATTGATCTCTATTAAATATATATATCTGTTTGGCGGCGGAGAATTTATTCTCTTGCTTAACACCCTTCTCTGAGACGTACGAGCTCAGGGGTTATATATTGATGAATATCAAACGCATGGAGTGAATTGCCTGTGTGGCATGCCTAAGTGGAAATTGATCGAGGCTTCTGTTGAAAAGCAAAGTCTTGTGGTTGATGATCGAAGCACGGCCTTTGTGGCGTAGCTTTGTGTAACGTTTACTTCGCAAGTTTCACACCCGGTATGAACCAAAAACGGGAGACGGACCTCAGGGAGGGCATGCGTTTCTTTCTAGTTAGAAGTGGCGTCAGTGGTTTTACACGCCCTGACGAGTTTGACTTATGTGGTTGTTGCTGTTACGAGGCGCCTCGGTTTGATCGGACGATCCGGGTCCGATGGAGTCATTCGTTGGCTCATTTACGCCCCAAAGGGCGGAGAGACGTATTGTTCAGGCATAATAATCCACATCGGTGGACCGACCCTGTCGCTCCAAGGCTTGCCTGCACGCTTGCCTGAGACATGGGCTAGATTGTCTCGAATCGGTAGAGGACGATCCCTAGCCTCGGTTCATAGATGGAAACCCAATTTCCAAATACGTGACATTTGCGGTTTTAATTGTAGAACTAGTATGGCGACATGATATATGGTACCCATGCCGCCTATGATTGATACTTATGATATGAAGTTGTTTTATACACTATGCACTTATAATAGTATCAAATGATTTGTTTTAAACGTATCAAGCATTCTTTGGCTGTTATAAGGGAAAACCCTATCCCCCGGCTTGCGTTGCATTGTGTGATAGGACCTCGGTCTTATAACAGCTTCATTTTTCTTTATTTAGCATTGCGCTGTTTGTTTTATGCACTGGTATTCTTGGGAGGAAACCCGTTCCATGTTATACGGCGTGGTCCCTTGATTTACCTAACTTTAAAAATAAAGATTAATAACTGTTTTAGTTCTCACACCAGTCACATGACTGACCTGGAGTTTATTGTTTTTAACCTAAACTCTGGGTGCCCCTATTTTGACACGGGTAGCTAGTAGTTTTGGTTTTGCAGATTTATATTCGCAGGATCCTGGTTTACAGCTGGAACGATATCCGGAAAGCTTTGTATCCGTATATCTCCTTCTAGTTGTGTATTGTATTATTTTCCGCTGCGATGTATTTAAATGTAATTTAAATCTCTGATATTTCTGTGTAATATTTATTCATACTCTGTATATTCTTGTAATCTGATGCATTGTTGTAATATACAATGAAATGTTCTTCCGTCTGTGTTCTGTTGTGGCTTGTTCTCGAACTATCTGACGCTTTCCTTATCGGGGAAGTTACGGGTTTTCACAAGCAACCACTGTCAAGTATCCATTTTCCTCTTTTCTTGTGTGGGACCCGCAAAAAATATGTAATGATGTTGGTACCCACTTCCTCCGTTAGGGTCATAAGAGTTAGGTCTTAGGAAACCAAACCCAAGAAAGATCAATGTCCCTTTAAAATATATAATCCTAATTATTATTAACAGTTTCTAAAAACGTTTTAATATGCTTATTCGTAATCAAATGATTATTCGTTTTAGGAACCTATATATTAACAGTTTTAGGAACCTTTCTCTTTATTGTAGATGTTACTTGTTTGCTATGTTTAGGCTTCTTTTTATTTGATTTCTTAGAAATATTAGTTTTTTGTACATATCCTGGCCCTTTCTTGCTAGAAGTAGGTTGAGAATTTTCTATAATTCTAGGTAAAATTTCCCTTCCTTTATTAAAATTAGTGACATTTTCAGTAATATTATCTAATTCAACTTTGAGATTAGAATTATCTAATTCTATTATTTTAATCTAGTATTTAACTCATAATTTTCATAAGCATGCAGATTATTCTTTTCTTTTTGAGTTTCAATCTCTTGACTCAATAAAGAAAGTTGAGAATTCGCATTAGATAGAGATTCTTGAAGTTTTCTAATTTCATTTTCGGATATCTCTTTCATCTTTCGGTAAATCTCTTTCAAATTCTGCCTTTTTATGATCCTCTTTTCTTGTTTATATTTTCTTTCGAAATTATTTCTAGATTCTAATAATTTCGTATTTATTTCTACCATATCTTCAAAAGTAAAAACACTAACCTCATTTTCTTTGGCCATAAAGCACACGTTAGCTTGTTCGTTATTACTTTCACTATCACTTTCAGAAGTGAAGAATCTAAATCATCACAAGTTACAGAAAAAGATCGCCTTTTGGATTTCTCTTTCTTGTTTTTGTTATGATGTTCCTTTTTCTGTTCTAGACAATATTTTTGATAATGTCCCTTCTTATGACAACCGTAGAATTCAACTGCTGGTGAGGAGGCTTTATTGGTATTTTTGAAATTTTCCGTTCCATTGTTCTTGAATCCTTTCTTGCATTTCAGAAATTTTCTTACAATGAAAGCTAGATCTTCTTCATCTGAGTCTGATTCATCTTTTTCATCATGGAAAGCTATGTTCTTTTTATCTTGTGCATGAACTTTTTTTGCCTGTAGATTAACTTCATACGACATTAGATTTCCTATTAACGGTTCAGGTTTCATGGCTGAAAGATCGTTAGCTTCTTCAATAGCCAAGACCTTCCTTTCCCAATCTTCCTTTAAAGAGTTTAGGATTTTTAATACTATATCAAAATCAGAATATTTCTCTCCTAAGCCCAATAATGAATGATAAATATTTTGAAATCTAGAATACATATCATTGATGGATTCATTTTCATTCATTTCAAAATTCTGAAATTGATTTTTAAGCATGTATATCTTGCTTTGTTTAACCTTGCTAATTCCCTCGTGTGTAACTCTGATTGTTCGCCAAATTTCATATGCAGTATTTCTCACACAAACCCGATTAAACTCATTTCCATCCAAGGCACAATGAAACATATTCATGGCTTTAGCATTAGCAGTAGTTTCTACTTTTTTATTGGTTGACCATTCGGAATAATTAGTAGTAGGGGGTGTATATTCTTTTCAGATTAAATATTACATATACAAATATAGTTAAACTCATTTCTATTCAAGGCACAATGTAACATATTCATGGCTTTAGCATTAATAGTAACTTCTGCCATTTTATTGGTTGACCTTTCAGAATAATTAGTAGTAGGGGTGTATATTCTTTTTGATGAACATTCCAATAGTCAAAATCATTTGCTTGCATATAAATTCTCATACATTTAACCCAGTAATTATAGTTCATGCCATTAAAAGGAGGAGGTCGTGTAGTAGAATGACCTTCTTTGAAACTTGTGTTTTTGCTGGTATTAGTGTCGTGTTATTTTCCATATTCTCGAGATATCAAATAATTGTTTTACGGTTATAAGATAACCTTGCTCTGATACCAAATGAAAAGAGTGCTAGAGTATGATCGAATAATATGGAACTACGTGAATATGCGGAAGTGTAAATAATGTGATATTCTATACTTTGCTATAGTTATGCAAGTAAAAATTTAATGATCTAAATATTATGATATCACAGATAAATGCAGTAAATAAAATAAACGACATCAGAAATTTTTATGTTGGCTCGGAGCACCGTCCTACGTCCAGTCCTAGAATCCTTCTAGAATTTCACTAAGTAAAACCCTCTCTTCACCCGGAGGAACATGTTAACACACACTCAACCAACCGAACGGAATTTCACGCTAGACGAGTCAAATAGGACTTCAACAAATACAACAGAATCTTTGACAATATATGTGTTTTAAGTAACACGGATTCGTCACGATTTGAGTGCACCCTTTCTATATTTTTATCCTCAAATATATGAAGTGTTTGTGAAGATTTGAAGGAAGCAGGTTGCTTTTGAATCAAGAAGTATGAAAGAGAATAGAATCAGAAATTAGAATGAGAATGAATGATTTTGAAAGTGATGTTTGTAGTGTATAAATAGTATACGAAGGGTAGTAATATTTGTGAAGAATTTTAATCAAAAGAAGCATCCATTTCCCTTGAAATTAGATTGAACATCTTCATGAATAGAAGTGTCTCGTAGCTGGAAATGGCAGTTGGAAATAATCAGTCAACTAGGGGATATATATATATATATATATATATATATATATATATATATATATATATATATATAGTGCGCACAAGTTCACAAAGCTGTGCACTTTAGCCAATACCAGTCGATTGGTTTGTGCACAGCACAAAGACACAGTTTTGGCACTTGTGTGCCAATATACAATACATACTGTTTTGTGTTTTGTGTTGTGTATGAGGATAGATTTTAATAATATATAACACAACTAAATCACAGTTAAATAAATAATCATACTATATCACTTTCAGGGGCGGCCCTGGGGTAAGGCGACCACCTGGGGCCTCCGACCTCATATTGCCTATACTTAGATAAGTTCCGACAACCTAGGGCCTCTGATATCCTGATTTGTCTAGGGTTTCATATAATTTTTTGTGTTTCAGGACCGGCCCTGATCACTTTTTCTTTGATCTTTTCTGCTTCCTTGTCATGAATCAAAAACCGGTGAACTAACAAATATTAAATATAATATATAACTTTTCTTCTGGCTGTTAACACTTCTAATCAATCTACGCTCCAACTTTGTATTTCTCCTTGGCTCCAAAATTGAATTGGTACTCAATTCCTTCTAAATTTTGGCTCCATTCCTTGAGATGTTGGCTCCTTCCCAATTTTTCCCCTTTTCGCTGGCTTATATTTCTCGATTTTGGCTCTTCCTTCGTCTCTTCACATCTACACTAAAATCAAACCTTTTGTCTAGAAATTCTTCTCTCGTCCATTGTTTTTTCCGTTCCTCTCTTAATTGCTATTTTATTTTATCCTTTTTGGTATTCCTCGTTTTCCCTATCTTTGATTTCATCATCCCAGATCTGGTCATTGTAGTCTACTTCCCCCCGTTACCAGCTGTCTTCGATCTCTGGCTTATTACCATCTCCGTCTTCTAACCTACCTACGTTTGAGTACCCGACGTTGTTCTCGACTCGTTATCTCCTACGGCATTTATTTTAACCCTACTCAATCTTTTTAAGCTTCCGAATCCCACTTCGATTTGCTTCATCATGATGTTGCAGTAATTTTTTGAGCTGGCGCTTGGTTTTAAATCGAGCTATTGCTTGACATGTTGCACGATTTATTAAGGTAATCAGGTGTTCATGGGAGGTGTTCTGGTGGTTTAAGTGACGTCGTTTCGTCTTGACATAGGCTAGTCGATGGTGGAGACACTCATGTCCTGGCAACTTGCTGCGTTTATGGAGGCCTTCACATCAGTGTTCGGTTTTCAATTCTTTGCTGTGGAAGTTTCAGATGTTCTATAGGTGTTTGGTTGTTCATTTTGTTGCAGTCGTATATTTGGTATTCGTTAATAAGGCATAGGTATGCCATATGTTTGAACGGAAACTCAGAGGCAAAAATACAGATATGTTACTGTATTTGCAAGTAAGGCCCTTTCACATCTTTAATTATATGCATTTAATTATGTACTTCATCTAATGTAAAGATCCATATGGTAAAGTCTTGAAACTCACATTATGAAACTCTTTCAACATGATTTGTCATGTACGCAAGTTACTTCCCAATTCGTATATTTCCTAGGTTATGAATATAGAAGTCTTTGAATATCATTTGTATATTTCCCAAGCTATAATGTTCATTTTTGTATATCAAATGAGTACCACGCATATTTCCAAATTTTATGGTACTCCAGTCTATAGTTTATTTATGTGTGTTTATAAAGCAGAGTTTCAAAGGACAAAAATAATAATTCTTCTAAGCTCAAACATTTATATGTCAATGCACCTACATCCACTATTCTAGAGCTAGACTCTAAGTATGGTGTTGATTATCTAAAGCATTGATTTATGAAACTATTTGAAATTGGAAAGTGCATTTAATTTGTTTGTTTTTGCATTCTACATATCTCGCGTAAAAAAGTTTGTAAGCATGGGCGTAGTTTATTTATTGCCTTCAGTTTCTTAATGATATGTAGGGGTGAACATTATTCGGTTAAACCAACCGAACCAATCTATTTTGGTCGGTTTGGTTCGGTTTTGAAATTAAATAGGTTTGTAATCGGCCCGGAAAATTATTAAGTTCGGTTATTGGTTTAACCAGATTAACCGAACTTTTACTATATTTTCAAAATTACCATTATTATAATAAATTTGTTTATGTTAGTTTGTTTATTTAAGTAAATTTTAACCATCACATATGCGTCAAAATTAATATTAGAAAACATTGGAATCATAAATAATAATACTCTAATCAAATATTTATAATTTATTTCAAATTATAGTGAATATTCCAAACATAAAATATAAGACATTTTTACTTTGGTTTAATCGGATAACCAACCGAACTAACCAAACTTAATTTGGTTGGTTTGGTTTGGTTTCCATTTCTATTGGTTTTAGTTTGGTTTGACAAATTCATCATCGGATAAACCAAACCAACCTAACGCTCATCTCTAATGATATGCGCCTCTTTTTTTTTGATAACTTTGTAGCTTATTGGGCCATCATCTGCTGTGTAGGTCATTTTTTATTTGTGCTAGTACATGGAAAAGCTCCTGGGGTTTTAAATGATTAATGTGTGCATCTTTATGTGGCGACTAAAACCGCAAGTGATAAAAATTTGGTTGTGAAAGTATTGTTCTTTTTTATTTTTTTTATCCAAATAGGTTGTTATCTATGTCGTGTTTTGTGTATTCAACACAGAATTTGCAACAGAATATAAGCGTCTCTAATTTGTAACAGAACTAAATTAGAAACAGTACCGTAGTCCACTCAATGAACTACGAAATGATTTGCACACAAATCAAATTAGTGACAGAAGTATTATCTCTGCCAAACAGTGTTACTGTACTATAGCACACAAACTAGATATAGAATTATCCAGTATACAATTTAAAGGAAAGAATCGATGTCTAACCGAGTTCGTCTGAGGCCTGTATTTACAGTTTCTGTAAGACTTTCAGTCGAAGCCTCCCAGGATACAACAGACGAGAAACTGCTCGAGATTGTAGCGAGTATGTATTGACTGTGATGAACCAACAATGGCAGCAATTTGAGGAATCAGACAACGGAAGGAAGAAGAAAATTTTTCGGTAATGATTTGATCATAATCATTGTATATATATAATTTTCCAGTGGATGCGTTAACGGGTCGCACCCGTTTGAAAAACCGCGTCCGTTGTCATTTGAATTCAAATGAATGCGTCCGCTCATTTGAACTGTAACGGGTCGCACCCGCTTGTTCCCAACGGGTCGCGCCCGCATCCTTAATCGTGCAAAAAAAAAAAACTGTTCGAAAATTGCTTTGTTTTTCGAAGCAAAAATAAGATTTCTTACTGGGCCCGAGCCCAAGCCTGGCCCGGTTCGGTTCGGTCGGACGGCGCGCGTGCGTGTTCATTATGTAGGTTCTCTCCCTCGCACAAAATTACCTGACCCTAAGGGCCAATATAGGGAATGAGAACTTAATATATGTACACAAATCTTATTTTTATTCTTGCCAATGTGGGACTATAGTATATTTCATTCAATAAGTTTTTTGAAACTTCAACAATCTAGTCCAAGCGACAACAAAAAATCATAATCTAATTTTAAATTATTTTCTACTGCAGATTACTAGATGTGTGCAAAGACATTGATAAATCATCCATTGCCTTTCTCTTATGACTAAATGTTGTTTTATTTGTAAATGCCATTGATGTCCATCATACATCCATTCACTGGGTCCTGGGAACGCTGCCAGTTCCAAAAGATACAGTAGTGCTACTCTGGCTATTGGGACATTCAATGGTTGTTGGTATTAACAGGCAGTGGAGTTGTATATTCAATTCCAAGCTTAATTTCAGAACAGATTTATTACTGGCGGTGGCCTAGACTACCAGGTACTTCACTTAGCATCATATATGTGTATTCAATATCGACTAGGTTCATTGCACTCTTGTTTAGCATCATGTAGCGTCCTCGAATATTAATCCTAATTAAGTATTTGTAAAATTTAGGACGAAAGAGAAGCAATGGTTATTCAAATAGCAATAGTTATTCATTAAAGTTAATGTCATAATGATATATTTACTTATTTGAATCATGTTATGATAATTTTTAATTCTACACAATTTTTTGAAAAATAGGATGAAGGCTTTCATGAAGTACATTTTAATTTTGATCTTTTTTATTCAGGTGATGAAGTTGGATCAACCGTGGCTCAGCATAAAGATTTCGTTGTCTTCGACTAGTGTACTTCCGTAGGATATGCAATCTTTTATAGACAAATTTTTTATTTTTCATATGTACTTTTTGTGTTGTATCGATGTACATATTTTGGAATGATTATGTTTTTTGTAACGGTTTAATTGGTGATGTGAATGACTACTTTAGATTGCTTGTTGATTGTGTATTGTATTTTGATTGAATACTATGATTATTAATATACATATATGAAAATCCGATTTAGATACATTTATTGATATGATATATGATTTTTTTTATTATTAATATATTAATGAATTCTATTACCATTAATATGTGAATAATTAGTGCATGTATTACTTTTTGAGATTTAAAACACAACTGTCAATTATAGTTGTAATAAAATGTATTACAATTGATAGAAATAGTTGTAAAAATTACGAAGTCACAACGGTGCATAACAGTTGTAGTAGGTATTACTACAACAGTGCATAACAGTTGTAGTAATCTACTACAACGATGCATAACCGTTGTAAAAGATTTTAGTCTATTACAACTTAATTTAAAACGGTATAATCAGCACTGTAAAAAGTCATTTACAACTGTTTTGCACCATTGTAATATAGTGATTCTGTTGTAGTGGTTGTAACGAGATTATAAACATAGCTCGTGGCATAACGAAGTTATAAGGATTGAAGTGATTCATGGTGTAACGAAGCTTTAAGATATTGGATTAAATGAGGGGGACTCAAGCTTTGGACAGAGTGAAGTAACTTTGCTAGTGGGTTTCTAAGGAATCTTGATAACGCAGAGTGTTCTAGTAGCCTCAAAGCAGGGGTATTATGGGGATGCCCACCAGGATCAGAGATATCTTATACCCTGGGTGATGTTTAACCTAGCGTTGGTGTAAGTAATGAGTTTGACTAGAATATGGGTTTCCATTAGCCCTTGCCTGATGGTATAGCCAATCATATGGGTTATCAATGCATTCACGGCTTTAGAAGGTAATAGTTAGCGTCTGCATGATGGTTGCTATGTTTTCATTGTTGTTATCACCTTCACTTCTTGGACAGACTATCACCCATATGGCTTAGAGGAGGAGATAGGGAATAGAAGCCGTGAAAGGATAGATAGATTCTCTTATCTTGTGACTTTGTCCATTTCTTCTATTATTGCTTTGTGTTACATTATTTCTTTGGGTAGCATATACTATCTATTTTTGTTATGTGCTAACTCTTTAGTTGTAGGGATAGGTCAGGTATGAGACTTAACCTATATATTTACATATCTTATAGTACAGGTTTTGATAGATCTTATCACTCACACTAGACTGTTGTCTGACCCCAAGGATTTTTGTTTCTTCTTATTATCTTGGGTACCTCGATGATGCTGATGAGTAGACTAAATAACATGTCAGGTTAAACGAGATGCTAAGCCGAAGACAAATTTGGAGGATCCATAGCGTATGTATATATATATTTTCCACTGTTATGATCGTGCTCTGAGTGTTATAGTGGAGATGACATATATTCAAATATTATTGGATTGCATGTACATGACTCTGTGATTTTTATGGCATTTTAGCTGCTTTGTGTTATGTCATCGCTCGCTACATTGTTGTCTATATTTCTTCTTATACTTTATCCATGCGTTGTGAAGTATACGACTAGTCTGGTTTTGATTATCACACGTGATGGTCAACTCATATAAGCTTGGCATGCTACAACGTACTATTTTACCTATTTACGTACAGGTGGTATGAGGCGGGCGTCACAATTAGTACCAGAACTTTGGTTATACGATTTAACCAAAAAAATTAGGACTTATACGTGGAAGAAGACATATTTGTGGATTGTTGAATCTATACTATATATTGTAGTATATATAATAGTCTTCGTTTGAGTACCATTGTTGCATTTCTCAAGTTAGGACTGACTATTCTTGTTATAAATTCAAGATGAGTCGAGCCTCTAGAAATGCAGCTAGGAATAATTATGCATCAGGGGTAGCTGGCGAAGGCAAATAGGAGATGGGAACTCCCAAATACCAAGCTACGTTCGATACCATGATGGCTTCGGTTTCGGGAAGAGCCTGAGCTGTCCCTAGAGAAACAGTAGGTGGAGATGGTACTCTATTGTCCGTACCATGAATGGAATTTGCCAAGCTATGCAAGAATTTTTCTACTTTAACAGGTAAGCCATTCAGTGGGTCAAATTCTTCTATCGAGATCCAGTAGTGGTTGGACACTTGTGCTCGTATATTCAGAGACTTGGGAATTAATGATGCTACGAAAAGGAAGCTCGCTTCTTGACAGCTTCAAAGTAGAGCTAGAGTTGGTAGAACTCTATCATTCCTATTACCCTAGAGGAACAAATTACTTAGGATGACTTTAAGACTAGATTCGAGAACAAGATTATTTATAGATCCAGAATTCTATCTTGTTTAACAGGTTCGTCGAGCTGAAATAGGGGGATAAGACAGTCTCAAAGTATGTTGCTGAATTTGAAGTTCTTTCCAAATATGGATGCTCTTTTATTATAACCCCTTACCAGAAGAATGAGAAGTTCATTCTGGGATTGGACGACTATATTGGACAAAAGCTTATAGATCATATTGAGGATCCGTTCAAGAAGTAGATTGAGAAACCCCCTAGGTACGAGGGTATGTTCCCGAAGAATGCTTCTTATGAGGTTGCAGAGGCACCAAAGCCGCAACAGAGCGGTGGAGGTAATAAGATCAAATGGAACATAAAAAGGAAGCAATAGTAGCGCAAGGGTGGACCCAATAATAAGAAGGACCTAAGTAAGGTCATCTGTTGCAGTGTTAACTAGAAAGGGCACTTGCTAATAGGTATAAGGCGGTAACTGAGAAGTGCTATAATTGTGACAAGGTGAGTCACTTGAAGAATGAGCATCCAGGGCCTGTGAAGGAAAAGAAAGTTGTGAGGCTTATGCTTTGGATGCAGCTCCTACCTCTTCTAGTGCACCAACTATTCAGGAAAAGGGAAAGAATGTTATGGTAGAAGGTATGATTTATATCAGAGACGTTTCTGTTAGAGTTTTATTTGAAACCGGAGTTACACATTCTTTTATCAGTAGTGATTTACTACATAGATTGAATTTTTATCCTAAACTTGTATATGACTTTGTAGTTGTGACTAACCCAGTAGGGGGTTCTACAACTCTTTGTATGATTTTTTTGTAGTCTTGTTTTTTTTAGTTATGGATGCTCCTTTATTTGTGTTTGTTTTGTCTTAAACTTTGAGGGGTTGGGGATTATCTTGGGTATGGATTAGCTTAGAAGTATGCCGCCATTCTGGATTGTGAGAGGCTTAAAGTGACGATCGAGAACGTGGAGGAGCGAGGATTTATGCTTGACTATTTACTAGAAGGGTGAAATGGTCAGCTATTTATATTCGCTTGGGATTCCAAAGGAAGGATTGTCATCTGCGCTTATTGTTTATGCATATCCAGATGTCTTCGAGGAAGTTGCTAGATTACCGTCGAATCGTGTGATCGAGTTTAGGATCGATTTGGTAGGTGGAGTTAACCCGTTGTTATGCCATTTAGAAGAATGGTGCTAAGCGAACAGATGGAGCTAGAGGTTTAGTTTAGAGGCCTACTGAGAAAAGGATTCATTCAGAGGAGCATATTTGAATAGAGTGCACCAGTTATGTTTGCAACTAATGCAGATGGATCATTGAGATATGTATGAACTATCATGAGCTAAATAAAATGACTAAGAAGAATAAGCATCCATTATTGAGGGTTGATGACTTATTAAAGGTAAGATGGATTTGGCTATGGTATTTCACCAGTTCAGAGTGGAAAATGATAATGTGTCGAAGAGTTCCTTTAGGACACTATCGGTATTTTGTTATTGGTTGGTTATGATGTTTGGATTGACAAATGCACCAGCATATTTTGTGGATCTTATGAACAAGGTATTCATAAATCAACTGAATAAGTTTGTACTTGGTTTGTGGATGATATTCTAATCTATTCTTAGATGGAAGAGGAACACAAGACTCACTTGAGGATTATGCTTGAAGTGTTAAGAAGACACTGGCTAAAGAAATTTTTTCTAAGTGTCACTTCTAGAAGAAAGAAGTGAGATTCTTGGGTCTTGTGGTATTCGAGCATGGGATAACATTGGATCCTAGAAAGTTAGAAGCGATTCAGGATTGGAATCAACCAAAGAACGCTATGGCTATTTAGAGTTCCCTGGTCTAGCTGGATATTATAGATGATTTATTAAGGATTTCTTCAAAATAGCTAAAGCGTTGACCAACTTGATGAAGAAGAATCAAACTTCTGATTGGGATGTACATGCGAGCATGCTTTTAGGTTTTGAAAGAGAGATTGGTGAGTGCACAACTATTGGATATTCTTAGTGGGAATGAAGAGATGACCATATACACGGATGCTTATGGTATGTATAGGTATTGGTGTTGTATTAATGTAAAGAGGAAGAGTTGTTGCTTATGTTAGTCGACAACAAAAGCCACGCGAATGGATTTAACCTACTCATTATTTGGGGTTGGCGGTGATTGTCTTTTCTTTGAAGATATGGGGACACTACTTACTAGGGGAAAGGTTTGAAATGTTTACGGACCATAAGTCATTCAAGTACCTTTTCTCGTAGATCTTAACCTTCGACAGAAAAGGTGGTTAAAGTTTTTGTCCTCATATGAATTCAATATTTCTTATACTTTAGGAAAGGACGATGTAGTGGTGGATGTGCTAAGTAGGATTCTTGTTGGACTTGGAGTAATGTTTTTAGAGTGGAAGCAGTTAGAGTATTTACCTGGATTTGATTTCAGGCCTCTTTGTGAGTTAGAGCCTGAAATGTTGATGAGTTTATCCATCAGACCTACTATCATCAGAAGAATTGGAGCTATCCATAAGCAGGATACTAAGCTAGCTGAGATTTTGAGTATGACTGAGATGAGAGTTGACTCAGAGAACTTGAAGCGATATGAGATCGATCGGGATGGTTGGCTTCGCAATGATGGATGATTGTATGTTCCAAATATCATATTTAGTAATTGTGACATAGGTTACCGTATAAAATGGTAAATTGCTAGGTTATGCCAATCAATGAGTAGTATTAGGAATTTACCTAATTATGATTATCATATTTAGTAATTGTGAAAGTGCAAACAATCAAGATCAGTTGAATGAGATAACAATCGACCAAACCTCTATTTATGTAGTTCAATTATAATCTTTTGTACGTCATTCCTATATGCCCACCTTTATAGTTTTACACAGACACTTACCTTTTCTGACATTAGAACTATCATTCTGTCTATTTAATTTTATTTACCAATCATGCTAGTAATTACACTACTCACTAGACTATATATCTGAACCACTCTCCTTTATTCTTTTATTTTATTCCCCTTCCTATGAGGCTCGAAGGTGGAAGTGATTAGCGTGGATTGCTTGAAAGACTTTTTTTGGAGATTTATCTTTGCTGCAGATGTGTTCATCTTTTGTTTCATTTACATTTTACTTCATGGTGTTGGTTGTATTGATGGCTATTTTAAGGGATATTTATTCCCAATTACTCTGATTATGACTGAGATGTTGTATCCCGGAAGACATATGGCAATTGTATTTTGAAATAGACTGATTATGAGGTTTTTGAAATAAATGTTAAACATATTTTCGATGTATTTACTATTTATGTTTTGTGAATCTTAGTCTTTGTGATGTATACATATGTATTTATATCAATAATGCAACAAATTTCTTAGCAGGGCCCTACTTTGGAGAACATTAAGGGCTAGGGGTATTTCAGTAAATTCCTGCTTATATTCCCAGGTTGCTCACATATGAAGCATTGCCCCTTTAGTCGCTCCATCTTACAATCTTTAGAATATTTCCCAACCAATCCGCAAGTATGACACTTCTCATCTTTCTGAATCCGACCTTTATGGAGTCCTCTAACTATTTCTTATTAATGCCCTTCTTATTATTCCAATAAGTCTTCTAAAAACTAGCTCTTCAGGAGCTTCTTTCTTGTCTACGTCTGCCATAAAAGCCATCTCCACTGAAGTCTAAAAAAACTCCCATTGGTACATGGCTAAGCACTAACCCTTATAAGGTTAGTTCATCTCCTTTATGAACTCCAATGCCTTGTTATGTTGGGTATATACTAAGAAGCATTAAACCAACCCTTAATAATTCGTTGAATTGATTATTATATTTCTTGGTCGCCAAATCTCCCTGCTTCAGATTAATGGACTTACCTAACTAGATTGCTTGTGATAAGAACTTCCTCTTAAACCTCCCATAGAAACCATCCCAACATAACTCTCCTACTTGTGCATAAAGCAACTCCCACTAGCATAAAAGCTCTCCCTTTAACTACCAAGTGAGAATCCAAATCCTCTCTATACACAAGTCTCATCAAACCAAATATTCTCTCATGACACTTCATTCATGCTCGAGCCTCTACATAATTCTTAGCCTCGGTGGAAATGTTTCCTTCTAAATTTGTAAAATCCTTACAAATCTTTGAGAAATCGACTACCATAGGTAGACAAGAGGTGATCCACCTGAAAGTGGTTCAACTTGCACATTCGCTTAAGGTTCCACTGGTGTCATAGCTTGTAGGTATCTGTGAAACTACACGAGCATCGCGACGTAAGGATTCTCGAGGAAAATAGGTTATCTTCCATTTAGTTCAAAAGAAGACAAAGACAAAGATTTAGATTCGTAGGAAAAGAATATAAGAAAGGTCTATTGGATTTGATTGGTATTTGTAAAATTTTATACTTACAGAAATACTTTTATTTTAAAACCTTGTTCTTCGAAAATACTTATGAAAAAATGAACATGTTGGGAATCCTATTACGTTAGGATCTTATACCAAATGTGACACCATACAAGGCATAGCATACTCCTGACGAGTTATGCTAAGGAATGTGGAACATGTGGATACATAGACTAAGATTCAAAAGTAATAAAAGAAATTACAGCGGAAATATTTCAGAAACAACGCTTTTATTATTTAAAATAACTTATCTTGGAAACCATCATAACTCAAAATGCCTTACGATCTCAGTCCTTCAAATCATGTTAGAGTACAATCATAAAACAATATCCTAGCTCAAATCCAGTGCAAGTAGGTCAATTAATGTGACCAAAATATATTAATGAAAGAGAACATAAAACTCCAAATGATATTCTACCAAATGCCTCAAGTCATGCACCATCCTGTGAGCCTAATGGGGCAAAAAAGAATAGAGAATGGATCAAGCATAAAATTGTGGTGAATAGAAAGTGACTATTAGGAAGAGAATAATTAAGAGATAACGGACTTAAAAAAATTCAGAATGTTACAAAGGTTTAGTGTTCGTGCTCTACTTATGTTGATTATTTGCACTATAATTTCTACTACAGAAGTATTGATAGGGATGATCCCTACTTTTATCGCGATCGTCCCCCTACTCTCTATCATGGAGCTAGCACGTAATCAATGCCTTAACACCGAATCGGAATCCGCTTAAATGTGAATCTTGTACGTGCCACCAAAGGCTGTTGTGGTCATTTATTTAATCCCTCCAAAACTACCCACGTTTTCGTTCAAATGGACATATGACTAGAGAAAGAATATATAGTATCTTATCTTCCCTAATTGATGGCGTACACTGTCGTTTCGTGTACACACTGTCTTGGGTCCTTTTTCTACTGGGCAACTTATTTGCCTCCTCCAACATGCGCATCCGATATGACGTTGGTATGGGCTCGCCTCAGGAAATGACCTAGTTTCTCTACTAACTAAATCCCATATGACTGATACTTAACTATGTTGTTTTATTATTATGATAATTCTTGATTATATGGTCTTATACAATTTCATGATAGTCTATGTTTTAAAAACTGCCTCTACCTACCATGAACTATTATCATAATATTTTACTCTTTTTCTTTAATTATAAGAGAGGTCATAATTTATTTATAAGTTTAAGTAACTTGTTTGTTTACCTCATTTAGAATAGTTTTTTTTCTCTTATTATAGATTTACACATAATACATATGTTTTTGGTCTTTTCTGTAAATTTTGCATTTTATGTTAAATCTGCGTCACATGAAAACCTTCTCTCTAAACTAGAAACTAAAACAAATTTTATGCCAAAATTCTTAATTTTCCTGATCCAAAATTGCAACTTTCCACTCACTTGTGGTCCTATGCTTATGCTCTGTGATCTTCATTGATTCCTTTCCCTTGGCCATCTAATATTTTATTTATATTCTCCTTTGTATAGAAAATATCTAATATTATATTCTACCTAAAAATAGTGAAGAAACCCAGAGGGAGAGGAAGAAGAAATGTGTGGAATGAAATGGCTAGACATGGTTTAATTTATAGGCATACTTGGGGATCTCTGACCGTAGGGTCAACTTGATTAAATTTGGATTTTCCATGTCATAAGACCAAATCTAGCTACCTATCTTAACATCTATCACTTCAAGTTTAATAAAATTAAGATTGCACGTCTTCAATTGTACCTGGCCAATTTCCAGGCAAGGTCACTTACGTTGGTAGAGCCACCCTGCTTGAGCAGTCGACTGGTCCTACAGGCGATCGACCTGTGTCTATATATATTTCATTTAATATCTGAACTTGGCCTCAAAAACTTGTGTGTTAACCCTAACTTCAAATAACTGCATTCTCCTATAACTTTTCTGTGTTAGCTCGGATTTTAACAAGTAATATATTAATTTTTTCGAAAAAATCATCACAGGCCCAATGGTGCAATTCCATCTCCAAATTCAAACAACTATATAAGCTTATTTCCTTATTGAATTTACTTCTTAATTAACCTTTATTATTAAGATATCGGGATAATGGGGATTTCAAGATAACTACACTAAAAATTATTTCTACTTCGCTAATATTTTGTTATTCTTCTCTTTATATTTTGTTATGTTTACTACTTATTAATTACTCAAGTATACTATGAATTATCAGGCGGGCTTGAGCACACAAGTGGGTGATAAAATAGGTTATGGGTTGTTCTGTGATGGTGCACTTGGTGTTGTTCATTGTGTCACAACAAAATGAGCATGGTCCTCCACTGTTCCTTTTTTGTCTTTTTTATTTCAGCTATCGAATGTGAAAAGAAATATTGTTATCTACTTATATGTTATATGCATGATTAATATAATTTGTGTATATTAAAAGAGTTGTCCTTTTTATTTCCCCGCCTATTCAAATTTCTTATTTTTTAATCTCTGAACTAAAGTTTCTACATCGAAACTTGTTTATTTCTTCTACTCCTTTGATGGAGAGAAATATAGGGAAATAATTCAAATCATCTCTTGGAATTCTTTGAAAACTCTTAAGCAATTATCATTCGACACTTCTATAAATTCTTCAACCTTGAGTGTTCAACCTTAATACATAAGTTTGAAGTCATAGGGTTAGCCTTGAGTGAAAATGGTAATCAACTATTGCACCTAAGTCATGCTGGAATTATGTTTCAAAGCAGCGATCTATCCACAACACAGCCTCTCTTTCTTCTCTTCATCAATAATCTTTTCTGGAAATAACATTTATCATCCAAACTATTTAATATTCCAACCAAAATCATTCATTATTTTGGGGAACTCAATGAAGTGTGTATAATGCACGTGTATAATAATTATTGCCTCGTGTTAATGACTATGTGTACTACTACATTTGTATATATGTGTGTAGTATGCATTGTAATGTTCTAGTATTCAAACTCGTAGTTCTAACAATAGATATAAATCAATATAAAATACATAATGGATACACATGTTACTTTAATGAAATAATGAGATTAAAGTGTGTGAATATTTTTTGAGTCAATTTCAAAATTATTGGAAAACATGTCACTTGCTAAAAAAGATTTAGTAATTAAAAATCTTAATAAAAACCAGATATAAATTGATAAGTGATAATTTTGTAGTTTTATATAATCTTCAAATACTCAAATATATTTAAAATGAAAAATATAAATTTAGAGAAATACTGAATACACACGTACTTGATGAATAAATGTGCAAAGTGATGGTGAAAACAAATGCACAAGCAGGTTGCAAGAGTTCTCCCTTCCAAAACTTCAACCTATTTTCCTACATCACTTACCTTCACTCTTTCCAGGGTTGACAAATAAAATACTAGCTATGTTAGAATTTTCATTTCCCACACTCAATACCATAGGAAACATTTAAAAGGAATGTATCGTATGTTTTACATTAATTATTTGATCAACTACATTAGAAGAAAAAAATTATCACATCACCCACTTTAGGAAAAAAACATTTTTGACATTAGTAAGTTGATGAATTTAGGTGATTCAAATATTTGTTTAAGACAGGAAAAAATTAATTGATCGATTTAATCACTCAATTATGCTATATTAGGAAATATTTAAGAGGACATTTTGACAAGAAACAAATTAACTACATAATCAATGGATTTACAAATAAGGAAAGAGGTATATTTATAAATTCACTAATTTTGTAATATAAAGAAATTGATGATTAGGCTCGGAGAATCAATCAAGGGAGGAAACGTATGAAAACCAAGATCACTTTCTATTTTCACTACAATCAAATCATGGATATTTGGAAAGGTTTCAAGACAATAAGCAAATTAGTTCTCTTCATCTCTAAGAAATCGTTCATCCTGAAGCTTATTTAAATAAAGTAAGTTCATCTTCATATTAGTGGAGCATGAATGTGAGAGCGCATGCACCGTTATTCTCTTCTTCAGTAAACCCTATTTTCTATAGTCAAACAATTAAGGGTTTTGAGTGCATATAAGTATTTGTTGAAATTGATTATTCAATTTGTAATTTCAGGTTAGTCTCTCCATATTCTACCTATAATTTTGTATTTTTCTCTCTCGTGTTCTCTTTTGTACTCTCTTCAGTGAAATATAGAATTTTTGTTGGGTCCATGGATGTAGGCATAGCCGAACCATATTAAATATTTATTTCTTCCTCTCTTCTTCTATTTTTTTGTGATTATTTTTCATTGAGTTGGCGGTTTATAATTAACTGACAACCTAGATCCTCTCTTTCTTATTGATCCTTCGCCTTTTGTATTCCGTTGTGCAGTTTTGGAGTTTATGCAAATCAAATCAATATTTTGCACAGCAGATTAGTATTAGAGCAATTTGTGCAATTATTCTTGCAACTATAAGCATCAGAGTTAGTTGCCTTATTCTGGATTAATTACTAATGAATAATTATTTTAGTAGTGGTATGACAATTTATGGTATCACCAAATTTGCTAGAAGAGAAGTTTTTGTGACATGGAAGATCAAAGTGAAGACAAATGACGGTGTTCACCAGCAACGGCTTCATTCACTTAGAGGAAGAAATTAGATGTAAAAGCACCTTGGAGGAGATATTCATATTCCCCACTTCATGGGCTCTAAAAGAGGTGCTTGCTATTATTATAAGAAGAAGGGACATTTCATACGAAATTGTTCAGCTTTCAAAAAGAAGAGAGAGAAGAAGGAGAAATCATCAATTTTGCAGTTAGATCAGGTGCATATAGAAGCGATAGTGATACATCATTATTTACGGCCAGTATTTTACCTTTAGAAATTACAAGTTAGGTAATTAATTCTGAAGTCTATTGTCATAGGATGACAGGTAGGAGTTTTTTTGTTAGTTATGAGAAGATTGATGGAGGAGCAGTTCGTTTGGAGAACGACACCTCTTGTCTCTAAGAAATCGTTTAGCCTGAAGCTTATTTAAATGAAGGAAGTTCATCTCCATATTAGTGGAGCATGAATGTGAGAGTGCATCCACTGTTATCCTCTTCTTCAGTAAACCCTAATTTCTATAGTCAATCAATTAGGAGTTTTGAGTGCATACAAGTCTTTGTTGAAATTGGTTATTCAATTTGTAATTATAGGTTAGTCTCTCCATGTTCTACCTATAATTTTGCAATTTTATCTCTCATGTTCTCTTTTGTACTCTCTTCAATGAAATATAGAATTGTTGTTGGGTCTATGGACGTAGGCATAGCCGAACCACATTAAATCTTTATGTCTTCCTCTCTTCTTCTATTTTTTTTTGTGATTATTTTTCATTGAGTTGGCGGTTTACAATTAATCGACAAGCTAGATCCTCTCTTTCTTATTGATCCTTCCCTTTTGTATTCCGTTGTGCAGTTTTGGAGTTTATGCAAATCAAATAAATATTTTGCACAATAGATTAGTATTAGAGCAAATTGTGCAATTATTCTCGCAATTGATAAGTATCACAGTTAGATGTCTTATTCTGGGTTAGTTACTAATGGATAATTATTTTAGTAGTGGTATGACAATTTATGGTTTCAACAAATTTGTTAGAAGATAAGTTTTTGGGACATGGAAGATCAAAGTGAAGACTAATGACAGTGTTCATCAGCAACAATTTCATTCACTTAGAGGAAGAAATAAGATGTAAAAGCACCTTGGAGGAGATATGCATATACCCTACTTCATGGGATCTAGAAGAGGTGCTTGCTATTATTATAAGAAGGGACATTTGATACAAAAAATTTCATCTTTTAGAAAGAAGAAGAGAAGAAGGAGAAAACTTCAATTTTGGCAGAAGTTAGATCAGATGCATATAGGAGCGATAGTGATACATCATTATTTTCGGCCAGTATTTCACATTTAAAGATTACAAGTTAGGTAATTGATTCCAAAGTCTCTTTTCATTTGGTGCCAGGTAGGAGTTGTTTTGTTAGTTATGAGAAGATTGATGGAGGAACAGTTCGTTTGGAGAACGACACCTCTTGTCTCTAAAAAATCGTTTATCCGGAAGCTTATTTAAATGAAGGAAGTTCATCTTCATATTAGTGGAGCATGAATGTGAGAGCGCATCTATTTGCCCGCTTTGTGACCAGGTCATACAGAATATAGGTACCACTGATTGAGTCAGAGCAATGGTGAATATGATCACATTTTCATCGCCAGATATACCGGCTCGTGACCCCGACTCATGACCCCGGCTCGTGACCTGGCTCGTGACCCTTGGTTCACGACCTGACCCCATCTCCAGGAAAAAAGCATGAAGACTTGGTCAACTTCCACGATCACCACGAACCGAAGATCACGATATGATGACACGTATTAATAACGGCTACTTTGACCACTTCTCCACTCGCTCACGAACCGCTCTGAGATTTACGGGATGAGCACCACGTCATCCCGCGAACTGCCACATGGAATTGCCTATAAATAGCCCAATATTTGTCATTTTCGGGGGACTTTTGGCATCTCAACATCCATGGCTGCCATGGCTAACACTTCCCCATAGATAATCACCATCTTATTCAATAAAATTCAATAGATTCGGAGAGAATTATTCATTGAGTTCAAGTGATTGAGAGACAATATTCCTTGTAATTGTAACTTTGAATGAAATGAGAAAATATGAAGTGGACATAGGATCGTTAACGCCGAACCGCTATAAAAATCCTATTGTCTTGTTTTTCTCGTATTTTCTGTTATTTCCTCATAATCTGCATTTCCGTCATACTCGAAGATTTCAGTGATTTCAATAAACTCATAACTATATTGCACCGAAGAAAGCAAAGGAATTGTAAAATTCGCGACCAAATGAAGAACGAATAGATAACGCACAGGTTCAGGTGGTCGGCTCGCGGGGGTGGGGGGGGACCCGAACCGATCCAGAATGACCTCCACAACCCGGGCCTAAAGAGCTCCCACGAACCGACTCGAAATGACCTCCACGACCCGACCTGGAGCAAGTGCACGAACCGCGACCCGTGATCCAAAAAAGCATGGGCGAACAGTAATGGCGACCCGACCCAAAAAATGGTCATTTTCACGAAAAATGCAATTTTCTAATCGATTCATAGAAGGCTCCGTCGTCCAAAATCGAAAAAATCGCCGCCGGGACTATGGGGCCCCGGACCCCCACCGGCGCTGCGCCCTGACCCGCTGACGGCTCGCCTTTGGCTCGGAGCACGGCTCACCTTCGGCTCAGAGTACGTTTTGTCCTACAATTATCACCCACGCTTATCAACCGAGATTCAATAGATAGTCTGAGGATACCGTCAACAAATTGGCAACGACTGGAATTCTTCCTAGTGCCATAACAACTATTTACTAATGTTATTCAATGTGAGGAACTACTGAAAAGATTCGGCATATTGGCTATGATAGTATACGAGATAACGATTGCCTCATAGCAGCCTTCTCTTCTGGAGCTCCGATGGTGTATAAATTTCACCAATGCAACTGATGATTGCTCCCGAACGAGCAGTGATCATCTGATTTATGCAACTTAGACTTGTCCAATCGGCGGAGTCCCGAATGACGGTAATATGAAGTAGGCTGGGAGTTACTCTGATGGTAGTTCAGACAATCCTAGTGATCATGATTCTCAATGATGGGATATCAGAAAGCAACTAAGGATCCTAGCACTACGAAGCTACACCTCACTTGAATGACGTGGTGAAAGACATGTGTCCTATGGTTCGCTCCCAGAATAACTTAGCTAACCTTTGTGCAGATTGATTGCCATCGAATAAGGATTAGATCAACATATTTTGGTGCCCAGAGTTAGGTATCCGTTGAACCACTACAGGTCATGACTGGACCTAGGGATCCTTGCCCGGATGATAGCAACATTGACTGCTCACCAGCCGCCATACGATCTCGATCAAGAGATGAGAGCTCGAGATCAACGCAAATATGAATCAACCATTTGCTCTCCACTTCATACAACAAGTTGTGATAGAATGTGTGAACATTACTTGAAGCCTTGCAAGCCATGCTATTGCATTTAAGCTTATCTGATTAAGGTCTCGACCGACCAGCTCTAGCGGAATTCAGAGCTTACATAGCATCGTGGTTCCTACTGCTAAATATCCCAACTAAAGTTAGAGTGAGAATGGTTTGGACAACCAAGTTACTGTAGGAACTTGCTATTTGGTTGAATGAAATATGTTACGCAACAGAGATGGCGTGTAACCCAACAACGCTTCCCCACCCGATGAGATCGAGTGTGAAGGAGGCACGGGCTTAGCAAGGAAGACGTCGCAGAAAGAGTTGCCCGATAATCTACCCGAAGATATAGATGCCAGACAGGATGAAGATTCGGGTGCAAGAGGGTGACATCTAACGAAGTAACTGACCAAAGATGGAAAAGCATGCTTACAGCTTGTTGATTGCTTCGAGAAAGCTACGCCGCTATTTCCAAGTTGATTTGATTGTGATACACACTAATTAGCCACTATGACAGGTCCTACAGCGACCTGAGGCATCTGGGAGATCGTTCGAACGGAACAACGAGCTTAACCAGTTTGATCTCAATTCCCTCCTAAAGAAGTCCATACCGGGGAAATTGGAGCTTCGAGCATAGATTGCTCATGATTACATCATCCAATCCAAAGCTGATACAACGTAAGCTTGCGTGACCGACTACCTCAGTCTTTCCTGAAGAATGGCAAGTTAAATGTTTGAAACACTTGAGCCCAGATGCTGATTGGTTGTCTATAAACTAGCCCTTGCCCCTAATGTGGGACCGAAGGCATACGATTGAATTTATGAGATATGACTATCTCCTCAGCAGCCATATCCTTTTTCCTAGCATGGAAAAGTGCAAAAGTTCCTATAAGCCTGAGTCCTTTGTTCTCCTGCCAATTATCGTCCTAACGTCAATGTGATGATGTGCTATCATTAATGGTACAGACGTGAATCCCTGACACTCAATCCTTGCCCTTGATAAGGGGGAAGGAAGGCGATTCAGAGGAGATTCGACCTTGTCACTCCAAGACCCCGATCAGGGTCTATTTATTCTTGGTACTGCTGTGTAAGAGCAAAGCATGTGTGCCCAGAGTGAGCGGCATAGCGAACAGATATATTAGATGGTTTCCTATTTCCGGGAGTAAATGAAATGTTAGCACAAAGAGACGGCATTACCTGCTAGTATATTAATTGCCCAATAGTGCTACAAAAAAGAAATTGAAACCCTAAGAATTTCTTCTTTCTGGGCCAGATAGCAGCTTCCAATAGAACAACCGGTCTGACCCGCTACTAGGCTGGTAAGCGAAATTTTCTTGTTGTCTACCACCCTAGAAACAAGATTTTCTAAGGGCCTATCGATTAATAGACAGACCGATGTGACCAATTAATATGACCAAGAAAAATATTGATTATCATTTGGTATTACACATTACTTTATCTCAAGAAAGAAATTATAGAAACTAATTATATTAATATCCCAAACGTTAGAACATCTATGCTTAAGGATCACCCAATTAATATACTGGCATAAGGTTAGGTACTGTTATTCATACAAGCTAGGTTAGACCCTACTTAACTTAGTGAGCTTGGCAAAACGTTCATTAGTGCATTGAAAGGCAACATGAGCAAAGATTGATCTCATCTTTCTTATTAATTTCACTTGTATAGTACCTACCTCTCGTTTGGTAGCAAAGCTGGGTAGTGTTGTAGAATGAATCGGTCCCCTCTTATCCCGCCAATTAATATACTAGCTTTCATCAATATATATCCATCTATTATTTCATACTAATTAATTTGGAAATACATTCAACTTAAGATTTTGGCAGCCATCCCCTGGCAGAGACATGACGAGGCAAAATGGACCTGAAAAGATCCTACAACGCCATTTCCGCTCTGAATGATATTCATTCCTTTAACAGGATTATTCTTTAACCACGACTCTTATATTTGCATGCTTCATGAGTTATTGATGTAATTAACTAAATTGAATTAATATGTGGATGGTGTAGGTACCCAAGATTTGATACCTATCAGACTTCCAACACCCGTATATTGAGTCATGGAGCAATACTAAAACAAGCCCAATTGAACTGCTCATTTACAAAGCCACGCCCCACATTTAAGGAAAGTTGTATAGCTCAATGTGGATCCGAGATGACCATCCACTATGTGGCTCACGCATGGTCGACCTCGACACAATTATGCATTGATCTTTTGCATTTCAAAGTCAGAATCCGATTCCAGATGGATGCAGTTCGACCGTCTGCATGGCTTGATCCTGCGCTCGACGCCATTAGATAACATAAATCCAAACAAAGGAGGCATCACTGCCCCTTGATATGCTTACTTTTCAATCATGCAATTTACTTTTACATGTTTCCAAGTTATTGACATGACTAACTCATGCGATATGAATGATGCAGGTACCCAAAGTTTGTTGCCAACCACTCCTCCCATAGATCAATCGGAGGAATGCAGAGCCTTGGCAAACGTTTTTCAACTGTTTTCCCGATTAACTATAATCCTCATAGCTTGGGTAGAAGTATAAACCTAGGACGAGTGTGTTGGGTGCGACATGATTTAAGACCACTCGGTCTGTGACTCTAACTCTTATGACTTGAGAGAAAGTATAAAGGATGATATCACGACGTCTGACCAAACTCCACCCCATGAGTCGATGGGACGAGAGAGACTTGATTATTGCAAATGGTTACCTCTACCCATGAATCAAAGATTATGAGGTAGCACCTCGGCGAGTGTAATCCGACTTCTTGCTCGAAAAGCTCCATCTTCCAGAGTGAAGCATGGAGTATGGACTAGAACCGAGTTCGAGAACGACACTCGAGACGGCAGAATCCCGCTCTTTGAACTAGAGTGTAGAAGGAACGCCGGGGTGAATGATATGACCATTCACCTGAACCACTCTAAATCTCATGATCTGAAAGAGAGAATAAAGGATGGGAAGATAGAGTCCACAAGGCATAAAGCTGCACCATGATTAAAGACCGCCTTGATTCCACTCTACCCTTGGCGTCCGATGGGAGAGTATAAAAGCGCCAGGGACTGTGCACTACAAATGAACTCCTACCTTACTGAAGGATTAGGAACCAGACTGAAGGTTGAGTTTGAACTCTATCCTGGGCATACGACAAGAGAGTATAAAGGTATCACGATTAAATGCCATGAAAGGGATCATACCCCGCTGTAGGATCCAGGGAAAGAATGATAGCTGAGCCCGAACCCCTCATTTCCAGATATGGAGGGCAATACACTGTCGATCCTAATCAATCCCAAACAAGCCCTAGCCAGGCACTATGTTCACGATTTATTGGGGGCATACACACACACCACACCCCTACGATGGCTGTAATGTGTCATGCTACTTATTTGTAGAAATTTTGATTTACAGGGACGTTGGACTGAAACCCTTATCTGATTTGTGGTGTGGTTTATTACTTACTACTTAGCATAGTAATGCTCTGAATACGAATATATTCGATTGAAATATATAACAAACTTGCAAATGTATGATATTGCAGGAATACCACTTTATTTACTGGATGCAAATTTACAAAGGATAACTGGTCAAGAACGCGAGACCAGAACTTGCAATAACAACAACAGATCAATAGAAAACAAATAAAGGGTCGCGTCCAAAAGGCCGACACTGATGCGTAATGTTAAGCTTCCTATATGACTCAAGGCGGTGACCGAAAAGAGGCTTTGAGAGTGAATTATTCAATGACATGTCATGCGACTTAATACTCGCTGCTGGGAAGGACCCGACGAAGCCCTGGGATTCTTGGATTTCTACCCGGCCTTAATACGATCTTGTACGATTGTTGGCTTTTCGATCTTGATACTATCCGACATGATTATGACATTCAGTATTTCTATGGATTGAAGATTTCTTTGACTATCCAGAATACGCCTCCTTTCGTCTAAATTCGAAAAGGACATGATTCGATTACCTGATGACTCTATGAACTTTTACTGTCCTCGGGTTTTCGCAAGATCTAGGACTACAACCAAAAGGAAGACTCCTCAAGATTATCCAACATACGTCTGAGCAGCGGATCATCATCCAGAATCAAAGGTTGGAAGCCTGATTGATGGCTACTGCATATGCAGAGTCGAAAAGCCCGAGGCCAACTTTCACCTATTTCAAGATTTCACGCTGGGGGCACCAACGCTGAATCGCAAGACCGAGCAACAATCGTCAACCTACTAGAAATGATAGAATTGTATGACAAACAGCGTCAAACTTGGCTCGGTCAGATAGCAACAATAGCTCGAGTTGAGCACGAACCAATCGGCATGCATACAGAATACGACTTCGATTCAGAATATCATGGATGGGAGCGGGGGCAATGAATAACTACTTGCAACATCCTAAATGAGAATGCAAGAATCGCAATGAAATCAGGTCATGCACGACCGACTTCAGCTCCAACTCGAATGGATATTCGAGCACCAGAACACGCTCAACTCCAAGCTGGAACGCAACAGTTTAAAGAACAGGAGCCCGGTGGGTCGAATGACTCGAACCGTAACTCGGAGGCAATATTGATGTGGAAACGAGAAATCAGCAAAGACCCCATTTGTAATCTCTGATTCAATGCTAGGGGCACCAACTATGATCTTGACAATATATAGCAATTATTTGATGGCAACCTGCTTGCCAGTTTGATTCGGCGCCTCTCGAGCGGCGGCACTTCTCAAGACGAGGTAGATAATGACAATTACAACCATAGCCCCTTTCACGTGGGACATCAGGATCTCTTGTTATTCCCCCGGACTTCAGTACTTTTATGCAGTAAAATTCTCTCTGAGGCTTTGATGGATTCAACGTTGGGACTGACAATCTTAGTACCTTTATGACAAAGAATAGAGCATCATCCAATTCCTGAAATGATAAGGACAAAGGAAAAGCCCTGGAAAAGGATGATAAGAGTATGCAGTTCTGGGGAGAACCTGTTTCATGGATCAAGCCCACGATCTTGTTTGTCATGCTCAATGGAATGGAGCATGAGAGACAGACTACACAAGATTGTGATGGCAATTTCGGATAATGCTAAAAGCAGGAATGGAGGGGCTCGATTAACTACGTAAAGACATTCATCTGCTTGTATTTTGACAAGCAAGTTTAACTCCGCAGCTGATTCGATGATAGTAGCTGAGTTCGTTGTGCCCGATGAGGAAATCCTCACTTCTTGATTGAAGAGGAGGGATGACACCAAAGCAAATGTGATTCGACCATTCGCATATACAATTCAACTCTTGCTAACTTGAGAAAGAGTAAAAAACGATCTGGGTCGACTAAGATTGCTGAACCTGCAACTCTTACCCGATGCAACGATGGGAAGTATAAAATCTTGAAGATTGGATGCCCGAGTGACTTAACTCAACCCCCACCAATGCCGAGGGCATAAGCCTCGACTTTGCTTGTTCTTCGATGGCGCTGAGAGCATGAGCATTAATTCATAGACTAACTTTCAAGACGATCCTAACTTGGAGTGAGATTCCAAACATGTACGCTATTCCGCTAGAATATGACCAGATTCATCTTTCCCAACCAGGCGAGCCAGCTTACGGGTCAAATGTGACTTCAAAGACTCAAATCGCTGCTACACCGGATGGAAGGTGTGACAAATTTCTCTACTACCTTATGATTGTGATGATCATACAGACACTGGACCATATGATTTCAATAACATCCCTCACTGATCGGTATGCGAACAGCGGATTATGAAACGATCCAGAACGATTGTGGATTCCTTAAAATATGGTCCGATGCGACCATGGATTTTTTATTTTTTTATTGACATGATTTGGAGTGATCGTGGCTTTCGTTATCCTTATTGTTACGATTTGATGCTATCGTGGAACCCTATATTAATATCCTGATGTCGGGATAGTCTAAAGCCGAGTACAGATGACAGATTCATATGTTGATTCCAATGTGCTTTATCCCAATGGTTCAGATACCAGCTTAGAGCCCGAAGATTCTTGAACTACCCAATGATTTGGATGACTACTTCATACTTTGACTAGTGTGTAAAAGAAAGTCCGACTCGACAATGCGCGTGACCTGCATAGGAAAATGACGTCGTTTGGCAACGACCTGTGCATATAGAATCATGCCCGGGAGACAATGATCCGTCATGACTTTTGATAAAAGAATTTGACCTCTCGATTCGACAAGGTTTAAATGATTACTAGATCGTATCGACTGCCCCGTCCATAGAATTAGGCCAGAGGAGCACCAATAGAAGCAGTGTGATGTACGAAAAATCGTTTATACAATGAAGAGTCAAAATATCAGAACTACTCAAGGGGACACGACAAGGTGATAAATCCTTCCCAAGGACGAATAACGTTCCAGAAAGATTCAGCTCGATTTACTCAAAGCACATTTAATCTACGATAAGATGTACTTTGTGGGCAAAATGTTAGCCCGGTTTGTGACCAGGCCACACAGAATATAGGTACCACTGTTGAGTCAGAGCAATGGTGTATATGATCACATTTTCATCGCCAGATAGACCAGATCATGACCCCAGCTCGTGACCCCGGCTTGTCACCCCTGGCTCATGACCCCTGGTTCACGACCCGACCCCATCTCCAGGAAAAAAGCATGAAGACTTGGTCAAGCTCCACGATCATCACGCACCGAAGATCACAGATCTGATGACACGTATTGATAATGTCTACCTTGACCACTTCTTCACTTACTCACGAACCGATACGAGATTTCCGGGATGAGCGCCACGTCGTCCCGTGAACCGCCTGTTGGAATTGCCTATAAATAACCCAATACTTGTCATTTTTTGGGGACTTTTGACATCTTAACATCTATGGCTGCCTAGCTAATACATCCCCATAGACAATCACTATCTTATTCAATAAAATTCAATGGATTCAGAGAGAACTATTCATTGAATTCAAGTGATTGAGAGACAATATTCCTTTTAATTGTAATCTTTGAATGAAATGAGAAAATATGAAACAGATGTAAGCTCGTTAACACCGAACCACTATTAAAACCATGTTGTCTTGCTTTTTCTTGTATTTTTCAGTTATTTCCTCATATTCTATGCTCGAAATATGACGATTTGGGCGTTAGGACCATTTTTTGGTCTAACAGCATCCACCGTTATCCTCTTCTTCAGTAAACCCTGATTTCTATGGTCGATCAATTAGGGGTTTTGAGTGCATATAAATCTTTTTTGAAATTGATTATTCAATTTGTAATTGTGGGTTAGTCTCTTCATATTCTACCTATAATTTTGCAATTTTCTCTCTCGTGTTTTCTGTTGTACTCTCTTCAATGAAATACAAAATTGTTGTTGGGTCCATGGATGTAGGCATAACTGAACCACATTAAATCTTTATGTCTTCCTCTCTTATTCTATTTTTTTGTGATTATTTTTCATTGAGTTGGCGGTTTATAATTAATCGACAAGCTAGATCCTCTCTTTCTTATTGATCTTCACCTTTTGTATTCCGTTGTGCGGTTTTGAAGTTTATGCAAATCAAATCAATATTTTGCACAACAGATTAGTATTAGAGAAATTTGTGAAATTATTCTCGCAACTGATAAGTATCAGAGTTAGTTGTCTTATTCTGGGTTAGTTACTAATATATTATTATTTTAGTAGTGGTATGACAATTTATGATGTCACCAAATTTGTTAGAAGAGAAATTTTTGGTACATGGAAGATCAAAGTGAAGACTAATGACGGTGTTCATTAGCAACAACTTCATTCACTTAGAGGAAGAAATAAGATGTAAAATCACCTTGCAGGAGATATGCATATGCCCCACTTCATGGGCTCTAGACGAGGTGCTTGCTATTATTATAAGAAGAAGGGACATTTCATATGAAATTGTTCATCTTTTAGAAAGAAGAGAGAGAGGAAGGAGAAAACTTCAATTTTGGCAGCAGTTAGATCAGATGCATATAGAAGCGATAGTGATACATCATTATTTTCGGCTAGTATTTCACCATTAGAGATTACAAGTTGGGTAATTGATTTTGAAGTCTCTTGTCATATGATACCAGGTAGGAGTTGTTTTGTTAGTTATGAGAAGATTGATTAAGGAGCAGTTCGTTTGGAGAATGACACCTCTTATTACGTTGTGGGCGTTGGAAGTGTGAGGTTTATGATGCATGATGGTGTTATTAGAACTATTACGGATGTTAGACATGTTCCGATGTTGCATAAGATTTTGTTGTCTGTTGGAGCTTTTAGTAGACTTAGTGTAAGGATAATAATAAATGGAGAGAATTTAAGAGTTGCGAAGGGTTCCTTGGTAGTGATGAGAGGAGTGTGAATCAACGATATTTATATGCCTCGTGAAGAGACATACTTGGGAGATTTAGCGGTTTCTGCTAATTTTAGCACTCTGGATTCTACTCAGTTATGGCTCCTTCGTTTAGGTCATGTTAATGAGGAGAGTCTTAAAGTACTAAAGAAGCGTAGGTTAATTGCTGGTGATTTTAATCAAAACCCAGCTCTTGTGGGGATAGTTCTTTTGGAAAGAAGAAACATGTTCCATTTGATATTGGAACACCTAGAGCTACAGGGTTTCTAGAGTATGTTCATATTTATGTATGGGGACTCACCCCAATTGCATCTTTTGGTGGATCCAGTTTTTTCATCTTATTTGTTGATGATATCACACGGAAGGTCTAGGTCTATTTCATAAAGACTAGATCCAAAATATTTGCCTGATTTCGAAAGTGGAAGATCTTAGTTGAAAATAATTCGGGAAAGAAATTGAGAGTTCTTAGAGCTGGCAATAATAGTGATTTTGTAGCACAAGAATTCGTTAACTATTGTGCGTCCGAGCATGTAGTTAGAGATTTTTTCTACTAAGTCACATTCTTTTGGAGTGACAGAGAGCATGTGTTGGATATTATGGGAAAAACAATGAGCTTGAGACTAACAACTAGTCTAGAAGAGGGATTTCGGGCGTAAGCGATATCTATGGTAGTATTTCTTATAAACCATACATCGTCTATTGTCATATATATGAAGATCCTAGAAGAAGTATGGAAAAGAGAGCCTATTGACTATTCATTCCTTAAAGTATTTGGTTGTTTAGCTTATTTAGAAGACAAGGGACATGATAAGTTGAAGCCTGGACGAAGGAAGCACATTTTGTTAGGCTATGGAGAAGGAATGAAGAAGTATAGGTTGTGGTGCAGAATAACTAAGAGAATTGTGACTAGAAGGCATGCAATATTTGATGAGACGTCTTTTTTGAAGACGGAGTCTCTATTAAGTGATGATGTTATGAGGGCACAAAATTTTCAAATACGTTTGGAGTTATCCGATTGTTTCCATATTCGGAGAGAAAATGGTATTGTTGATGGTACCATGGTAGATGAGAATATATCATATATTCAGACTCTAGGTGGAGCTCAGTCGCAATTAAGGACATTTTCTTTTGTTGGTCTTGTCTGTGAGCATAGTAGAGGAGATAATTTAACTTCTTATGCTATTTGTTGTGTGGAGATTGGTGTTGAGTTTGATATGGTAAACTTGGTAAAGTCGAGTAAAATTCTTGAGAAGGAGGTTGAAGTAGATAATATTGAGTATGTCCTCACTCAATAAAGGATGGAGAAGGTAAAGTGTGCCATGAAGTCTCAATTAGTCTCTCAGATTTTTGTATCAATGAGTTTGTCTCCTACATCGTTTTTTTGAATTTTTTGGGTATTTTCTTGTATGTACTTTATTTTTTGATATGCATACTATCTTTCTTATGCTTAGGAAAGATTTGGAAGCTTTGTTTAGGAAATATTGCCTAAAGCAGTTCACATTGAGCTTGATGGTGTAGACCCAACAATTTGTTGAGATTTGGTTATATTTGAATCAACTAGAGTGTTGAATTTATATGATTCAAATATTCGTTTAACAATCAATTATAATATTTGTTTAAGAGAGAAAGAAATTAATTAATTCAATCAATCAGTTATGCTATATGCGGAAATATTTGAGAGGATATTTTGAAAAGAAACAAATTGATTACATAATCAATTAATTAATCAATGGATTTATAAATATGGAAAGAAATATATCTATAAATTCATTGGTTTTGTAATATGAAGAAATAAATTATTAGGCTTGGAGAATCAAGCAAGGGAAGAAACGTATGGAAACCAAGATCTTCACTTTCTATTTTCACTACAATCAAATCATGGACATTTTAAAATGTTTCAAGACAATCAGGAAATTAATTCTCTTTATCTCCAAGCAACCTTTTATTCTGAAGTAATTTCAATGAAGGAAGTTCATCTTTATATCAGGGGAGTGTAAATGTGAGAGTGCATCCACCATTATCCTCTCCTTCAGTAAACCTTAATTTCTATTGTCAATAAATTAGAAGTTTTGAGTGCATACAAGTCTTTATTGTAATTGATTATTAAATTTGTAATTATAGGTTAATCTCTTCATCTACAACCTATAATTTAGTAATTTTCTTTCTCGTGTTCTCTTTTGTACTCTCTTCAGTGAAATAGAGAATACTTGGGTCCGTGGACGTAGGTATACCAAACCACATTAAATCTTTATGCCTTCCTCTCTTCTTCTATTTTGTTTTATTTGGTGATTTTTTTCCATTGAATTGGCAGTTGATAATTACTCGACAAGTCAGATCCTCTTTTTTGTATTGCTCCTGTGCCTTTTGTATTCCGCTGTGCAGTTTTGGAGTTTGTGCAAATCAAATCAATATTTTGCACAACGAATTGGTATTTGAGCAATTTATGCAATTATTCTCACAACATAAGTTAGAGTGAACTGTATATATAATAATTTGCATCAATCCTCGGAAGCTTTAATATTTAATGGTGGTGAATATAAATGAATGGAAATATATCATTGCTAAATTTGAATTTTAAATAAACATCATCTAATTTTTCTATATGATATATCACCATTACTAAGTATTAAATGGACATAACTGCTGAAGAAATACTTATATTTGAAATATGTTTCAGTAAATCTAAAGAGCACAACGTATGAAAAAAAAAGTAGTTTATACTTAAATTCATCATGTGTAACATTATATGAAAGTAATCATGGATGAAATAAAAACAAAATACAGAAACTCAAATCTTATATGTAAAAAATTGGAGATGGATGTATATCATTATTCATATAAGAAAATTAAATAAAGGTATATGCAATCCGTGTTGCTAATGCTAACATAAATCAAATTTTATTACATCCATTAACGATTGGTAAATCTAGAGAAATAATAACTTTAGAAGAATTGCAAATTAGTCAATTCAGGTCAGACCCAATATAAAACTCTTCCCTAGTTAGGAATATTTAGAAGAAAGAAATGGTTATGATATAAAAATGCATAACAATGTAATACCTATAATATGTTATTATCAAAGGCACTTTATACTTCAGCTTTGTGAGCAACATATTCAATTCATACCATGTCATTTGATTTAGTAATGATATGAACCATTTTTTAAGTACCACCATTTGAAAACAGAAAAAAATCAAAAATAATAATAATATGAATTCATGATAATTAGGGACATCATGCTTTAAATATAATCATACTACAAAACAAAAAAATTGTTTCTTCTTTATTAATACAGTTGGGCACTTCATAAATGATGATGATGATTATTATTATTATTATTATTATTATTATTATTATTCTAGGCTATCACTAAAGAGAGAGGGAAGAAAATAGATCTTGAGTTTTAGCCCCTAATGACAGCCTCCAAAAATACAACTTCTCTACCTTTTCGACCTCCACCATTATTCCACCAACCCCTCCTAATCTTCTGTCAAAAACCATTCTCTCCATGGACTACAGTGGCCTTACACTAGTTAATTATAGGTAGAGTTGAAAGAATTCACGTGAACAACTTTAAGAAAAAATAACGATCAAAATTCTTGTAGTTCCTCTAAGAATAATTATATAAGTATCTATGAATTATTCCCTGCCTTAAAGCAAAATCACTGCAATTCCAATCGAACTTCGTGTTAGATTTAGAGAAATAATAATGCTACAACAAGAGTTTCAAACACTAGACATACTTTTATCTTAGACAATACAAGTTCAACTAAGACAACAACTAGGATATGGAAATCGGTTATCATAGAGGAAGATATCCCAATACCTACTCACTTAGAGCTCTATTTTAGTCAAAAGTTTTATGGTCAAATAACTAATTCGGCAATAGATAGTTATTTATGTGGTTGGTTCTCGTTCATACTATCGTTATTTCAGATTATATATTAAAAGAACCCAAAGGAGAATTTCATACAGCTATATCAAAGAAAATGGAATTTTATGTTATTAAATTTGTTAATATGAAAGTTGTGAAAGAATATTAGTAGTAGGTCTTATTGCTATGACAAAACATTCATGATAATGAAAATATGGTCAACGGATCTCAATCTTTCGACGGAAAAGTTGCAATCCATTTCACTATGGGTTAGATTGATTAGAACTTTTTGTCAGAAGGAATTATTTTAGTAATGGGAAATCTATTAGAAATGGATCGCCGCACTAAATTTATGATTAAAATCTCGTATGTCAGGGTTCCAACTAATATCAACAAAAATTTTAAATTCTCAAATGAAATTATGATAGCGAACGAGAACAACGAGGTGTTCATTCTACCTATCAAAGACGAATGGCGACCTCTTTAATTGTAAGTGTTTTGTTCGTCCTTCAAATTTTTGTTCATTTGAAATGGTTTTTTTCTCAATTGAAATGGTTTGGACGGAAAAAATCAATATAAACCAACGTTTTTCAACTAATTGCAAAAACAATAGCTTCGAAAATTCAAAGTTTCATGAAAACGGCAAGACATTACGAATAGGAATTTTTGTAGTTTCATGAACAACGATAAGAAAATACGAATAGGGGATCTCATCAATCAGACAATGCATTTCAACGTGAAGAAACTACAAATACAACACATGGTTGCGAAAATCGTTATGCGTAGTTGGAAAGCAGACTAAGGATTATTCGCTTTGCTGACAATTAATCGAAATAAGCATTTTTTTTATCTACTCAAGCATTTTGGAAAGAAAAAAAAATAGTAAAATACTTATTGATCAGAAATGAAATTTTATCGATTCTTGATATCTTTAAAAGCAATCATTTAGGAAAATCGTTTAACTAAAAAAATGATGCCTATAGGAGGAACTAAACCTAAATTGGTCCACAAGCTGTATGTGTTAATCCGTTTATATGCTTAAATAATGCAATAAGTCCAACTTAGGTGAATTTGATAAATAATGCAATAAGTCCAACTTAGGTGAATTTGACAAATAGTTAGACGGTAAGGCTATCTCATCGCCAAGCGGAGCATAGGCGGAACCTATGTACGGTCTAGGCAGCAGCGGCCAAACTACTTTAGGGTCAGTGGGGGCCACGACACCCCTACCCAAAAGAAAATTAGCTTTTCAAAAGAAAAAAATTAAAGAAAAGTGGACAATTTTTGCATATATTCCCTCTAAACTTTTGATCCCTACATTTTTGAATTCATGGTTCCGCCACTGCTAGGCAGGTGCCCAGAAAGGAATTTTACAACAGAGATGCTACACAGCCTGGAATTTAAGTACTACTGCAGAAGTTAATGCAAATGCTAATGTGTTATATGAGAATGAGTATTAAATTACAATGGATAGTCAGGAAAAGTGTTCACAGTCTAAACTAAAAACTATGTATTTCTCTTTGAAGGTTACATCGGAACACATTCGAAGTTTAAACAGAATACGAAGCATAGGTAGAAAGAAATTTCTACTGAGAAATTTTCTGATGATGTAATCGATAACTTTGCATGAATGTTTCCTGGTTAATATTTGTGCATGTCTGATGTATCTTCAATAGTTCTCTCTCCTTTCTTTTTCTTCCAATTCTTCTTTCTTTCCTCTCCAACATTTACTCTGGTTACGTAGGCTTCCGGCTTCGTTAGAATTCCAGTTTGGTCCGTACCTCTCTATACAAATTTTGCCAAAACAGCCAAATAATTCACGTAAAGGCGTAAACCAAAATTCATTAATTACTTAAGTGTCTCTTAAATTAAGAGTCATGTTTACTAATGAAGTGTCATATCCATTAGATAAAGTGTCATGTCTATTGGTAAAGTGTTGTGTCTTTTAAGTCTAAGAGTCATATTAAAGTTTGTGTGTCTTTTAGTAAACTGTGATGTCCATTAATGAAGTGTCATGTAAAGGCTATATATAAAGCCTATCATTTTAGTTGTAATGTGAAGAAAAAGGTGAATGAAGTGAATAAAAAAAGAACAAAAGTTCAAAGAAAATATTATCTTCTTCCTCCTACAAAATATTGTCTCCTTCCTTCAACAAACTAGTATCATATCTTATCTACTCCATCAACAATTGGTATCAAAACCAAAAGCCAAAATAAAATCCAACAAACTGGTATCAGAGCCTGGTTGAAATATGGCATTTCAATTTCTTTTTCCGTTTGTTCTCACAAAAGAAAACTTTGAAGCGTGAAGTAACAAAAAGAAAGAAGAATTGATCTCTAAAGGATTATGGGAGATCGTTGAAAATGGCTTTGAGGATCCAGAAGATAATAAAGATTTGACGGAAAAAGAAAGAAAATTAATCACAATATTGAGTTGGAATGATTTGCAAGCTCGTATTGTGATGACTGCGAATATCGATGATGAAGCATATGATCTTATTATCGGAGAAAATTGCGCAAAAGACGCATGGAATTTATTAAAGGAGATTTATGGTAAGAATGTGGAGGAGAATATACAAGAAGTTAAATTAAAAGAGGCTATTTCTGAAGCCAAAGCTGGAAAAGCTGAAAGTAGCGTAACTGAGTCTGCAAACGTGCCAAATGGCAATGAAGCCAAAGTTCACATTGAAGAGATTAAGTCAACCGATGATGTGAAAGATAATGAAAACAATATAAAATACGGTGATGTTGCAAACAAGCCTGAAGAAGAAAAAGATGGTGAATCACTGCCCAAGGTCGACGATGCTGCAAAAGAAACTACCGAAAATGATGTCAAAGACACGGCTAGTAGCATTGTGGATATGGGAAAAGAATCTAAAATTGTAGTTTCAAAAGAGGCAAACTCTCTTCAGAGCAATGCACCCATAGTTGAGCATAACAAGAACGAAAGGATGGCGTTAAGGCACAAAAATGTTGCAGCTGAACCAGAAAGAAGAAGGTCATGATGACTGAAGTTGTTGCGGATGGATCAGTTGATATAATAAAAGAAGCAAATGAAGTTAACAACATCAAAGAAGCAAATGGTTCTAAAGATACCCAAGAAATAAACGATCCTACTAAGGATACCACTGAAGAAACATTCTCCAGTCACTTCAGGAAATATGGGGAGATCACAGATTCAACCATAATGAAAGACAAAAGAACATTGGATGTTAAAAGAGTGCTTCCAAGAGATAGCACGCCAACCAAAGAAGCAGGTGGACTCAAAACAAAAAAAATCTTTCCAACATACATTGATGATAAACCAAAAGAGCATTGTAGCTCGTATGGAGAAATAGTTGAAGCTCAAATTATGGTTGATCATGCCACCAAAAGGTCGAGTGGTTTTTCCTTCGTGATATTTACAAGCAAGGATGCAGTTGAAAAGATTACTCTCAAGGGTAAAATGCAAGATAAGTTGATGTCTCTACAGAAGAAGAAGACAAAAAAGAAAATTCGGATAATATCCTTATTTTTTCCGAAACATGAAAAATATAAGGATTGGATAGCGGTATGAATGACCAAAAGAGCACAAGTGATATCGTGTTCAAGAAGTGTTGCCGCATAGGATGTTCGAAGGAATTTTGGTTTAGGAGAGGCATTGTTGGCGTAAACCAAAATTCATTAATTACTTAAGTGTCTCTTAAATTAAGAGTCATGTTTATTAATGAAGTGTCATATCCATTAGATAAAGTGTCATGTCTATTGGTAAAGTGTTGTGTCTTTTAAGTCTAAGAGTCATATTAAAGTTTGTGTGCCTTTTAGTAAACTGTGATGTCCATTAATGAAGTGTCATGTAAAGGCTATATATAAAACCTATCATTTTAGTTGTAATGTAAGGGAAAAGGTGAAGGAAGTGAATAAAAAAAGAACAAAAGTTCAAAGAAAATATTATCTCTTCCTCCTACAAAATATTGTCTCCTTCCTTCAACAAACTAGTATCATATCTTCTGTACTCCATCAACAATTGGTATCAAAACCAAAAGCCAAAATAAAATCCAACAGGTCCGTACCTCTCTATACAAATTTTGCCAAAACAGCCAAATAGTTCAGTATATCCATATCATAAACTTGTGGCCCAAAATTATCCAGAATCAAACATTTGCTTATCCAGACTTTGTGGTATAATCTACAACTTCCAATGAAACCAGATTTCGAACTGCATCCTCAAAACCGATCCACACATAAAACTCACCAGTCCAACTTTGTGCAATAGCGACTTTGCTTACCATGACTTCTTGGTCACCACTTCCAACATCAAATTTCGCTAGTGCCACCCCAAGACAAGCAGCGACATCAATCAACAAATTTGCACTGCCATCGAAAGGAAAGAGTTCGAGGGTGGTGACAGTTTCAGCCATCGGAGATGTCTCCGCCGATGGCACCAAGTACCTCATAGCTGGTGCAGTTGCCGTCGCCCTTGTTGGCACTGCATTCCCCGTCTTTTTCTCTCGCAAAGACTTGTATGTCTGTGCATCCTACGCCGTATATACAATAATATATGTAGATGAAGTTTGACAAATGAACGATAAACACTTCATAACATGAATCTAAATGCGTATATGTGGGGTTATTTCAGGTGTCCAGAGTGTGATGGTGCAGGCTTCATCAGGAAAGGCGGGGCAACGCTGAGGGCCAATGCAGCAAGGAAAGATCAGTCTCAGATTGTTTGTCCCAACTGTAATGGTCTTGGAAAACTAGGTCAAATTGACAAATGAATCTGCACTAATTTGTCTCATTTGCATATGTGAGTTTATTGCTGTTTCTTGCTACTTTTCTAGTCTGTACCGTTTTCTCCATGTAACATTTGCTTACTGTTGTGCTGTGCACAAACCACGGCACAAATGAGTGCTTATGTAATTATGAAGTAACATAAAACTGGAAAATTCTGCCTATTCCGATATAAATACCTTCTTCTCATGATTGCTACCTGGACGTTGATCTACCTTGCCCTTATGGCTGTCAGACAGACATTCACAACTTTTTAATTGTTCAGAAACATCCTAATATCCATATGTATACAGCCTTAATCTATACTGTCTATACTTCTGCATCAAATTTACTAGATAAATCGAAAGCTTTTTACAGGCAAGTACCGTTCTCTATTTTGAATTACACCACCTTATATAATATGAATTAATGTAGCTAAATTCCTCTAATTTTGAGTTGGAGGGGGATCAGGCCCAAAATAATATGCAGAGCAGAGAGTTTAAAAACTATCAGTGATGGACTGCTACATGATCAAGTTATGGTTTCTTGCTTGGAGGCCATCAATTGTTGCCATTCAAAGACAAAAGAGTAGTAATAGTCTATACTAATCAAAACATGTAAATTGTTGCCCCATCCTGGCCTGTTGCCCTAGGCATCTAGTTTGTCGGCCTGGCCGTAATGTCGAACCGGGGTAGTTACCAATAACAGGCAAACTTATTTTTTTTTTTTTTAATATGTTGAAAGTAATCAATTTCTTTACTGTGGGCCGGATGATGGAATGCTAGTTTGTAACTAGCATTATTTAATTTTACAAGATACAAAATATTTGTTAATATTGACATTGTCCTTCAATCGAAAATGGAAAACCATTTACCCTTTAGCTTAAACCTTTATATTTTGATTTTTTTTTTGATTTTTTTTTTTTTTTTTTTTTTTTTTTGATTTTTTTTTTTTTTGTTGTTGTGCCTATTTTCCTTTTTTGGCTATTGGTTCTCCATCTATACCTTTCCCCCTTTTATAACAATTTGAATGGTCTCCTGTCTTGTCTGTTAAACTCGCGCATTTCATTAAACGTGTAAGGGGCATGGTACTTATTAGCACTCCATCAAACATTTTGGCTCTGGTAACTCTAGCTTAACACATTAGGCATTAAGGGACCATTTGATTCGACGTGTGTAAAAAAAAGAAAAAAGAAAAAAAGAAGAAGAAGTTAGACTTGCTAAATGTCAAAAACAATACGATTCTACTATGTTTTGTAATAACACAACCGATTATTAAATAAAAGTAAATGCACACCAAATCATATGAAATTGCCTAAATATTGAAATATAAATTGTAAAATGGGATGAAATTCATTTCACGGATTAAAATTGAAGTTCAAAAGTGTTATCGACCTTTTGACCCAGCTATTTTTGGATTGGTTAGACAAGTTAGACTTGAAGGTTATTGAGATAACAGTCCAAAGAAATGATCTCAGAGTGCAAAGACCAAGTGTAAGCAGACTCACAAGGAAAAGATCAAAATGGCTCACAAGAACGCATGTTTAGAGTTCAACAAGCGAGGCAATGGATCTAAACCCCTCTTAGAGATCGACAATGATCCCCGTAGGTAGCTTAAAAGTTTCCTCCACTCCTCTAAGGAAATCTTCATGATGCCACGTTCGTGTTTCGAATGCCAGTCCTATGATTTAATGCAATTCTCTATCAATCTCTACAAGTAGTAGAAACCATCAATTCATACTATTTTTGATCCATTACTTGAGCTCATAATCAGGCGTAAAAGCATATCAACAAGCGTGGAATCGAAAACCATAGATCAGGTCAAACCAATTAAGGAGACGGGAATATGATCCCATAAATTGTTAGGGATCAACATCAATTCCTATTCAAATCTTTTGTGATTGTGACCCTTGGCAATGACATGGTCTCGACGATGAGATTTCGGTGGAGAATTAAACTCGAGATATTCAATTACCTTCAGCTATCAATACATGGCCCATACTATATTTGAGGATCCTTTTTTCTGCTCTTTGGTTTCTATAACCTACTCTTATACTCCAAAGATCTACCTCGATCCCTATAATTGCTTATAATCAGTTTTAGTTGAAAGTAACAAAAAGGGTTTCAAGTGAATGTAGGCAACCAGCATCAAACAACTTGAAACTATGTGTTCTTGCTGTTTCTCGATTTTTAATTTTACTTTTCTTGTTTTGTTTTCTACTTTTCTTTGTTGGGTGTTTGTGCCAACTTTTAATACAAACATTTTTGTACTTTCACAAAAAAAATTGCTCAATTCAAGGATATTATCTACTTACCTTATCAATGGGATAAATCCTTATTTTTCCTTTTAAGTTTTCATTTCTATTCAAATTTGTGAAAGTCTGTAGAAAGCTTACATCCACGACCCCCATAAACAAACCTATCTCTTCTTGTGCTACTATAGTTGATGAACAAAAGAATGCCAACGTTCAACAAGTAGAGCAGAACATACAAACTACCACCTTTGTTACCGCAACTCCAAATCTTATTGATTCTATTACCAAAGCTGACTTTGAAGCTATGATGATGGAGCTATTAGACATCCATCAACAACTCAATTAGCATATTCAAGCTAATATTAATCTCATGACCCAGTAGAATAATGCACTACGTGGGAAGGCAATGAGAGATTCGACTCCTTCGATTTTTGAATCAAAGGCTCCTTATTATCTGGACATCACCTTAGGTGCAGAAGACCGAGGACTGATCAATATAAAACTAGAACTACATAGTAATAGCTCTGGACCGACTTTGTGGAAAGGAAAGGGATCGGTGTTGAACCCTTTAAGGGGTCAGTATCGAACACTCACTCTAAAGACCTAGAGCATGACTCATCGATAATGTTATTCCCTTGCGTTGCGCGACGTGATTGACCGAGGCATTGGAAATCAAGAAAATGATATTTGAATACCACAAAGGAATGGCTGAGAGAATACTGCCAAACTATCTTTCCGGAGCGAGCAGGACCAAGGAGACATGGTACGACCTGCAAGTGTGAATCGAGCCAGACACACGAGGTGGATTACGACCGCTAAAAACAATTACAATTTAAACTTTGTATTTTACACCAATAATTACATGATTGATATAAGAAAGTTGAGGCCATGTTGATGACGACTTGGGTACTCTTCTGAGCCAAAAATCGTTTACTAATGATATAATACCTGCAAAGTATCCATGATGATTCAACATGCCTACTACGCCACTTTATTCAAGAAGGACTAATCCACGATAGCATTTGATGAAAAATGAATTGAATATGTACTCCCCACAAGCCATCGATGTTTTCAAATGCAGATGCTTTCCCATCTTCATATAAGGCATAGCAACCATGTGTTTTATTTGATTACCTCTGAGGTCAATTTCATTCTTTGCTCGGTTAGAGAGAAAATTCATTGAACAATTCCAAATGCATACAAATTGTCCTAAGAACATCATGTCCATATCAAATATCTTCCAGGAAGTGGGGAAGTCGATGAAATTTTTTTTGTAGAAATTTCATAATGCTTTAACCGGGATGAGCAATCCATAATAAGATAGTCTTGGTGGCATTGATTAAAGGGCTCGCCTAGACATAGACTTTGGTGAATGGAAGAAGAGAAAGTACCACCCTTAAACATTTTAACGCAAAGCATCTCAGTGCTTGCAGGGACGAGGCTAGGTTAAGTCGAGAAAAGGATTGCGTTGGTCATACGACTGAAGGAGCTCAGAGTATTGTTTTCATAAACAATGTAAGGATAGTTTCAAAAATGTTAATGGCAAAATCTATATAGACATAAAAAAATTGACACAATTGGTGACACAATAAATCTACACTATTGGTTCACCCATGAACTCCACTTCTTCGTATAAAGACAAAATGATCCAACGGTCAAGACTTTGTGTCGCTCAATTTGTATCTAGTTTTGTGTTTAAATAGCTATGTTTATAACAAATCGATTGAGCGAAACAAAATTGACAATGAGAATTGAGGTTGCGAAAGAATGAGGGGTTCTAGGAAGCAACCGAGGATTCTTTCATTTGATACTTACACTTTATTCAATAATACTTTAGAGAATATTTATCTCTCTACTCATAATACAATACAATGTAAGAAATTAGGTCTTAGAAAATTGTTGGACAGGGAAAAATAGTCTAAGGAGTTTTACAAATATCTTGAAACATACCACCACAAAATCAATGAGTTCATCTCAAAGAGGTTATTGACCATTTAATTAAAGAGAAAAAGCTGCAATAGTTTGTTTAAGTACCACAGACAGTGGGCAAGGACATCCAGCCACAATTAAGGTTAAATGACGCCTTGAGACGGTAAACCTCGCCGACCAGTAATTGGAGGACCATATCTAGCGGAAAAAAAAAATCTACGGAGAAATGGATAAATATGTAAATGATGCATTTCATGTTGAGTATGAAGATTACCTAGTCATGAAAGATGAAGCTTCAGCGAAACACCCCACACCCCTTAATGATACCCAAAGTAGGGCCCCGTTAAAGAATATGAAGCGTTATAGGTATAAAGACATAGAGAACATCACAGAGACTAAGATTCATAAGACATAAATAATTAAAACACAACGAAAGAAAAGACAATTCAAAATAACAACATGACATTACCAAATATCATGTCTCGTGGAAGAAAATCTCAATCACAAAAGATCAGAGTACCTAAATAATATCCCTCAAATAGTCATAGATACAACCAAACCGTGGAAAATAAATAATAAAGAGCAATACGTCTACTACAAAGAAAATCCTCTAAGATGGAATCTTTTGAACAATCTGAACTATGCATTTCCACCCTGTGATCCCGAAGGGAAAGAAAAAAGAAATAAGGAAGGAAATTGGTCAGACATAAAGTCTGGTGAGCTGTTATGATTATTAGCACGATTGATAAGAAGTGGAAACAGATAAAATAATATTTATAGTGTCATATAGGGTAAGTATCTGTATATACCTAACGTGAACATGTCAGATGACATAAAAGGTTGAATTTTCCCATTCAATAAAACCTTGGTTTTGACTGTTTGCACTTCTACAATTTCAGAACAAAATATGGTTAAGATAATTTTTCTAATACTACACATCGATCGGTTGTTATTAAACATAGAGTGTTAACCTATGCCTACTATGGGCCTTGGGCTTATCGGTCCAGACCCTCCAGCAAAAGACATAACATTAATCACAAGCGTCATAGTATCTTATTTTCCCTAGTCGGGTCAATCCACATGCATTGAACCGTTAGAAAGCACTTGTACCTAACTCTATTTAGACCAAGTTACTAGCGAGCACACCATGGTCTGTTCCCTTGTCTCCTACTATGAGACCATATGTGATAAAAGGGTATTCCGTCTGGTATGGATCCCCAACAAACAAATAATACTTTGCCCAAATCCCCCTTAATTTGGACCTCCATAGAAACAATAGAAACCATTGCCATAAATTAACATATAATTAGGTTTCTAACTTAATGCCATTTTAAGTTCAATATTTGTTAAGCCTGATTTGCCCATTCATTTACCATAGAAACCATAGCCATAGATTGCTTAGTCACAGCGCCACCATGGAATTATCTAATTACAAGACCACTATAGAATTGCCTAATCGCAAGGCCACAATGGAATAAAATATGCTTAATCACAAGATCACCACAAGGCTACCAAAAAATCATAGAATTTCCCAGTCACAAGGCCATCATATAATAACCATAAAATTTTAAGTTGTAGCTTAACATCATTTTAAGTCAATATTTCATATTACACCTAATTATTATTTTACAAATTTATGACATATTCATATTTGCAAATAAACCATGTTTGTTTATTATGATTCACTGATTTATCATATTTGTGCAAATATATATTGCAATCCATTTTTCTTTCATAATCTTTACCATAGTAATTTTACTATCTTTCTCAACTTTTCCCATTTTCTGTCCATTGTCCGCTTTTATTACAATTTCATAATATATGTCAAATTAGCCCCAAATCATCCAATTATATTTCCATTATTCTGATTTAATTAGATTTCCCAAATGTGCACAGAATAAAAGGGTAATAATCAGTCGTAGGCAATTAGGCTTATAAATCTATGTTTAGATTAGTTGTATACATATACCTTTTAGGCATATTTGGGCATAACTATAATAAACTATAAAAAAAATAGAAGAAGAAAAGGAAAGATGATTAAGAACATAACTTGCAGTAATTCGAATATTGATTAAACTAACACTATAAGAAAATGCAGATATTACTTACAGAATGAAATTACGGAAGAACGGGAATAAAAGAAACTGTAAATAAACTATAAGTAAAAGAATTGTAAACAGAATTACGACTACAACTACTATTATTCCTATTTGCCTAAACTTAATCAAAAGTCTGATAATCATAAAACTCACAAGAAAAGCTTCCTCCTTGGTCCAAAAGAAAATAAAATAGAAAATATTTTTATTTAATCTCAATCGCCTTAAACTTAATTTTAGTTGGCCTTATCTCTTAAAAATGAGACTATCCTAGGCGAGGAAGAGATGTGTTGTCGAGAATGAAAGGGGGTTGCGGGTTTATTTTTAGGTGGAGCAAAAGGTCCTCAGCTATCAGATTTAGGGTTTAAATCTGAACCAACCAGATCTTTAAACCAATCCGGTTTGCCACATTATCCCTAATTTCAAAACAAGCCATTCTGAAATAAACACGTTAGCTCAAAACCGTGGATGAAAATCTCATTAATTCCATTTGAATACATGCATGGCACGTAAATGTGTTAGGGACGATATGGGTCGACCCATCCTGTTGTTGGGTCGATCTAGGCACTAGTTGATTCGTCCTATGGAGCGGCTATTATGTATGTATGTATATATATACATATATAATTTTATTTTATTTTGATTTGGATTTCAAACTTTGAATGGCCATAATTCCTTCGTTTTAAGTCCGTTTTAAGCAAACCACATGTGTATTTGACCCAGAACATTATAATGGACCCAATGGTGCAATCCCCATTGTTAAATTCCAACAATTTTACAACTTATTATTTAATTCATTCATTTGTCAATTAACTGTTGTATATTAAAATTTTGGTTGTTACATTCTCCCTTCCTTAAAGGATTTCGTCCCCGAAATATTTAGGGCATAAGAACAAGATAAGTGTTAACACACAAAATCTATAACTATCTACTTAACCATCATTCATTAATGATCGTTATTATTAATTTTTCTATTGCTACTTATGTAGATGTGAAATAGTGTAGTATTTATGATGCTAACTAATGCAAAAGATTGAGCGATCTACTGATTCAGTCGACCTCCTTTTTATGTGATTATGTTTTTGCAATGCATCCAAATGTATGCAAAAAAACCTAATGATAATAGATAGTTATATATGCGTGCTTCCACCATCATTCATATGCAACAATCATATGATAACATCCGTATAATATGACCATAGAAATTGATAAAATGTGCACACATCCATATGCATATGTAAATGACCTTTCAACCGATCCCCGATGGTGACAAGTGTGCATATATGCATCCACTTGCATCCATTTGTTTCCATCGAACATGACATGTTATGTTTCAACCATATATCCTACCATCCATGGCTTCTTCCAAGATTATCGATTTAAAGGAATAGAAAGCAAAACCTATTTAAAAACTTATGATGGAATAGAATCAAAGCGTACCATCAAAAAGTTATGGATATGAAATAACCATCTTCTCCTTTGGTTCCCAAGTGGCTTTGCTATAATAATCTCCCTACTAAAACTTTATACGTCGCATTTCCTTATTCCTTAGCTTCTCAGTCTCATAGTCTATGGTTCGCATTGGTGCTAGTTGAATAGATGTCTCTCCCTCAATCTCCGCATCCTCTAGCAAACTGGGCTCCACCACCACTGTTGCCTCATGTAAGCACTTTCGTAGGTGCAAAACGTGAAATATGTCGTGAACACCAGAAAGTCTCACAGGTAGCTGAACCCTATATGTCATCCGCCCCACTCTCACTGTAATCATAAATGGCCTAACAAACCTCAGTGCTACCGTGGAGCCAAATCTCACTACATTCCTCAAAGGCGATACCTTGATGAGAGCCAAATCTCCAATGACAAGCTCTCGTCCTTCTCTTATCTACATAAGATTTATATCGGTTATGTGTCGCCTTCATTCTCCTCCATATCAAATCAATTCTTATTGGAGGTCTCTCTAATTATATTCGGCCCTAGAAGTAGTCTATTCGATGACTCCCACCAATACGATGGAGATCTACAAGGTCGTCCATATCAAGCCTCGAAGGATGTCATGCTGTCTAAAAACTATTATTATATGCAAACTCCATAAGGTGTAACTGCTCCTCCCAAGTCCCTCTGAAATCACAATCTCAGTAAATCCTCTAGAATATTATTCACCCTCTCGGTCTACACATCGATATGAGGGTAATAAGTTATGCTCAATCTAAGTTGTGTCCCTGAATCCTCCTGCCGACTCCGCCAAAACTCACTAGTGAAAATCGAGTGTCTATCGCTCACAATACTCATGGGAACACCATGAAGTTGGAAAAATCTCGCACATATATAGAAGATAAGCATGAAGTTGTCCTTCTACTCTTGACTGAATGAAATAAACGCTCTTCATCAATCAGTTTACGATAACCCAAATACTAGTGTTGCCTTTAATTGACCTAGGAAACCCATCAACGAAATCCATAGATACGCTCTCCCATTTCCAAAGCTATACATCCAATGGTTAGAGTAATCCACCAGGCTTCTTTTGCTCCGTCTTTACTCTCTAATATGCCATACATCTCGTCATAAACTCTTCCACATCCTTATTCATACTAGTCCAATAGAAGACTCATATAATATTATGATACACCTTATCACCAACCAGATGGATAGTCATCCGAGAGTGATGTGCGCCTCGGCCAACACCACATTCATTAAGTCACCCGTGCAGGAAATACAAAGTCTGTCATCACGTCATAACCAACACCTACAATACATATAATATATGAGAAGATGTACAGAAGCCTATCCTTTACAAAGCCTATCTAAAATGTTTACTAGCTCGGGATCCTTTTGCTGTCTTGACCCAATCTGCTCTAATAAGATTGGTTGCACCTCTAAAGATGCCAATAACCCTGGAGTATAGTCTATAGATGGTCTAAAATCGAATGCAGATATGAACTCCAAGCTCCACCACTTTACAACTAAAGGACTCAACGATGCCCTTTGCCTACTCAAAGCATCCGCTACCACATTCCTTTTTCCTGGGGTAAAAGCAATCTCAAAGACATATGATACTAAGAACTCCATCCACTGCCTCGGGTTGAGGTACCACTGCAAGAACAAATACTTCAGAGACTTATGATCCATAAAGAGCTTTAATCTCTCGACTAGTAGATAATGTATCCCATAATCAAGTGAAAATATTATAGCAACCAACTCCAAATCATGAGTAAGGTAACCTCTCTCCTGAATCCTTAACTGTCTGCTACCGTAGTAAATAACCCTACCCTCCTGCATTAACACTGCACCCAAGCCATTCCCACACACATCGGTATATATAGTAAATGTCTTAGAGCCATTAGAAAGTACCAATACAAGTGAAATAGTAAGAGCCTTCTTTAGTCTCAGAAAAGAGTCCTCACAATTAACACCCCAAGAAAATGCCAAATTCTTATTAGTAAGTTAGGTAAGCGGTGCCGAAATTTATGCAAAGTCCTTGATGAACTACCCAAAGTAACCCACAAGAACTACAAAGATCATTACCACGGTTGCGTTCTTGGAGGTCTTCCAATCTTGCACCACCACCACCTTGGTGTGCTCCATGGCTAATCCATCCTTAGAAACCATATGCCCCAAGAAATGCGGCTTCCTTCACTAAAAATGACACCGAGAGAATTTCTGTAACACCCCATAATTATATACCCTAAATAGACAAAGGTTATCAAATTAAATATGAACAGTATTAAATTAATAAGCTAAAAATAAGAATTTTGGATAATCAAGAATTTGGTCACTAAAGTATTATTATTGTGTTCGTGGCGAGATTCTGATCTGTTTTCATATTTTATTCATCAAAATGAAGTCTGTATGAAGGAGTTATTAATAAAACAAGTTGTATGTAAAATATATACAAACAAGGTTTGAGATTAAAACAGACTAAATATAATTACGGAATATAAATAAATATTGATTGGCATAATAAAAAAATTCTTGAAGATTCGAAATTGTGTGTAGATATATACACACACAAAAGGACAAGAATAAACGAGAAACAAAAACATTTAATTGGTTTAAATAAATTAATTAATATAAAGCAATGTTACAGGGAAAATAAATTCCATGACTCGACCCTAGAAAGGGGGTCGACCACCCTTATAGAAGGGGGTCGGTATTCCTTCTATATTGGTCGGGTCGACCATCCTTTAGGGTATTGGTGGAGAAAGCTTGTTTTTTTTAGGCATTAATATATAGTTCGCTTCAGTTGGACTGTCCAGATTAAATCAAACTAATCCAACGGTCCATATATACACTAGCAACTATAAATAGACCCCCTTACCTCCTCCCAAACCCTACACTCTACTATATTCTTCACCTCAATCTTGCTTCTCCAATATTTCTGAGTTCCTGAGGAAAGGTTAGGCTTCTTCTCTCTCTAATCCATATTCTATCTTTTCTAATCTAAATCCACATATAGATTCTAGAATTAATATGTATGTATATTTGAAATTCTAAATTATATATATATATATATTAAGAGAGGGCGGAGCACATTGTTCGAAGGCTATAGTCCATATTTTTGATAGATTCTACACAAAAACCACTATTCTTCCTTTCCTGTCTTTGTGAGAGGAAATTATTTGAGTTTGTTATTTCATATATCTTATTAGTTTAAATTTGGATAATTATGCCTAAACGAATTTGGATTTGAACAAAAACAAAACACTAAAAATACTCCAAATTCCTTATTTTTGTTGTTTACGGAAATGGTCAATCAAATTGTGTATTTTGGAATTTGTTAATGAAAAATAGATGTTTGGCTATTGTACTATTTTTAAAACCTGTTTGATTCACTTGTTTGTTATAGATATTTATATTTATGTATACTAACGCATAAGATTTGAGTATTGTGGAATTAGTAGGTTTAAGCATCTATTTTAATAAATCGTTCGAACGTACTATTCTCAAAATTACTAAAGTATTAAGTTTCGTATATAAAAGTGAAGTAGTACCAAAAAGGAAGTTTTACATTTAAAATCGGATTATTGCACCTTGTCTGTATTTTTTTATTGAGATAACTATTCAAATTCTGGTTACAAGTTTTATGCTTATGTTGTTCCCTTTTGTTTATTGAATGAGAATACGCATATCTATGCCATTTGATGAAGTAGGGAAATAAACTTATATACCATGATTATGTTGTTAGGATTGACATTTCAAACGAATTAGTATGTTTATTCTCGTGCACTTTACATTTATTTAGCTTTGTTTATTAGCGTAACTCCCGAGAACCGTTCGCTTCGCACCTTACCTTATGGTAGTTACCAATGAAAATGATCCAACTAATATACTGGACTTGGTATCCCAGTATACTTAGGCCTTCCTTTAGTCGATGAGAGAAATATGAAAATAAGGGCTTCTGTTCGTAAAATTTGTGAAAAATGTCGACTGATCCGTAGGCGCAGACGAATCATAGTGATTTGTTGATTTCTGAGAGTTGTTTCATGGATCCGCAAGAGAGTACTTGGGTTCTCCCAATAAATAAAAAGTGTATCATGCCTGAATCGAACCGGGGTTCCTCAACTCCGCCTGGGCTTCTTACTTGTTTTGGTTTGGAGTTACCATTGCAAGTTGCGCACGAGGCCATTAGGTCGAGTGCACGTCTGTTATGAAAACGGACCGCATACCATTCCAAAAGAATGGAGCGAAGGTGCACCAACTTATTGACCGGGAAGGCCCCACAATGGAAAATCACTCTTTTGGCGACCACTTAGTCTGAGATAAATTATATTGATAATGATTCCGGGTTCCTAATAGGAACAGAACAAACTATGTCGATTCAACGTTTAGAAAATTCGATTCGAGGAACTATATGTGGAGCAATCCGACATAAATTGATACCGACTGCCGGAAGGTCAAGGAAGTTGGTGACCTGATGACAGGGGAGCCGGCGACCGAAGCCCCGGTGAACGGCGGCCGTAACTATAACGGTCCTAAGGTATGTTGGAATTGGAACAGGTTCGGCAGCAGATCACGAAATCTTGGTGATCTTCTCTATCTAATGAATGAGGAGTCCGTTTTGTTTCGAGAAAGATATCGATCAATTCCGATTCTTTCTTTTTCGATTGATTCTTTTCCGATCGAGATGTATGGATCCATGGATCTATGTGTCTATATAGATCCTGTTCATGGATTAACGTGCCATTAGTGCGATTCTTGAGCAGGGGATTTTCGTGAATTTATTTGATAGGAGATAATAGTGTTTTCCCTTGGAGATGGAAAATTCGTCCATAACTGTTCGGAATCCACAAACTATTCCTACCGACGGGCACATAGTGCCCCAAAAATAAACTAAAAAGAAAATGAAGGTCCGATTCGAATGTGAATTCAGGTGCCAAATGAAATAGAACCTGCCATTGATTTGCTAATTGATAAGGTAAATACCAGCCCATTCAATGCTAGGTTCCAGGACCATATAAGCCTGTTACATGAAATGCGCCAAAGCCAAAGCAAGCCACTCCTGAGAGAAATAAATGAATTCCAAAGATTTTGGTTCATTTTATATTATAAAAATACAAATATAAAATGCATTAATTTAATTCTTAATCCATTTCCACTTTTTTTTTTCGTCTACTATAACCCAAATACTGATGTTGCCTTTCCTCGATATCCTTTCACATCCCCACTTTTCATTATTATTTCCCGTAAACGTCGACTCTTATAGTATAGAGTAAAGGTAAAGTAAAAATTGAAAAAAAAAAGAATATATGTTTGTAGTAATAGTGGTCAAGCCCAGGCACGAAAAGAAGATAGAAGAACTTCCTCCCTAATCCAGCCGCACCTTCCAGTACGGCTACCTTGTTACGACTTCACTCCAGTCACTAGCCCCGCCTTCGGCATCCCCCTCCTTGCGGTTAAGGTAACGACTTCGATCAGGCCGAAAGGCGTAGTCGATGGACAACGGGTGAATATTCCTGTACTACCCCTTGTTGGTCCCGAGTGACTGTTTTTGGGATCTCGACAATATGAAACAATATATCTTTTGGGAAAACTTTGAGTCTCTCTTTTGGACTTCTGGAAAGAGAGTTCCTCTCTCCGTTACACCTTTTTTCTGTCATTAAGGTGGAGAACTGAACCAAGAATTCTCTTTCTTCATCATCAATCGAATCACTGTTCGCGACGTGGAAGTCACAAAAGAAGACATCACTCTTAGGCATCCAATACTTTCGCCACGCGAATTTTCGATTTTCCTTTTTATTTCTCATCACGGGGAAGAGTTAGTAATTGATATCCATATTCAAAGGCGGGTATTTCCACAAAACAAAAGCGCATCTTCAGAATCCTTGTCGTCGTCGCCAAGATTAGGAACATCCTCGTCCAGATCGGCAATTGCTGTTATCCTCTCATCCCGGCTGGGAAGATACATTCACCGGGGGAGGAGATCGAATCGTTCGAATCTTTGTTCCGAAGTCTATAAATTATACGTCCCCTGATAGCCTTAGTTCTATTTTGATTCTATCCCATATTCAGGCCCAATGCGTTGTTGTATTGCTGCAGATATTTCTCTTTCTAACCACACAATTACTAGTACCCCTATTGTTATTCCCAATATAAGGGTATTGGAGCAACATTACCTATTGATAAATCTCTAACTTTAGGTCTTTTTCAAATTGATTCAACTGTGAAATACCACGATGTAGGATTTGAGATCTCGCTATCAACTTCTTGGCCTAAAAAAAGTAATCTTTCTCGATAAAGTCGGTTGATTAGGACAAAATTATATCCAGTCTCTCTCTCCAAAAAAATATGTTTTTTTTTACCGACGCACAAAGAAAATATTTTGTTGGAATAGTTGCCTCAGCTCCTTGTTGTTTGAAGAAACAGCGACTTGGACATCGCTTGCTTTCCTCTTGTGCCTTTCCTTTGGGTTGGCACCTTCCTCTGAGCGGTTGGACCGGCTCCTTGCTTTCGAAGTCCTCTTTGCTTTCCCCGATTGTAAGAACTCTTCTTTTCTCATCCGGATGAAGACTTCGATGTAAAATCCACCTTTCCAACTCTCCACCGCTAGTGAATAAGTTTCTCGATCGTCAGTAAATAGAAAGGGCAGGATTATTTTCTTCTAGAGATCTTTTACTTTTTTTTATCATGTGGGAGTTAGAA